>VZTH01000789.1:1495-237539 GCA_013397815.1 Aleadryas rufinucha
CACTACTGGTAGGGTAACATACAGTGCACGATAAGGTACCTTTTTCACTTACAGCTAGCGAAGAAATAGTATAAGTTAGGATTCAATGTGTCTTACCATCCAGTTGCTGATGGAGCACACATCCTTTCACTCAATCCCCAGGGAAGTAACCACGAAACCTGCATCCAGACTTCGGGGAGAAGTTCGAACACTTTTCAGGGTGTACGAGGCTTCTGCCTCAGTGGTGATTCAGCATATCTTTTATAGTGTAAAAACTGTGGCTCTCAAGTCAGTAATTTCCTTTCATCTCTCCCCACATCAGCTCTGCAGACTAAGATGTGGATTCTTAGCTAAAGTTTGAGCTATCAGGCGCCAGAGATGATTCCTGCTGGGCCTTTGAGCCCTTGGCCTATCATCTCATTGTGCACCCGTTATCATTGGGCGGGGGGGGGGTTAGATGTCCTGCCACACAGCTCCTGCTGGCAAGGAGAGGAGTTTCAGGACCTCGTCAGGAATTGAGACCATGTATAAACCATCCAGACCACAGATCACGGAATATTCTGAGTTGGAAGGGACCCACAAGCACCATCAAGTCCAGCTCTTAAGTGAAGGGCCCATCTGGGGACTGAACCCACAACTCTGGGGCTGTGAGCACCCTGCTCTAGGATCCAGCTGACCTCGTTTGTGTTCCCCACGTTCCCCTGTCCAGATCCTGCTGCTCGAGGCCGCGGAGCGGAGCCCGGCCCTGGAGAACAACCTGCCCATCACCGGCACCACGGCCACGTGGTACGATGACCTGCTGCCGGACGCCTTCCCCCTGCTGAACCCCGGCGCCGTCCTGAGGAAAAGCGTGGGATCAGTCGGTAAGCCTGGCCTGCTCCTCACCAAATCTCCCATCCTACACTCACAGTGCCTTTGGGATGGCTGGAAAGGAGGCTGGGTCTGCTCTGTGCTTGGAAGCTGCAGAGGAGAGGGGCTGGGAGGTCTCTGCCCTTCCTTGAGTTCAGCCAGAGCAGAGCAGGGATGTCCTTGGAAGGAGGCAGCAAAGCTCAGGAGCTAATCCATGAAGCTGCATTTTGCCAGCCGTGGTGGCCTGTGGCAGCCNAGGGACCCACAAGCACCATCAAGTCCAGCTCTTACGTGAAGGGCCCATCTGGGGACTGAACCCCCAACTCTGGGGCTGTGAGCACCCTGCTCTAGGATCCAGCTGACCTCGTTTGTGTTCCCCACGTTCCCCTGTCCAGATCCTGCTGCTCGAGGCCGCGGAGCGGAGCCCGGCCCTGGAGAACAACCTGCCCATCACCGGCACCACGGCCACGTGGTACGATGACCTGCTGCCGGACGCCTTCCCCCTGCTGAACCCCGGCGCCGTCCTGAGGAAAAGCGTGGGATCAGTCGGTAAGCCTGGCCTGCTCCTCACCAAATCTCCCATCCTACACTCACGATACCTTTGGGATGGCTGGAAAGGAGGCTGGGTCTGCTCTGTGCTTGGAAGCTGCAGAGGAGAGGGGCTGGGAGGTCTCTGCCCTTCCTTGAGTTCAGCCAGAGCAGAGCAGGGATGTCCTTGGAAGGAGGCAGCAAAGCTCAGGAGCTAATCCATGAAGCTGCATTTTGCCAGCCGTGGTGGCCTGTGGCAGCCACCATTCCTGTTGGCACAAACATCTGCTGGGAGCTGAATTTGGGTCTGTTCCAGTTCTGTTAACCCCAGTAGGCCACTGAGCCTGCCCGTGTGTTTCACTGGGCTTGTTTTAAGTCCAGAGGCTGTGGATTTTGAGGCCTGGACACATCAAACCATTCCTGAGGAAACTCCAGGGAGCCATCAGGATCACGGTGGGACAGTTCCTGCTCACCTACTGAGCACCAAATGCAGCATTTCCCAGTCTGGGAGCAGTGCTGGGGGATAGAGGAATGGGCTGCACAGGTCATTCTTGGTTTTATTAGGACAAAAAACTTTCCCATGAATAGCAGCATGAGTTGCAGTCTGCTTTGTATTTTCTAAATTTGCCATAAACACAATGGGCTGTTTTATGATCCCTCTTGTGGCATGAAAAAAAAATACACTTATAAGAAAGTCTCCCTCTGAGCCCACTTGGCCAGACAGATCCCCATGCATTGAATTTCCTTGACCTTGGCATCTTTTTTCAAGATCCCTGCTCTCTGCTTCCAAAACCCTGTCTGTCTGTTGCTTTGCTTGCTCCCAGAGCAGTTCTTTATTCTTTAGAGCCTACTTTGCTTTTTTCTTCTTCTTTTTTTTTTTCTTTTCATTTTTTTCGGCCCGAGCAGTTTATTATGGCAGCCCTTCCTGACTGCAGCAGACTTGGAGAGACCAACACAGTCCAGATGTCGTCCCTGTTTATGATTTGACATGATGCCACAACGTGGAGGGAGGTTCACTAACAATATGTTCTGCAAAGTATTCTCAGAACCACAGCCACGGCTGCCAGGAACTGAATTAGAGCAGTTTCCCCCAGTGTCCATTATATGCTCATTCTGCCTTTTCCATGTCATTTATTTCTGCTGTGGCAGTATCTCTGCACCTTGCTGCACCAAAGGCAGCCCAGTGAAATGCTGGTGACTCTGGGCCTTCCACCCCAAGTCCTCTCCTCATGGAGGCTCCTTACACGTGGTCCTGCCCTGCTGGGCACAGAGCAGTGGCTGCCTCTCCCCCAGGCTTTTGGCAGTGCTGCCAAGCAGAGCAGCTCCCCTGTAGCACTTTGGTCAGGGTCAGCCCATGGTCCAGGGTCAGCACCTTCCACCCTTGCAGCAAAGCCAGGTGGTCACTGGTGGTCACCTCCCAAAGCAGGTGGTGATGCTGATGCCTTGAAGTGGCTGCCTGGAAACAGAGGCTAGACAAGATTAGGAGAATAAAAGTAGGCATTTCTTTGAAGGGCCTTCAAAGGTACACCCTGGGCAGTCAAAAGCCTTTGAGGGGCTCCACCCAAGATGGACCCTGGGTCACGGGTTTTTCACTCTTTTATAAGTTTGGTCCATTTGCATATCAGGGTTAATTCTCCAATTATAATTTCAGTTAATGATGGAATTACCCCAAGTTTGCCCCTCCTCTCAAAGGCTTTAGTTTACACATTTAGGGGCCTGGGACAGCGAGGTGTCCTTGTAGTGCAAACCTAGAGTGGGTTTGTTATGTTTAACCAGCATGAGAGAACAGCAGCTAACAGGCTGTGTGGAGTTTTAGAGTTACATACTGGATTTGAAAAATATCAAAGTTAAAACCTAAGGCATCAATGTGTGAGCTGTGTGTGAGCCTGTCATGCCAGCCAGGCTCCAGGCTGTGTGTGTGCTCCCAGGTGTAGTCCTTGCTCACTGTTACCCTTTGTTTTTCTGGCCTTGATTTATTTAACCTGGTGTGGAATAATGATTGTGGAGTAATAACGGAATCAGGAATGCACTGGAGCGTTTCGAACCAGGACAGTGTCTTTCAGCAATTAGAAATAATCAGTTCAGTTGCTCATTGACACGTGGTTGCCTGCTGAAGCCCCTACTCAGCCTCTGTGGGCTTCAAATACTGGCTTTGCAAAGGAGCTGTGGGGATATTTCATGGATCTGAGTCCACATTTGGCCTCCTTCCCTCCCCACACCAGTCTGTGTCCACGATTCAAGGCCAGCCAAAAAAACTCAGCGTGGATTTTGGTGGAGTGAAGGGAACTCCACACAATTTAGGATGGAGGGGAACTGCCCAATTTGCATGATTTCAACACTGTGCTGTGACTTGTTGCTCGAAGCTGCCCCCAGGTTTCTCTTACAGAGATCTCAGGAGATCTTTCATCATGTGGGATATTGGAGTAGGTGGAAGCCAAACCTGAGTGTCCTGAGTGATTTGGGGCTGTGGAAAGCTGAGCCTCTGTCCCTCCCACCCCTTCCCCAGAGCCTTTTGTGAAACATTCCCTACTTTGCCTTGCTTCTGGGTGTTCAGCCAAAATAAATCCCAGCCCTACCTTGCGTGCCACCAAGCTGGATGGACCAAGGGCAGGATGCTGGGGCCTGACACAGAGGTGGCTGATAAGGAGAGGATGCTGTGAGTTCTGGGAGTGTTTCTGGATGACCCCATAGCTCTGGATTGGCTGATGCCTCTCCAGGCTGAGGTCCAGGAAAACTTGCTACTGTTTGTGAGGGTAGTTATTTCTTCAGTGAGTGACAGGGCTGAGAATAGACAATCATTTAAAAGCAATCAGTGCTGTTGAGACAGCTGCACCACTGGCCTTTCTGATCAGCTTGTTAATCAACAGAATACATTTTTCTGAGTATTAAGAAAATATATATACTCTGGCTGAGCCAGTTGGCAGCAAGAGACCTAATTTTTCATCTCTCTCTTTTTTTCTCCTGTTCTTTTTTTTTTAATGATTTTTTTTTTACGCTGTCCTTCTTAAACAGAGCCTAAAGGACCCAGAGGTGCAGAGGAGCAGCTGATACCACAGGGTAAGTTCATAGTTTCTGCTATTTCTCTTTCAAATCACAAAATGTTGTTATGCCCAGTCCTGTACTTATGTCCCAAAAAGCAGAAGGGTCCTGTGGCCAGGAACTCTTTGGAGCCTCACAGATGAAGAGGCTGGGTTTGTTCTTTGGGTTTTATCTGATCATGGGCTGCTTTGGTTGGAGAGGCCAAACACCAGTTTTATCATCTCTGAGACATTAATTTCCCACACACAGGGGATGGACAGCACTGTCTGATGGAGAGGCAGATCATGGAAGCACATGTGGCCAGAGCCAGCAGGGCATGTCCTGAGTGATGGAAGAAAACTCTTCTCTAGCTGGTATTACCTGCCAGGGGCACCAGGGGCCTCTGGGGTGCTCAGGGCATCGCTTTCCTAAGCTCCACACAAACAGAGCAGCCCCGCTCCTCAGCATGGAAACCCCTGGGGAAGGAAGGGAGCAGATGGTGTGTTGCAGGTTAATGACAGAGCCAGGAAGAAAATCCAGGTCTCTGCACGTCTGATTTGATTTCCAGCAGTAGATTAGTCACCCTCTGCCTTTTTAAAAATATTTTTCCTGTGGTCTTTTGCTTCATATTTTTTGGAGGATAAACACTCACCATGGGCTTCAGCTCTCTGGAAGCAATGCCACTGCAGCAGCACTGATTTATGCCAGCTGAAGATTTGGCCTCCCCCCTTTTCCCTGAATCCTTCCCTCTTTCTTCCCCCTTTTGCACTTTTCTCTTTTAAGCTGGTAACTCCATTTGTCACCAGTATGAGCACTTGCCTGACACATTACCCAGTGCTGCTTCTCCCAGCCTTTCCCTCAGCACTTCCCCCTCCAGGGAAGGAAGTGCCAGTTTCTCTAAAGCTCTGCTGCAGCAGTGTGATTGAGGATGCTGCAGGAAATGATTGCTCCTGGTCTGCAGGACTTCATGAGATTGAGTTATAAGGTTGGACTGAAGGATTGAGGGTGATTTACACAAGTGAGGGAATGTTCTGACCCACACTCAGCAGCACAGCGTGTTGTGCTTGCAAAACAGTTTCTGCTGTTCTCCCCTCTGTGCTGGAAAGAATTTGCTGCAGTGAAGTTTCAGGAGTGCTGGGGTTTTTTAGGGCTGGAAGCTGTTTCCAATGCTGTGAACAAATGCTCTTGCTTTCTAAAAAGGGCTCCTGATCACCTGCCTGTGCTTCCCAGGACAGCATCCCCTGCCAGGGGAGATCAGTTAAAGGAGCACTTCTATCCATAGAAAAGGCTGCTTTGTGTCCTGTGGATAAGCAGATTGATCCAAATTAAAACCTGACCTTAATTCCTTGTTCAATACTCAAATTAAATCAGATCTTTATTGATGATGGAATGCAACAGAAGTACAGGCACACACTGCCACTCAAAGCCATTGAGAGATGTCATTTCTCCAGTCTGCCCAGTTCATCATGGATTGAAGGCAGAGAGATTTCATTTTTGTAAGGAAAACCAATTTGTACATCTCTCCAAAGTGGTAAAAAGAAGAGAGGAAGGGGAATCTTTCCAGGGGGTCTAACACTGGGGGATTGTTGCTTTGTTCTGAGAAATGGGGAGAGTTTGGATGAATGTCTGGGGTGATGAGGTTCTGTACCCCAAGTGGGCTATCCCACATCTAGAGAGGGAACTGGATCCAAATGTGGGAGCTGCAAATCCTGTGAGCCTTGATTTGATTGTGCAGCCCTGTTCCCTGGTACCAGCTGTGAAGGTGTTGTCCAGCTTCTTTCCTTTTCTCCTTCTCTCCCTCCATTCCCATCCATGCCCTCCACCCCCAGATGCAGCACATTCTCCTGGCACTGGTTTTGGGAGGGGGTCCCATTCCTCTCCTGACAGCTGGAAAGGAGAAAGACACTCTTAAAGAGTTGATCAAACCTTAACTTGCTCTGCTGTGTTATGGTCATGTGTAATACATGGACTAAAATCTGAAATCTGAGTGTGCTGAACTTTGGACTCATCTCGACCTCCCTCTGGCTTTGGAGCTTGCATCTGCCACTGCTTTCAAATACTCTGAGCCCTTTGGTAGCCCAGAAACCAGGAACCTCTGACTCTCTTGGCTGTGACAGTTAATGCCTTTATTGTAACCATTAACCACCTAATCTGAGCAGACAGACCCACTTGCCCACGGCTCCAGGGCATTAAAGCTCCAGTGCTGTTTGCACAGTGTTTAAATGTCTCTCCATGTGAGCCCAAGATGTGCAGTGTTCTTCTGAAAAACTCTATAAAATTGCCAAGTGTTGTTGTTATTTTGATAGTCTAGGGAAAACAACGTTAAGATTTTATTTAGAGTCACCAGAAATCGTCACTTTGAGATCACAAATGCTGCCTCTGCACCTTTCATGGCGTACTGGGGGTCTGCGTGGGCTCGCCAAGGAACATCCCACTGGGCTGCAATCACTGTGCTCCTGGTGTTTCCAGTAACCCTGGAACCCTGCTCAGCACCCTGCTCATTGATTTAAATTACTGACATCCAGTTCCTTCAGAAGTGGGGGTGAATTAATGTCACTTTGGGATGAAAAAAGCCTGTGCACAGCACGGTGCCCTTGTGAGATGCATGAACACAGGAGAAACCAGGGAAACATCACTGATCCAGAACTCTGGGTGATGTGTATAGAGCAAGTGGGAGACAGGGTTTGATTTGCTTTGGCAAATCTATTTTGTGTATTTTGGTACACTGGGATGGCCCTGGAGTTGATGTGTGCCTGGATGAACCCAGCAAAGGACATCCAGACCCTGCCCAGAGCCGCTCAGGCCTTGGGAAGGGCACAGTGTGGGCTCAGTGTGGGTCTGCCCAGCACATCCCAGCTGGAGGTGCACATCCTGCTGACATTTTGGGGAGGGTCTTGTGCATGGGGACATGCTTTTTCCTTACAGGATTGAAGGAAGAAGAGGAGAAGCAAAGTCCAGTCTGGCTCCTCTGCCCTGCCTGCCAGAGAGCTCCTGCCACCAGTGCCACCCTGTCTGTGCACTGCTGCATTTCTCCCCCTTTGCATCACTGAGTCTCTCTCCTCTGGTTTCGAGGTTGCTGAAGCCTTTCTGACCTCAGCAGTGTCCTAACTTCCAGCTAATTTCCTTTCTGAACATTTTCAGGGATTCCAGGACAGGTTGGTCCCCCAGGCCCGGTTGGACCAACGGGGCTTCCAGGACCACCAGGGCCAAAAGGAGAGAAGGGACAACCCGGGGAGAGGGGCCCAGCAGGGCCACCAGGTGAGTCCTGGAGAAGGGCAGTGCTGCTGTGACAGGAGATGTTTCACTTCACACAAATTGTCTGTGACAGCAGCTCAGAAAAGGCCAGACACACAAGATTTGAGCATCTTCAGTTGGTATCAAATCCATTCCAGTGAGTCCCCTGGGAGCTGGAATCAGCCAGGAGCTCCCAGGGCAGGCAACCACCTGCACGAGCAATGACAGAGCCTGGGATTTCCTGTGGAGCTGGAGAGAGCCTGTCCCAGAAAGCTGCAGAGCAGGATCATGTTTCCCCATCCTGCTCAGGAGCTGTAGGAAAGAGCCTGTGACCTGTCAGCCTTTGGAGCAGAGCATTCCCTGTTTAACCCTCTCACTGGGTGTCCGCTTTAACTCCCTTTTTTTCTCCACCATTTGTGTCAAGCTGTCAGATGCCAGGATGTCAAACTAATGATGCTTTTGTATGTTAAGGGAAAAGGTTATGAGGCCATTCTTTCAGAGAACACTCCATTCCTGAGCTGGGAGTCTTTCTTCATCCCCAAAACGTTCCTGAATGTTTTGATGAAGGCGATTCTGCACAACAGGTGCCAGACCTCAGGCTCTGTGCTCTCCGTGTCTGAAAGGCCGTGCCTTGTGAGTCTGAGCTCGGGAAAGATTTAAAACTTGGAGCGAGCCTTAAATGTGAGAGCGGCCCTGAACACTTTTTGGCACTTTCTGGCAAGCTGTCAGTGGCCAAAGTCTGGCCAAGGACGTGTCTGCCTTTTTTGGTTTCTCAATTTGCAACGAGAGCCTTGCAGCCCCACAGGACACGGGATCCGTCTGCTCCTGGACTGGTTCTGCTTCCGTTGTGCTTCCCGAGCTCTCCTGGCAGGGAGGTGACACAGGTGTTCCTGCAGGGGGAGAGAAGGATTTGATTTCACTCTTTGCTGCCCATAGTTTCTCACTCAGCCTCCGGGAGAGGGGAGATTTCATTCTTTCAAGAATTGAGCTGCTCAAAGGCAACACCTCTGAGCCAAGTCAAGCTCTCTGCTTTGCAGAGGAAGATGCTAAACAAAAAAAAAAGGAAAATTGGGAAGCCATTTCTGTTTTCCCCACCCTTCTAATTCCCACAGCTGCAGTTCAGGACAGAAATCCTTCGGCTTCTTGCTGCCTTTTTACATGATAGCATCATTAGCACGTTCCCAAAGGCACTAACACATCCTCTCCTGCCTCTGCACAGGGATGTTGGGACCTCAAGGACCAAGAGGTCTTCCAGGAGAAACCGGGATCCCAGGTCCCCCAGGTCCTCCAGGGCCACCAGCCATGCCAAGCCTCCCTCTTACCTTCCAACAAGGGGTTCTCTACTCACTCCAGCCCACAGCTGAAAAAGAAAGTAAGTTCCCTCCTCAGTTCCCATGTTTTCCTGTGGCATCAGCAGAGTGGGCAGGCACAGAGCAGCTCAGCTCTGCTCCCACCTCCTTGCCACGCTCTGCCAGGGCCCTGGGAGCAGCTGGACAATCTGCCTCCATTGTGTGGGTCTCTTGGAAATTCAAGATAAAACATTTGGAAGCTGGAGGGGTTCACCTCTCCAAAATGAAGAACTGAGTCACTGCTCTCCTAAAACCATCAGTGAGAGCAGGGTTTGGGGGATTTTGTTCCCTGTGCCTGTTTTTTCAGGTTCATCACAGCTTTGGGGAGGCAGCTTGGTGTCCTGTGAGCTTCCTTCAGGAGTGGCTGCTGGGAAGGGGGTCTCTAGTGAAATGACAGAGCTCAGGTAACATCACCTGAGAGACAAGGGGCAGAGGAATCCAGAGTGGCAGATTAGGTGCTGGTGCACCAAAGCTGCGGGGCTGGAGCCCTCTTGGTGCCA
Organism: Aleadryas rufinucha; assembly: GCA_013397815.1. Classification (NCBI taxonomy): domain Eukaryota; kingdom Metazoa; phylum Chordata; class Aves; order Passeriformes; genus Aleadryas; species Aleadryas rufinucha. Next base: position 10,953 of record VZTH01000789.1, read on the forward strand.
CTGCTGTGGTGTTGGAGTGCCAGGGTTTCTCAGGAATCACCAAGGACCAAAGATTGGCAGCTCTGGAATTATAACAAGGACATGTGTTAAATGTGTCTCTTTCCCTGCTCCTGCAGGTGCATCTTCCCCCTGTGTGTCTGGTGCATCCACATTATCCCACATCCACACAGAACACAGAACTATGGACTGGAAAGTCCAGACTGACACCGTGATTTATCCCTTCCCTGTAACTGGGGTAGGGCCAGGGTTTCTTTGTGCCTGTGCTGATTTTAAAAATGTATTTATTTGATTTGTGCTGTGCAGGGCAAGAAAAGGCTTTCTAGGAAAGGCACATCCTGCACTTGGATTGGAATGCTCTCAGATTTGGGCTTGGTTCTCCTGGCCCAGCCCTGTGTAGCTGGCATGTGACAATGAGGAAGCAGAGCTCAGCTGTGCCTCCCCTTGGTCTGGGAACTCCTGGAGCCCCAGCTCTGTCGGGTCTCCCTTCTCCACTCCCCCAGACTTCAGCTGTGCCTCTTCCCCAGCTTTGCTGCTCCCCTCCAGCTTCAAAGTTCAGCTGTCTTAGTTACAGCCAAGGATTACTGAGTCTCCCCATGTCTGACAGTTACCTTGAGCTCTCCCTTCCCTTCCCTTCCACCCACTCTGCTCTCCAGACTCCTTTTCCCAAAAGTGAACAGATGTCTTTTTAATTTAGGGAGAATTTTAACAGCTCGATTTCATACTCAGTTACTTAGAGAGTATGGGCAGGATGAGTAATTGAGGTTCAATACTAAGATTTTCACAAAATACACATCAACATGCTGCATTCATCAGCCTTAGAACAGGGAAGTTTTGCATTACAGCCTCCTCACTCCTCGCAGGGTCACACCAAATGGGGCCATTCTGCCTTTTATTCCAAGTGAGCCTTAAGGATGGTTTGGGTGCTGCTGCTGCCCCCTCCCTCCAACCACCCTTTGAATTAAACTTCCTTGTGAAGTAGTGGATAAATTAAAAAGTGAATAAAGGCTTTGATTGCAGGGCCTTCCCAGCTGATGTGTGAGAAGGATGAACTCAGTATTGTCCCAAAATGGGGAGAGGATAAATGGGTGGATAATTAATTCTATTATCTCTGTCAGCACTGGGCAGCCACATGGAGTTGAGAACAGTGAGGAGAAGGTGACTGTTCCATTTCCATCCCTGGGCATCCCTAGGCATTCCTCCCTCCATGCCTGTGGATTTCTTGGTTTGCAGAAGGAGTAGCCCAAAACTTTATAACAATTTTTTTTACACAAATCCAACTGCAAGTACAAGTTATCTATGTGGCCATGACAATGTCCTGGCAATATCAAATCTATTTTCTTACCATTTTGCCTCTGTGTTGGGTGATTTTGCCTCCCCCAGGCTGGTGGAAAGCTGATCCTCTACCACCAGTAAAACTTGGCCTTGTAAATTCTGTTTAGACTTTAAAAAATGTATTTACTTATTCTGAAAGGAGCACATCTGAAAACTATAAACACGAGATTCCAGCTGCTGACAGCAGAGGGAAGCATATTCCTGGTAATGGGAATGAGATGTGAGAGCTGTATCAGGTTATTGTTACTACACAGAGTTTGGTTCTGCCTGAACATGGTTAATGCCTGTGCCTTTATTAATTGCAACAAGTTCCTGTTGGCAATATTTACCCTCAGGCAGAAGCCAGAAATGGGGAGACAAATATTTTCTCACAGTTTCCCTCTGCTGTGGTAAAAGAAATGGTCCCATTTTTCTCCCTCCAGATCAGGTAGCAGAAAAAAATTAAGACAGGATTACTTCATTTCCATCCTGTCTCAACAAATCAAGGCTGTAATGGGGGAATTTATCCCTTAGTCAGAAACCTTAGCCTCGGCCAGAAGCTGAGCTGCTGTTCCCCACTGCTGGGGCTGGTGCTACTGGCATCTCTCACTTTCCCTGCCACTTAAAAATGAGTGATCAGGTACGTGGTCTAGAGCCAGCTCAGACCTATTGCTTGTGCTAGCACTGACAACTTCTAGGGAAAAGTTAGAGAAAAGAATGCAACTCTCACTCTTGAGGGCTGTTTTCTTCCATCTTGAAGACTTGCAAAGGACACATGGAAATAAAATTAACCTTTCATAGAATCATCACTGTTGGAAAAGACCTCCAAGATCAAGCCCAAGCATCAGCCCAGCCCCACTGAACCACGTCCTCAAGTGCCACAGCCACACATTTTTTAACACTTGCAGGGATGGTGACTCCACCACTCCCCTGGGCAGCCTGAGGGGAGAGCAAGGGGAAACTGAGGCAGAGGGGGCTGAGTCCAGCCCAGCACGTCAGTGGTGATGAGGGAGAGGGATTTGTGAAGCAGCATCCCAGTGCCTGCTGCCAGCAGGGCCCTTCCTGAGGGAGGAGAACAGAGCAGAGGAAGTGAAGGGGAAGGAGAAGGGGAAGGGAATTGAGAAGGGAAGGGATTTGAGAAAACTGACTCCTTTCAAAGTGTGTCCTGAGCTGCCTTTGCTGCTCTGGCTGGGCAGCTTTCACCCTGTCCTTCAGGGCATTTCTGTGCTGTTCCCGGGTGTCTCTGTCCCCTTCCAGAGAACAGAGGTACTTCCACCTGACCAGGTCACACTGCTTTCACTCTTCCTCTTGGCTTGGCTGGGGGTTGGAAAGCTCCTGGAGCAAATTCTGTATCATGGTCTTCTCAAATGAAGCAAACAATTGTCTGCTGCTTTGGGGTATGCAGAAGGACTGAAACAGAATCCAGCTCTTGAGCCCAGCAGAGCCTGGGTCAGTGCAGGAGATGGCTGAGAAGGGAAGATTCCTGCTCCCATTTGATGCTATTTTGTGGCTGCTCTAACAGTCTCCAGCTGCAGAGAGCCCCAGAATGTCCCCGTTTATAAGGAGAGGGGAATTTATAGAGATACAAGTTCTTCCTGCTGCTTTATGAGAGTATGGAGGCAGTCCCTTAAAAAAATGTGAGGGTTGTGTTTTAGCACACTTCAGTCCCATTTCATTCACAGAACGTTTCATTCAGAGCTGATCCTGGAAGGAAACCTGGGTGTGAGCGAGTTCTGCCTGGCCAGGCAGCTGAGGAAGGAACGTGCCCCAGCCCTGTGCTGCCCAGGCCATCCAGGAGCTGCTGAGCCCAGGCCTTGTTGATCAGAGCTCTCTTCTGTGTCACAGTCATGGAATCACCTTTCATAAATAACATTGAGTCAAATGTCAGGATGGGTGGATTTGTGGGAGTAACTCTGTCATTGTAATAATGTACCATTTAGCTGGACTGTTTTATAACCCAAATCTTTATCCCCAGCTTACCTCCAGCAGAAATTAAACCCTGGTTGTTTGCAGCCCATCCTCTGCCCCTCTCAGTGGGTGTGCAGTTGATTTTGTTGATCACTTTAAAAACAAGAGGCTCTGCAACTGTTAATGCCTTCACTGCTGTTTGATGCTCATTTCCCAATTCCATCTTACTCCCAAGCTGTGATGGATTTTGACATGGTCAAATAAAACTCAAATTAATTGGATTACACACTTCACTGGGGTACCTTTCCTCCTGAACATGAAAAGAGTCTCAGTTGCTTTGTTTCAGGGCTATGAGGAGGGGAAGATGAATGGGTTTAGAAACACTAGTCAGATAAATACCTGTTTGCATTCAGGCTTTAGGCACAAAATTTGGTTCTTAGAGGGATGTGAGTTGGATCCTGTGCTGTCCTGCTGCCAGGAAGGCATTGCAGAGATATCCTGTCATCCTTGGCAGTCAAAGCTGTTGCACAGTTTTCCCTGGGAGCTGCTTTCAAACAACTGGCTTGCAAGTCCTCTCTGTCATTGCCAACACTCCAGAAGTTGAAAAGGCTTCACAATGTGTCTGCTAAATTTCTGGAGAGTTCCCCTTCTGACCTTTGGGCTGGACTCTGCAGAGTAAGCAAACAGCCTTCTGACCTTCCTGGTGTCACTTGACATTTGCAGGGAGACATTCTCAGCCTTCTACTGCCCAGGGTTCCCCTGAATTTTACTGTGATGAGTTACAGGGATGGGTGGAAGGAAATATGAGTAAGCTTGAGGTCATGGGCAGGAGGAGATGGACGTTATTCCCACTGTGGAAAATGTGGGCTTTTCAGAGGGTTTGCCATCCTGGTGACCAGGAGCCAACATCTTCATCCAGGTTAAACAGGAAATAGGTTGTTGGTCCTACAGCAAAGGGTCAGGACAGTGGACTGCAAGTCTCAGTAGCACCAGAATGTGGGGTTCCCTTGCTTGTTTTGTGGCCTTGTTGTCTTGGCTGTTCATTGAATTTTTGCCCCAGGTCTCCACAACTGTCCAAAAGTGTTGTGGGGTGCTCAGATGGAAGGTGCTGCTTCCAGGTACATGCCCAGATTACTGGTATGCCACAGTACAGGTCCACAGGGAACAGGGTTGTTGAATATGGGTTTGGCATCGCAATAAATACTGAGGGTTGCTTTTTTATTTGTAGTTGTGGGTTTTCTATTCAGCTACCAACTGAATAGGTTGGTAGGCTCGAGGCTGAGGGAAGACATGGACAGCTACAGGCTGCTGGGTTTTATTCCTGACTGGAGAGAACTGAGAAAGATGTGCAAAAGCACAAAGCTCCTCCAATTCCTGCTGCTGGCTTTCCCTTCCCTGCTGCACTCCCATTTCCATCCATTTCCCAGAACTCAGTGAACCTGCCCTGCTGAACACCTAAAATAATCCTAAGTGGCAGGAAAGTTTCCTGAGCGTATGGAAGGGGCAGAGCACACCCATCCCTGGGCTTTCCTGCATCCTTAGACCTCAGGGCATCTCCCAGCATCTCTCCAGGTGAGCTGGCTGGGCTGGGGGATGTGCTGCCAGGGGCTCAGGGGTCCCTGGGGCCAGGCAGAAGGGAGCCCCACGTCCCTGCTTCGTTTGCCAGGCAGCCACGGGCCAGGTGTGTGTGGGAGATGGCGAATTTGGGGTCAGTTGTTCAAAGGTGGGATTATACAGCTGTGTCAAACACCAAGGTTTCGAGAGAAAGCACAGCTTGTCTGGGGTTCTCAGGGGTGGGGTGAGCAGCTCTGCAGGACGAGGGGACACAGCCCTTTGAGAGCAAAGGGCAAGTGCTCCAAGAGCCCAAATTCAGCATCCTGCAGCACTGCCGGCCCTTGGCCACCAACGGGCGCCAGAGGATTTTGGAGAGATCCCGGCTGGGCTCGCCACTAACTCTGCTCTGTGCCACAGATGGGGAACCCCAGCTGGCCTCCACCGTCATCGACACCATCATGGCTGGACTGCCCGGACCGCGGGGAGCCCCGGGGCCCGTGGGGCCACCAGGTGACACACAGGGCTGGGCTGCAGGGCTGGGGGCGGGGGAGGATGGGCAGAGACTTTCTGATGGAGAGTGGATGGTCAGGGGGTGCCTGCAGGGAAGGGAAGTGGTCCTTGCTGGAAGGGCAGCAGTGGGAAGGGTGGCAAGATGTAACCGGGTTTTTTATCTGTTGATAGTGGCTGATTGTTTGACCTTTGGCAGGACACATCTTGAGCAAGGGGCTAATTAAAAGCTGTCTTTAAGAGCGGGTTGTCCAGTGATTCCTTTCTGGAGCAGAGTTGTTCTCACCCTGCTGCAGTCCTGTCCTGTCACTGCAGAGCTCCACGAAGCAGGGTCTGGCCAGATGCTCTGTGAGGTGTATGAAGACTTTGGAGCCAGTTTGAGCTATTCCAGATTTTCACCAGTGTAACTGCAATCTGAATCCGAGATGAAAATTCAGTGGCAAGCCTTCTTTCTCTGTGCTGATGGGTGGCTTAAATGATAATATTCCTGCAAACGTCAGCACTTCCCTGTATGATGCATATTTAGGAGTGAACTCCCATTAGTTGCAGAAAAGGCTTCTCCTTTCATTATGAGGGCCTTTCATTTATCCTTCAATTCCTTTATTCTTTGACTTAAGCATTTCTATGGTGCATTAATGATTGAGGCTGATTCAGCTGTACTTTGTGTATAATGTCCACATTGTTTCATCTCAAGGGTTGTGACAACTAAAGCAGAGAGGAGTATTGCTAAGTTCAGGCTAAGCAAATATCCTGTCTCCCATCTGCAGGTATAATTTAACAGCTACTGTTGAGATATAATTATTTTTTCAAAAGGAATGAATCTGTTAAGTGACTGTGTGAGACAAGTCGACCTGTTCAGGCGGTGTTTAACTCATCCTGGAAGCAGCTCTCCTGTGGTACAGATTTTAAATTAATTTATTGCCACTGGAGTGAGTGAAGACCAAGAAAGAGCTTTTCTTTGCCCCACTCAGCCTGTCCCCTGGCTCTGGCCAAACTCCATCTCCTTCAGGTTCATCATCAGCTTTGTGACACCCCAGAGACACCGACTGCAGCAGCCTTGGGGCTTCCCTTGCCACCTGAGACTGTTTCAGGACCAGCAGCTGCAGTGTCTCACTCTCATGTAGCTGTTCCATGGGTCTAGTTCAAGTGTTCTCAAAAGTTGCATTTTAAGGAATGGAAATGCAGGATGTTACTGACATCCTTCTTTCCTATTTTCACCATTTTTTTCCTCTCAGAGCTCTAACATCTCCCCTAGGGCACAGGGATGTATTCTGTCAGGATGTGGGTGTCCAGTGATCCAGTGTTTGATGAAGGGTTCTTGCAGTCCTGGGATCTATGAAGGGTTCTCACTCGTTGAGAGACTCAGCAGAACGTGAAAGGAAGTGCATGCCTTTGGAATTCAGGGTTATTCCTTCTAAGTCTTCTTAAAATTGTCTCCAATTATGATTCCCACCAGGGCCACCAGGTGCTTCAGGACCCAAAGGGCCCCCAGGACCCATCGGAGCCCCTGGATCACAAGTAAGGTGCTTTGGTGCTTTGGGGTGAAGGGCAGGGGGGAGGTCAGAGGTGAAACATCATCTCATTGCACAAGGAGAGAGAGTAACCTTAGATCTGCTCTTTTGTTCCCCATGAAATTCTGTGATTTAATTCCTTTTTCTCATTCTGGATTGAGAAGTTGAAATGGTTGTGTTTTCCAGAGTTTCCCTTAATCACAACAACACATCGTGCTGCTGCTGTGTCAAAACATTTCACTGTGGCCTGAGCTGATGCAAAGGATCTGACATGGGCTTTACTAACACAGTGATAGAAAAATACTGCATTTCCTGTGGAACACATAAAAAGAACAAAAATGCATCAATGGGAATTCACCAATTCACCAGAGTGAACGTGTTAAGCCTACTTTTCCAGACATAGCACTTCCTATTCAAGTAAAATATCACAAATTCCCATCAGTTTGATTATTTATTGATACAAACATTGTGGAGGGGGGAGATAATAGAGTGGGAAAAACTCACTCCAAAGAATTTATGGTAGAAGAAGGGCACAGTACTCACATGGATGGAAAAAGCTGGTTAAATGGAAAGAAGTGAGGTCATGAATAGGGAACTGCCAAACTACACCAAATTGTGGTTGGCTGATACAAAGGGACTCAGTTTTGGGAAGAACGTTGCTTAATGTGGAGGTAAAGCAGCAGCATCAAATTTTTCAAAGGAATCTCACATGACTGGAGAGCACAGAGAAAGGCTGAGGAACTTAGCAGGGGGATGTAACTCAGATCTGGTAAGGGGAGGTTTGGAACTGAAAACAGAGAAGATTTTTCCCATGTATTTATTAACCACTTGAAGAAGCAATGGACAACAGGTTAGGGAAAGTTTGCCAGTGTAGCAGAGTCCTTTCAATTAGGGAATGCTCTGGAGAACAGTGAGGAACTCCAGAGAGATGCAAACACTGTGAGGTTTGGCAGCCAAATGACTGATGCAGTTTAACATCATTAAATATAAGGTAATTCACAATTCATGAGTGGATTCTGCACTGGAGTCTGGCTTCTTGACATGCAGCACACACTGCAAACCTTTTATTTTTGTGATGTGGAATTCAGTGTTCCTGAGCATCCCTGTCTCACCACACACTGCTGGGAGCTGTCAGGAGCTTATGGACACTTGAGCTTTGTTCATGCTGCATGTTTGACCCAGGGCCAAGCCTGGTCTGTGCCCTACCTCATTTGGCAGCCCCAGGGAACCTCCTAAACCAGGCCTGAGTCTCTGAGTCCTTGGTGGGGAGCTCAGCTGAGCTGGTGGGGCTGGCTGCAGGCAGGGAGCAGCGTGATACTGGTGAGCAGTGCTGGCTCCCAGCTGAAACTGGGAGAGGGCTCCTCCTTTGGACCCTTAAATCACGTGTGTGCAACCTCCTTGGGGCACTTCAGCAGGCACTGAGCTCCTCACAGCAATGCCCAGAACATTTATTTCTCTGGGCCTAGAAAGACCATTTCTCTGGGTGCTGATGTGGGATTTGGGGAGCTGTTCCTCACCAGGCTGGCTTAAATCACCAGTGGCCTGGAGGGGAGCTCCAGGCTCACTTCTGCAGCCTCCAAGACAACGTGCGAGTCACTTGAGGTGGAAGAAAACCATCTTGTACATGGTTGTAGGGAGAAGGAAAGCTGACAGGCTGAATATAAACAAACAATATTGTTCTCTCTTTGTCTGGTTAATAACTGTGGCTTCTCTGGGTGCATAAGTTAAGAATTTGGATCGATTTCTGCATAGCAGTTCAATTAGTAGAAATCTGGAGACTGTGCCCTTCTTAGCCGTTGGTGACTGCTTTATAGATTTGTTCAACCCAGGGAGTAAAATTATTAGCAGAGATTGGGCTTAATTTGAAAATTGTTTATTAGGGTGAGTGAATAGCTTCAAAATAATTTCCACTGCACAATCCAATTAATTTTCAGGTATGTGTGCTTGCTCCTGCCACCCACTGAGGCAATTAAGAAGTGGGGGGAAGCAGTGGGGATTTTTAAGCTAAACATACTACCTGTGTATTAATTTCTTCTTGGTAACTGAGAACAAGAACTGTCCTGTCATAGTGACCCCGAAAAAATGTTACATCAGAGGCCTGCAGTGCATTAAAAGACCCAAATGGAAGGATCTGCAGAAAGTACAGGGCTTGGGATATCTGCAAACAGAGCTCCTGTTGTATTTGCTTGAGGGGAAAAGAGAATCCAGCCCAATTGCTTGACGGGTGTATGAGGTTTTCAGGAGCTGAGGATCACTGGGAAGTGTGTTCACTACACCTACACAAAGGTTGCCCAGTAGAAATTAATTCCTTCTCGTTCTGTGTCTCTTCCAGGGCTTGCCAGGATCTCCAGGACAGCCTGGACCAAAAGGATCCAAAGGAGACCGAGGAGAGAGAGTAAGGTTTTACATGCACAGAGAGATTCCCAGCAGCGTTTGGGGGCTGAGGCCTCAGAAATTACACAGCACAGGTCTTAAAAATGCAGTGGGACTACAGCCACCAACAGCTTTAAATGCAGAGGGTTTGAGTCCTCTGCAAGAACCAAGATGAAGGTTTCCTGTACAGAGAAAGAGTTGAATTCTTTGCAAAGTCAGGTATTCCCTAAAGAGATTCAGGTAGCAAAGACGAGGTGTACAAAGGCCTGTGGAGACCAACTTTCTTCCACCAGCCAAAGCTGTTTAGGGTGGAGTGTTCTGAGAGGTCTGACTGAACTCTTCCTTCTGTGGCACTAAGGCTTTAAGCACTCATCAGACTTTTCCTAAACCAAAGTAATTTCCTATGTCAAGTGATGTTCTTAACATATTTGGAATATTGAAGTCAGGTTCTCAATATGTTTATGTACCTCAGTCCTTGGTGGGCTGTCCAGTGCTGACAACTAAACAGAAAGGGCTGGTGTGGAATGTTACTTCCAAACTGGTGAAGTTTAGGAACTACCAGAGAAATATCTGACAAGGGTATAAATGTGTCAGATTCCCAGTCCAGCATTCAAGCATTGGGAAGGGTTTGAAAGTGGCATTTGGGCCTTTGGCTGCTTCTGTTCAGCTTAATTGCCAAAAGGTTGTGGTTTTGAAATCTCTGGGTGAGCCTAGGAGCACAACATCATTTGGGAGTGGAGCAGGTGGAAGAGGATCATTCAGCCCTTAGGTCTGTGAAATGGGCACCTTGGACTGTGGAGAGTCACTGAGACCCCAGTGTGGAGAGGGACAAAGGAGGGGAGAAAGACGAGGAGGAAAGCATTGGTTGGTACCTCTGAAATGATGGATGGCTGCAGTGGTGGCTGCACTGACACAGCCTCGGGCCTTCTCCTCCAAGTGCCAGTTTAGTGTCCCACAGCCAGAGGTGGAGGCACCACCTGTGAGTGGGGGCTGTAGGTGACCTGATTCCCCCTGTGACAGAACCTCCTCTGCATTCCTGCTCCCCCTTCCAGTCCAGCAGACAGAGGGATGCCTGAAAGAGCCAAAACAGACAAATGCAGATCAGTGAATTCCAGTGTGCTGACTTCTCAGATTTGTGGGAATAAGCAGCAACAGACAAACTGTGTCCCTCTGTCCAGAATCTGTGCAAGGGGAGCAGGTCCACGTGCTTGTTTCACCCCTCCTGAGGGATCAAGGAGCAGCAGATATCTGAGGGTGGGGCACATATCCCTTTTGAAATGTTATATTTTCGTTTTGGGTGCCTGGTCCTGTTCTCATGTAAGAAGTCACTTGCACTTCCCTGAAAGACAGAGTGACTGTTGGTCATTTTTTGTAACACTTTCCTTGTGCAGCTCAGTCGATTTGGGCATGACTTGGCTTTACAAATAGATTGCAGACTGATGGGGTTCTGGGACTAGAATTCAAGATTCTGATAGAGAGCAAAACCTTAACTGGTGAGATGATGCACAGATTACCAACTACAGCTCATTGCCATTCAATCTTTGTTTTCAGCTAAATGAAAAACAGAAGGGCATGGTATGTGGCAAAGTGTCACATTTCCATCCAGGAAACTGATAAAACTCTTCCTCAGTGATTCATTTAACATTTTGCTTTAGTTTGTGCTCAACCATGTTACTAATATTACTATTAATATCCCATGTTACTACTACACTTATTTTGAAACAAAATCTTGTTCCATTGTGTCCATTTAGTCCAGACAGATCCCTTAGAATTTGGTTTTGTTCCCTCCCTGCTAGGGATTTAGAATTACAACTCCCCTCTTAGGTTTGGGACAAATGAGATTTTCAAATATCAAAATGTCTTGATAAATAGAAAAAAACCCCATATTTCCTGTCCATCCTCTGTTAGTGTGGAAAGGGAAGCTGACAGCTTTTTCTGTCAGAATTTCTGTAGGATGCTCTGTGTGCTTTTTGTCTTTTGTGAGTGTGGCTTTGAATGCTGGTTTTGACAACTACGTGCTGCAGTTTTGGGTTTGGTGGGTACAAATGAGGGCTCGAGCAGAGGAGCTGTGCAGCTGCAAAGAAAAGCAGAGGGGGGGTTTACAATATCTACTGAGATTTGAGGAAATGTTATTATACATTCTTCCTGCTTAATCTCGGGGAGAACAGATGTGGGAGAGACCTGAAGCAGTCAGAGCACAGCCCCTGGATGGCTCAGCTCTGTGTGCTGCTCACGATCAGCCTCTGTTCATCCCAAGCACTGCCAGCAAGGGAGGCTCCCCACATCTCCAGGCACTCTTCAGAGGAGCAGCCAGTGAGGCCTGGGATAAAAGATATTGCCAACATCCAGCCTAAATATCCTTTGATCCCCTTTAAGCTGATAACATCCTTTCTGTTCCTCCTGGACATGGAGCACAGCCTCTTTATGTATTTCCAGTGCGTTGTTATGCTCCTCTCTGTGATTTTTCCTCTTGCCTGTGCTTTTTCACAAGCTTTGCTCCTTCCAGTGCAGAATCCAAGTATTTCCCTTTGAAGATACTGGGAGCACCTGCCAGACTGGGCCTTTCTCCCAGAGCTCTCCCTGTCCATAGGGGCCTTTTCCTAGTGCTGGCAAGGCATTCCATAGGAATTCAGTATTCCATAGGAGTTCAGTATTCCACAGGAATGTTTTCTAGGTGCCCTAGAAAACATTGTTGGTTTACACAAAGCAGCAATTTGATGGACACAAACCCAGCAGCTCTCCCTTTCTCCTACAGAAATCTGCCACCATATATGTAGTTTTTTAGGGGGAAAAAGGATGGGTTTGTTGCTGAGTGTGTCTATGGGAGAAGAGCCAGGGGAAATATGAGGCTGTTTCATTAATGGATTTCTGTAAATGCTTTTACATTTTGCCTCTTCTTCCCAAGCTCCTGCTTTCTCACTAGACAACCTATAACTGCTCTTCCTGGTCAGGGATTCTGCCCTGCCCCAGCTGCTCCAGGGTGGGAAACCAGCACAGTGGAGGAAAACAGGGGGAAAAGAGATGTTCAGTTCAATGGCATTTCATTCTGCCCCAAACCAACACGAACTAGTTCAAAATGTTTCTGTTAAAAAAAAAGAAAATAAATTTTAAAAAAAGAACAAAAGCCCCTCACGGAGAACAATGTGAAAATTAGCACAGCAGGAGGAAGAAACAAACCAACCAAAATATTGTACCTGTGTTTTGATCAGGAGCTGTGGGATGTGTGTGGAGCAGGAGCAGGTTAAATCAGTGCTCGGTGGGAGTCCTGGGCTCTGTTCTGGCTGGGGCAGCAGCAGCCCATCACTTTTACCAGAGAGAAGAATGCAGTGTCTTTGTAAGGAACAAATCTCCAGCCAAATTCCTTCCTGGTATAATGTAACTGACTGCTGGAAAGTTCAAAAAACCTGCTAATCGTCTTACAGAGAGGGCACTGAGCTCAGGAGCTCCGTACCCAACCCAGCTCCTCCAGAGTCTGATGGGATTTGGAGCTGATACTTGACAGACAACCATAACCCCCTTTTGCTGTCTCTAAGTGATAATGTCAAGGGAGAGGAATTTTTTTTTCACATTATCCCAAGTGTAAGGTTTTTCATTAAGCCATCTTAATCCCTCTAGTAAAAATTACGCTGTGTTCTTGTCAAATGGCAAAGTATCTCCTAATGACACTGACTTTATTTCCAACAGGGGCAAGCAGGTCTGCCTGGAGAGAGGGGCATTAAGGGATTTCCTGTAAGTGCTGCACTCGTGGGTGGGTGCCAGGCTCAGGTGGGCTTGGTGCCTGGCACTGTAGGTGCCACTGGCTGGCCTGGAGCTGCTTCAGTGCCGAGCTCTGCTGGCTCCAGCTCAGACATTTGTTCCATAGACACCCTCACCTTAACGAATCCCTCTGCAAATGAAACATCCCCTGGTGTAAAGCACGGTGCTGCTGTGACCAGGAGGGCCCTGCCCCAACAGGGGAGCTGTGCTCTGCCTGCAGATCCCTCTGGCCAGAGCTGGGCACACACAGCTCTCCCTGGGCCCCACGAGTTCCTGGCACCAGCAGAGCCCAAAGGTGGGCACAGTTAAACAGATCAGAGTCCATCAGCTGCTCTCAACTCCCTCCTGCACCTTGGTTGGCCAAGCTGAGCTGAAAGCCCTGTAATGACATAAAGAGATGTCTGCAAATGATTTTTTGGCAATACCTGATCAGGTGCACAGAAGAGATGTCTGCACTGGCACATATGGCTGGTGCAAACAAACCAGTGGTGAGGAAGGGTGGCTGACAGAGATCTAGTGCAGAAAATTGGTGGTTTTTTGGCTGGCAGCTTCCAGAGAGGTCCCAGAGCCTCTGGGAGGGTTCTCATCTCTCTTCCTTGGTTCCACCTCATCATTTCGTACAATTCACACAATCTTTTCTTTGGTCCTTCCTCCTGTGCTCACCTCTGCTTTGCAAATGTCTCAGGGATGTCCAACAAGTTTGAGGAGCCCAAGCCTTTCCACTCTGTTTTAGATTGTTACTCTTGTTTTATGTTTAGCTTAGAGTGGTTTAATCTCTCCATGTCATCTGCTCTTCAGAGGGTGCATGAACTTCCTGGCTGGGGGGGAAACATGAGACCAATGTTCACAGCACAGAGGGATCTTTGTTCAAGAAAATCTTAATGAGCATCCTCAGAGGCAGAAAGTGATGTGACTAATTAATGAAAGCAGAATGGAGGATTTTTCTGTTCTAAATCAAGATAAAAACATTCATGTTTGGGGGGAAGGAGCAATTTATCTGTTTTTTAGCCTAAAATGTTGTTCACGGAGACCCCAGTGAGATGCCTATGGCCTTGCTGGGGCCCAGGACATGGCAGGTGGTCCCTCCTGCAGCTTGGCCACTCCTGGAGAAGTTCATCTGTGTTAGCAGTGGTGGTGACCTCCTGGGAGGCTGACAGGAGCCAGGGCAAAGCTCAGGAGAGCACTTTGGCCCTTGGCATGAAGTGCCAGTCCTTGTGTTTTCTGCTGGTGAAATGCTTCTTTAATTTGCTCCTTTGGTGGGGAGGGATCCAGGGGATCCTGGAAGGGTCCTCAGCCACGTATAACCAGATTTCCCTTTGTTTGTTTTAGGGTGAACCAGGCAAGAAGGGTGAGGAAGGTGACAAAGGCGCTGATGTAAGGATGTGTTTCTACTGTTTTGCTTTCCTTTTTGTCACTTTGCTGTCCTTCAACCATATTCCCTTTGACAGGTGGGTTTGGGGGGCCAGGGGGTGAGTCCACAGTTAACTGTGCTGAGCAAGTGGTGATGTGAACCTTGGGTTTGAATTCAATCCGTGCCAGAAGTCCTGGCTGTGAGGTTTCCTTGGCCACGTTGTCACCACGTTCTCGGAACGCCTCAGTCCCCAGAGGCTGTTCTGTCACACGGAGCTGGTTGGGAATCGCTTCCCTGTTGTCCCTCCCACATGCTGAGGGACAGACTCCCTGGGATCAAACTGCATGTGCAGAGCTTTGGAGTTCTCACATCTCTGCTCTCAGTTCCTGAAATACTTCCCAACATCTCTTTGTCCCTTCAAGCCCACACCGAAGGTGACAAGGACAACAAACAACAGCCTGAGTGCACATGAGGAGCTCTTTGAGTAGGGATTCCTCCTACTTAGGTTATCTCCTCTTTTACCTCTTTTCATTTTTAAACATCCACACTGCAGAGTTTGGTGTTATGAAAGCAACATTAAGGACAAGAAGCTTATTCTGCAATATATTCCAATGTTAGTTTTGTTTTCTTTCTTGCAGGGGGAAGGTGTCCAACAGCTTCGAGAGGCTCTGAAGATTTTAGCTGAGAGGGTATTAATCCTTGAGCACATGATAGGAATTCATGGTGAGCATTGCTAAGGTTTTCCTCTCTAGGCTGTGTTCAGGCTTGCTGGTTAAACACCCTCCCAGTCTCCTGAGCTCTCTGGTGTCTGCTCAAGCCACATTTTCTAAACTAGGTACCATGACTTAGGGGTGCTTGGAACTGTGGAGTTCCACCAGCTGTACTACTTCCTCTGCCTTTCCAGTAGCAGGTGAAATGACCCTTACAGTGATTTTTGTTACAGTTCAGGCAGCCAAGTCACGAGCAGCAGCTCAAGCCATGTGGCACAGATCATCTACCAGCTTCCCACGGAGCTGCTTGTTCAAGTCTTTAGGCCAGATCATTTAATCCTGTTAACAGCATCTTCCAAGTGGCTTGAACACCGCTGAGGCCCTTGCCTTGTGCAGCACCACATTTTGCAGAGAAAGCCCAAACAGTGCTGCCACCTCACCCTGAAAATCAGTGATCCCTGAACATTTTGTGATTATAACTTACATGAAACCTACTTTCACAGTCAGATTTAAAGAAAGTCTCACATGTTCTACATTCAGATGGATTTTTGTGATCTCCTGAGGCTGTTGGCTCTCCCATCACTGGTACAGTGTGTACATCATCCCTTACAGAATGCCTTCTCTTCCCTTGACCAGAGTATGGTGTTGGTTATTGTCAGACTTCTCCTTTTGGGGTACCCAAGGATCTCACAGCTGCCAAAAGCTGCTGTGCCAGTTTCTCCTCTGTCAGAAGCACAGTAGAGGCAAAATGTTTGGCTCTGCTATCCCAGCTGTGAGCAGCAAGCCTGTGGCACTGACCAAGCACTGCCCTTGGCACTGGCCAAGCCCCAGAGCACTTTTCTGTCCTTGACACGAGGAACATCATTCCTGGCCTTGCTTGTGAGCCCATCTCACACCTCTCCTCAGATCAACATCCACTTTATTGGGAGTGGCCTTTGGATATTGATTTAAGCTCTGATAATGGTAAATAGCTGAAATGCCCAGCAGCCCTGACAATGCCTTACTCACAGTACTGGATGCACTTGAGGTTGCACCTTGGGAGCCCTCAAGCCCCGTCTGGAGCCAGCAGGGCTGAGCTGGAATTGCTGCTGGACACTTCCAGTGCCAGGGCATGGCTGGCCTGGCCTGGAGCCTGCTCTGCTCTGCTCTGCTCAGTGGCCTCGTGCTCTTGGAGGCCCCAGGGGCTATTTCCAGAAGCAATAGGCAGCAACAGTGTAAGATTTTCGGGAAACCGTGAATCACAACCCCATGATTTAACCACACTCACCCTGACCTTACCTCTGCACTAACCCTGCTTCACTTCACATTTTCATTCCAAGGGCAGGAAAATGTATTTTTAGGCTGCTTTGCTTTGAGCTGGTGGAGGTACCAGGGAGATGCCCAGTAGATTTCCTAGGCAGCAATCCATGCCAGCGGGGATGTTCTCCAGGGAAGAGGGAAAGGGAAGTTCCCTGGGTGAGTCCAGAAGCACAGTGCAGGGTATTTACAGGACCCAGGGCCTGGCCCTCCTGTGGCTTTTACTTTGTACCTTCATTTACAGTGGTATAAAGCAAAAAGTCACCTCTTGGGGAACCTCCTGTAGCCCCTGGGACTGGGGTTCCCACAGCCTTGTCCCAGCAGAACTGCCTGATTTACCTGTTTTTCACATTCTGTTTGGAAATAGAGCAGCAGCAAGGCACATGCTGCTATTATTTTGAAACAGTCATTTTAGCAAACCATTTGTATTGATCTGTTACTGCTTGGGATGGAGATGAGTTATTTACACCCATGTGTGCTTCTGTGCCAGTGTAACTGCATCAGCAAAAATGGATGGTTTTAATTGTACACTGTGGTTAGGTCATATTTAAACACCTATATTGTATGACTTCAGGGGTTTTTTGTCCCATAACTACTGACAATTATATTCCTGCTCTGTGCTTTTGAAACAGGTCCATTCTTTAACTTCACACATATTTTAGGCCCTACAAAAATACTCTTTAGAAGGGGAACTTGGAAAGTAAGGCATATTTTCCTTGTGCAATTATGTTCATCTTTGTGTATATGGTTAAAAAAGCCCCAACAAACAAAGAGAAAAAGACATTAAATAGCAAAAAATATTTTCCTTGAGCACAGACCTCCCTGGACTGAAAGGCACCACAGAGGTTTAAGTCACCCAGCACCAACTGTCTGGTCATGTTCCCAGTGTAGGTGTTAAGGATTTGACCACAGGTCCTGGGGTAGCCCAGCTTTAAAACCCCACTCAGAAATGCCAATCCCATGCTCTCATTTTCCCAAGAAACTTCCCACTGAACGTGGTTTCCAGAACCACAGCCACCCAAGCAACAAGGCAAAACATCCCAGCAAACAAACCTCTCCTCTGCAGTGGGAGAGCAGCTGGAGCTGCCCTGGCCTGGAAGCTGCAGAGAGCAGCCCAGCAGGACACAGCAAAGCCCAAATTGTTTGGCAGGGTTTGGTGCCAGCAGACAGAGCCCGAATCCTCCGGCAGCCAAAAGCTCACTTGAAACAGAAACGCTGCCTCGTGGGAGCAAACCAAGGCTGGCACGCTGGGCTCCTGGCAGGGAAACACAAACATCCAGCTCTGGAGGCAGAAGGAAGAAGAAATTGGAGCAGTGGAAACGATGAGGCAGATCAAGCCACCAGCATCTGCTGCTGAAGAGTGGCCCAGACCAGGGTATATTTATTTAATTTGTTGAGGAGGGTGTTACCTGGAGGCACTCTGGGAGCAGGGACAGCTGCCAGCCATTCCCTGCATTATTGCTGGTCTGGCTGCAGCCCAGGGTGGGCCAGTCCTTCCATTCAATCCTTTCAGTGCCTCCAAGTGTCCTTTACCAGGAGTGAAATGCTACCTGAACCCCCAGGAGCCCAGTGACCACCCAGCTCATCCTCCAACACCAGCAGTCTGGGCAGTGCTGAGTAGTTGCTACAGCCCAAGTAAATTTATAATTAATAAAAGAACATTTCTTATGTTAGAAATGAAACTACAAAGGAGAACAGGCCCTGCAGTAGGAGCATTTACCCCAAAGAGTTCAGGCAGAGCTGAGGGGAAACATCTAATGCAGGAGCAGTGTGATGGCAGCAGACCTGTAGCTCCAAAGCTGCTCCCTGCGTGGAAAGCAAACAGGAGGGACCACCCTGCTCCCAGAAGAGGAACCACTCAGAAGGGCCCATGAGTGTCTTCCTCAGCCTCCCCTTTTAAATAGTGCTCTCCCGTGACTTTCTCTCCTTACAGACTCTTTGTCTTCCATTGAGCCAGGCTCTGGACAGGATGTGATCCCGGGCTCCCCCCTGAGAACCAGCATCAAGATCAAGCGAGGAGGACCCCGGCAGCCCCAGGCCCACCAGATCCTCTCTTCGCTGCTCGATGATGGTGAAGCCAGGAGGAGAAGCAACCGGATGAAGTAGGAGCATCCCCGTGTTCTCCTGCCTGTTCCCCAGTTAAAGATGCAGTACCCAGAGCTGAACTGCACACTGCAGATGAAGTGGGTGGGAGGCTGCAGTGTTGGTGGCTGGGTTTCCTTCCCTGGCCAATTCTGAGCCCTGATTGCAGGGAATGACTTCTCCATAGCTCAGAGAGGGTTTTCAGAACATTTTCCTTGATTTTGTTGTTTTCCCTTGGAATAGCAGTTGTTGGGTATCTCAGAAGCTGCCTACAGAAGTGACACCTGGCTGGGCCTCAAGAGTTTAACCTTCCCCTTGTTCCTCACTGCCCCTGACAGTCACTCAGTAAACTCTGCTAACTGGCCATGCCCATCCATCCCCCCAGTCCCAAAGCCAAGCCCCAGCCTTGTCCATTGCTGTAGTTGGAGGCATCTGCTTTTATTTCATGTGTTGGCGTCACACTGACTTCCAGATGCGACTTCCACAGGCCATGAAAACATGACCTGCAAGGATTTCTTTTAGGCAAAGAACAGATTAGAAAATACAAAGCACATTTAAAAGTGTTACTCTGAAAATTCAGGTGTCTTTCTGGACTTCTGCATCAAAATCTTGGCTTCCCATATTGTTCTCACATGTTGCATGTGACTGACATTATTTCTATTTGTGGTTGGCTAAGCAAGGACTTTTGATGCACATGTTCATGGCAACATTGGCTTTCTGTCTATCTTCAGAGAGTTTAGACTGTTTCTGTGAAAATATAGAGCAGTTTGCATGAGATATGATGGAATTGTGCAAGAATTTTCCCATACTGTGTTCAGCTTGTGCATACATCCAGAGATAATTAATTTAAGTGGTGGCAGTAACTATTCACAGAAAGGGATATTTTGCAACAGTTTCTTAATCCTACAGCAATCAGGAAAAATGTTTTCACAGTGTTTTGTTTTAATCTTGTGAGTAAATCCACGCCATTTGAATCTGGAGACAGTGTAGTAGCAAACCACAGCCTAAGGAATTAGTCTTGTCAAGAGCTTATCTTGCACTGGGAGTTAAATACAGAGTCATTTTACTTTTTGCAATAACTTGTTATTTTAGGGGAAGTACCAGCTTCCAGGTTTAAGAAGTTGAACCTGCCCTTCAGTGACAATGAATCACTCCACCTGCTGTGCTAACGAGGTCAGACAAGCTGATGTCATTCATGCAGACAGTGATTTTTGTTAGAAGGGGGAGATTCATCAACAGACCTGACTGTACTATTTTTTACTCTTTAATTCCCACGTTCTGACAGTTTTCAAATTCAGCCCAGGACAAAAGAGAGCAAACTGAGTTTGTGTTATTGGCCCCTCTGTCTCTGGTTCCTGTGCAGGACACAGCAGTGTGAGCAAGCTGGGCTGCACTGCTGCAGTGCTTCTGTCAGAAGCTTTGCAAAGAAAACACTCTGCAGTCCCTGTGTTCAGCACCCCAAGTGATCTTCCCAAGGCAAAGCCCACTGGAAATGAGGCTAAAAATGGAGGAGCTCTGCCAGGCCAGCGTTAGCCACACATGAAATTGACTGTCCATACACACATGGTGGTGCTGCAGAGACACCCAGTCCCAGTCCTTCTTCTGAAGGGCCTGGCATTGTCACAAGTGGACAGGTTACAGGATGGCTGAAATCACCATGCCTTCACTTGGCCCTGCTCTTCAGGAGCCCAGCCCTCCCCAGCCAGGTGAAATGGCACAAGCTGATGCTGAGCAAGCACCAGAACTTGGCTTTTACTGCTGTGCAGCTGAAGAACCTCCAGCTGTGGTGGAGGCAGCAGGGATGTGAGTCCCTGCCCTGCTTTTGCATCCTCACTCTGCTTGGCCAGTGCCAGAGGTGGGGCTTGTTCAGCACCAGCCCACCTGGTTCAGGCTGTGCTTCCAAATGATTGAGTTTTCCATGGGACATTTCCAAGAAACAAGCCCAAAGCTTTGCAGGAATTTGGGGAGTTGCCTGGCTGGACTCTGAGTTAGAGCTGGAGCGTGGTGTAGAGAGACAAGAAAATGAGTAAAACTCAAGTCCAGTAGGTTCCTGACCTCAAGGAGCCATCCTGTATTTGCAACCCCTTTGGGAGAAGGAAATAAAGCCTCTCTGAATGCATCTTAGTTTCAAACCCAGCACTAGCTCTAAACCAGCACTAACTCTAAGGATGTCTGTAGTGCTGTAAGAGCCCATGTCCCTCCTTCCACTACTGGCAGGCAGTAGCTCTGTTTGTGGGCAGCCAAGCATGGAGCAGCCATGGGAACATTCTTGGAATAATCTTTCCATCTAAGAATTTAATGTCCAAAAAAAAGGATGTTTCCCCATTTACAGGCTGATTCCTGTGCAGGAATTGAGAAGTACTTGGTTACCTCTGTGTTGAATTGGGACCATCTTGCTCTGGATCACATGGACACTCCAAGACCTCACTGGTGGCTTCCAGGAGATAAATCCTTGTGCCAACCAGGTGGTGTTGGAAAATCAGGCCTGAAGACTGAGGAGAAATCAGTTCAGTCTAAACTGGTGCACTGGGCAGGCTGGTGCCACAGGAGCAGTGTGTCCTCATGGCAGCTTCAGGGACCAAACCCAACCAAAGCAATCTTTAAAAAGGGAAATGGGGAAATTCATTTTCACTGGTCCTGTAGGGTTGAATTTGGGGAAGAGGGAATGCAATGAGGCCATTTTCACTTCCCTGACATTTCAGAGGCTTCACTCTGAGCTGAAAGAGAAATCTTTCTTCCTCCAAGTTTGTCTTCTGAATTCAAAGCTATTGCCTGAGTTTGGTGAGTGCTAATGCATTAGGCACTCACATTGCTGAGGCATTCATACTGACAAGGATTTGGAATTTTATAATATTTCAAACAAATTACTGACAAGATGAAAGGAAAACTTAATGGAAGTTGTTTGCAATGAATCCTGCCAAGTCAATTGTCAAAAGGCTGTTTAGGTTTGGGTTGAGACCACTTTAATTATTGATGCTTCCAGGTTTCTGCACGAGCTATGTAATTTTTTCTCCCCACACTCCTTGCTTTGTTCAGCTCCATCTCTCTGATGAGGTACTGTATCTTTAACTGGGGGACAGCAGGATTAAACCAGATGGACTTTCTCTCTCTGCTGGGGTTTCATTCCTCTCCACTCACACCAGGGTTGGACCACACTGTTGTGCCACCCCAGTTTAATGACATTTAAAGGTGAGCACAGCCTCACACAGTGACATGAATGATATTGGTCACTAAGCAAACCACTCCAACCACATTCTCCATCAAAGGCAGGATCCTGAGGTTCATTTCAGCCAGGGCATATAATGCTTATTGCCATGTCTATGTAACTTAGGGGATTTATTTGGAATGCGTGCTCATTTAGAAATATATTTTAATTGAAATGTTTAGTGCTTTATCTTACATACATACTGTGCAATATCATAGTGTGTTCTTTTCCTTTTTTTGTTTCTTTTTTTTTTTTCCTAAGACTTTTTTGAAATTCTTGATGTTTGTTTGAGCTCCAGTGTGTTTTTGACTTGGATCAGCTCTGGTAGTAGTAGTAGTGTTTTCCTTGCCCTGAGCTAACCAGCAGCAGCACATTGCACAACCAAAACCCTTTGCAAGTCGTGCACCCTCACGTTCACCAGCAATCTGGAACTCCTGGGAGGCAGGGAATGCTCCTCTCCAGAGGGTCTAATTTGCACTTACTGTAAGGAATTGATAGCAACCCAGGGAAATAGAGATAAAACAGAGAGAAGAGCCCTCACCTGCTCCCACCAAACTCCATGGTCATTTTGCCATCAACTTTCAAAGGAACAGGCCTTAAAAATCAGATTCAGCCCTGGAGCAGCACATGCTGGTGCTGTGTGGGCTCTGCTCCAGTGTCTGCCATGAGCTGTTGTCACATGGGACCCTGAGCACTGTGACAAAGGCTTCTAAGGACAATCAGCTTCTGGAATTCCTTCCCAACACAATGATTGGAAACCCATCCTCCTCCACGTTTACAGCCTTTGTCTGACTCAAGATGACATTCCATTGGGGGTGTAGGGGTTAAACTGCTCAGAGTCTCTGGGACTTCTTGGTTTCCTGTGAAACCAAGGGATTCAAAGGTGCTATAATTGTTCACAAGGCACATTCCCACCCACGGAAGGAAATGGTAACTTCTTCACTAGTTATTTTACACAGTACCTTTTTTATTTATATCAGTGTGTTTCTTATGTGTGCCAATGGTCCTGGCTTCTCTCCTGGGGATCAGCTTTACAACCATTTGGTCTTTTATAGGGCAGCCATAGGCAGTATCTTGCAATCATGTGTAATTTCTTAACTTAGAGCAAGAATAAATCTCGTCTGACAGGATGAACTCATTTATGGCAGGCTTTAATGTTTGTTGTAAACACAACCTGTTTGTTCCACCTCTTGCATGGTTACTTATCTGTTTTCATATTGCTATGTTATTGTTCCAAATATCTATTTCTCTTTATTTGCTATGGGGTTTGTTACTGTATATGGAATGTTTTGTATTCAGCATTTTCTTACGGAGCAGAGTGGGAACAGTATTCAAGGACCCACAAATACCAAAGACCTTTCATGTAATGCACTGAGAAATAAACTTACTGTAAATGAGTGTCGTGTCAGGTGTCCTCTGTTTACAAAGTTCAGAGCAAGTTCAAGCAAACTGCAGCCTGAAATCAGGGCAGCTGCTTTTCCTCCCTGACATCTCAACCTTCTCTTTGGGAAGCCCCCTTGCAGGGCTCCTTAAAACAAGATGTGCATGAAGGCCCTGCTTCTGGGCACCTGCTGCGGGCTGGAGGGGCACAAAGGGCCTTTCTCACCTAAAACCAGAGCTGAGTGTCCCTGCCCTCGGTGGCACTGACTCCTCTGCAGGTGTTGGATAGAGAGACCTGTCTCCAGGACACCCCGAGTCACCTCTCTGCATTCCCGGGGGCACATCCCAAGCACAGGGACACATCCCAAACACAGGGGCACATCCCAAAGGCGGGGGGCACATCTCAAGCACGAGGGCACAGCCCAAACACAGGGCACAGCCCAAACGCGGGGACACATCCCAAACACGGGGGGCACATCCCAAACACGGGGACACGTCCCAAAGGCAGGGGCCCATCCCAAAGGCAGGGGCACAGCCCAAGCACGGGGACACAGCCCAAAGGCAGGGGCACATCCCAAACGCGGGGGGCACATCCCAAACAAAGGGACACATCCCAAACGCGGGGGGCACATCCCAAACGCGGGGGGCACATCCCAAACACGGGGACACGTCCCAAGCACGGGGACACGTCCCAAGCACGGGGACACGTCCCAAACGCGGGGGCACGTCCTGCCCTCACGGGGAGGTGTTTCAGCTCCTCAGGCCTCTCAGGTAACGTCACCTTTGAGCACCTCGCTGTGCACTGCAGAGTGAGGCTCCCCGGACCTGGCGGTTCCTCCTGCAGAGCCGCCCTCCCATCCCTGCAGGAGTTTGGTGTCAGTGCCGATCCAGGGATCACAGCTCTGCCTGGGCCCAGCGAGGGCACTCACAGGACAGGAGACTGCAGCAGCCTGGCAGGGGGAAACAAGCCAGACAGAGAACTGTGCCCTGCCCAACACTGTAAATGAAAAACTGCTGGTATTTGCAGCGTTCCTCACTTCCCCAGAAGTTTCCTCACAGTACAAGGAAGTCGAGTTGGCCCAGCTAAGACAGCAAGGGCTGCCCAGACCCCCTCCCTGACATCCCCTGGTACCTCCTGGGCATCTGCCTCCTCCAGCAGCCTTTGGGAGTTCTCTGGGTGTGCCTCTGGGCTTATGGAGATCCTCAGAGTTGTCCTCTCTTGTGACAATTCAAACTGCCAGGAGAGGAGGTGGGTAAAGACCTTCTTCTAATTTTCCTGCTCTGGGAACAGCTGCATCTCGAGATGGAACACCTCTGTGTTTGCAAAGGGAGGCTGGAGGGGAGGACCTGGGCTGTTTCTGTCACAGATGTCACTGTTCTGGGCTCTGAACTCGTTTTTCACATCCCAATGAAAACAAGAGACAAGTAAAGCCCAGCCAGTTTTTGACACTGCAGAGATGCAGACACCAACAGTGCAGCAAAGCTGAGCCTTGTAAACACTGAGAAATGGCCACAGAGTCGAGGCCTCTGCTTCACAGAGTTTTGCATCACTGATGAGGACATGCTCAAGGTTACTCCATGCCAGACATTCCCATGCAGCACTTCTCTGGGTCTCTCAGGGTGTATTTATCTCAGTTTTTGAGTCCTAACACCTCCAACTCCGATATATTTATCCTTGCAAAAAGTCCTCTGAGGGAAGGCAGTTGTGTTAATCACCACTGTACAGATTGGGACTTGCTGGATAAAAGGCTAAATTAATTTCTTGGGACATTTGTGGCTGTGCTGGTCTGCCAGGCACCAAATTAGCATCAGGCCCATGTTGGTCTCTGGGCCATTATGGCCACTGATTGTAATCACAGCGAGGGGAACTGGCTTCTCCTGAGCTTAACACAGAAAATCAATGGCAGAGGGGAACACACTGAACTTGTAGCAGGAGCTGATTAAAAGAAAACTATTTATTCACAAACAAAACACAGCTACTCTTGGAGTTCAGTGCCTTAACTCTTCATCAGCCACACGCTCAGCAGCAGTGGCTCTTTAATGGCTCTGGCCGTGAATGCAGTTGGGATTCTCTCCACACTGCAGCCTGGGGATGGGGAAAGCAGTGAACCTGAAACAGGAACAAACTCACCCTGAACTTCCCAAGCAACACCACAGAAAAACAACTACTGCACTGTATAAAGGAAAAACAAGCAGGGAGATTGTATTACCTTATTTACCCTCTAAGAACAGATCACCAAAACCAGTGACAAGCTGGTTCAAAGATGGATTGATAAAAATGTGACAACTCCAGACAGAAGGATGTCGTTTGCTCAGCAGCAAGGAGAGCCTGGGAGCTGATCAGGCCTGGCTTTGTTATCTCTGAGCCTTTATGGGAGAGGCAGAGAGAAACAGGACAGGTCTTCCCCCTGCCACATCCCACTTTTAGGACAGGAGCAAGCACTCCTGGACAAAGCTGATCCTGTTTTTTGACTCCAATGGCAAACTAAACAGCACCCACTCTCTATGCATAGCAGGGAAAGGTGATTTAGCCATGGGCTGGCAGATGAAACTTGTACCAGTGATGAGAATTAATAGTTGGAGCACTTTGTTTGAGGATGTGGTAGAGTTTGCACTCCAAGATGGTTTTCAAATTATGAGAGAACTTTCTCCTCCTAAACATACAGAGACAGACAGACAGACAGACAGACAGATATGAGAGAGAGGGGTGTGTGTGATGCATTCAGCCCAAGGCACGTCCATCCAGGAGAGCCATGCCAGGAGCTCAGGCTGGCAGAATTGGTGACCACAAAGCCCCAGATGCCCATTCCTGACCCAGCTCAGCACTGGATTGATTTGCTGCCATGAAGCCTCTCCACAAATCACCAGGGCATGGGAACAATATCCTTGCAGCATCCTGCTGGCAGCAGCTGCCCTGAGCACCGCCAGGACACACTGTGCAGCTCCCAGAGCTCCAACAGCTGATAAACCAGCCTGTGGGAGGGGCTGTCCAGGGTGGAAAACTTCTGGCAGCCAAATTTTGGCCTGAGACTGGACACACAGCAAGGCAAGCCAGAGGTGCCCCACTGGCCATGGGCTGCTGTGGGAGATGGGAAAGGCTGAGTCAGAGAGCCCAGAATGGGCCTGTGGCAGCACTGTGGGACTGTGCCAAGGAAAACCTGGTTTATGTGTGACTGGCTGGAGTTAATGTTCACCCAGCAGCGTTCTGTGACAGCTAAACTTTAGACTTAGCTCAGAAAACGCTGGCTGAGTGCACAATAAGACCCTGGCAGCCACCTTCTCTCTGCTCCTCAACCACAAAAACTTCTCCAGAAATGGATGGAGCCTGGGTCTACCTGGTGACAGGAGGATGTGGGTTTGTGGGGGAGAGGATCGTAGAGCTCCTGTCTCAACAAGACTACATCAAAGAAGTCAGAGTTTTTGATTCAGTAGCAAGAGAAGAAGTAGAAAAACTCAGCACAGGTAAGAAAAAGCCCCAGCATCTGTTCAGTGGCCATGACCCCCCCTCTCATGGCAGCTGGGGTGACACTGGAGATGTCACCGTTCCAGGCGTGGGGCAGGAACCTGGATTAAACTGACTGGGTGAGGAACAACTTCCAGCTCAGAAGTTTTACAGCACAGGACTAAATCAAAGAAAAAAGATCCCTAGGGATGGATCACCCAGGGAGGCTCTAAGTCCCCAGGCAGGGATCAGTCGTGAGGAGCCACGTGCACATGGAGTATGTGACACAGGAACTTGGCTGCCCAGCTGCTTCTGCTCAACCAGCCTGACACAAAGGGGCTAAAACAGCATCCTCCTGAGCTGCTCCACTGGTTCTGAGGAAAATAACTAAAAATCCTGACAGCAACAGAATCAGACTCAGAACCTACTGCGGGCCTTGTGAAATAAATTATGGAAATAATTGAGAGAAACCTATAGCAGCCTTAAAAAAGGAAGAGGTGAGCCTCAGTAAACACTCAGAGATACTGAATTAATCCATTTGATCATATTTGAGAGCTGCCTTCATGCAGGGTTGAGTACAGTGAGATATGTTGGGGAAAAGCAACCTGTTTTACTGGATTCAGGAATACCCATGCAAAACAAGCCAAGGCAGCTCAGGGTGCTCTGCTCAGCTAATGCTGGGCTGGGTGCCCTGTCTCTGACTGCCCAAACCTTCAGCCTGCTTTGAGAGAGGCAGAAAATGCTGAGGGAGATGCTGTTGGGAGATAGGGACAGAAAGGAGATGCACCTACAGCAAGTCAAGACTCCCAGGGAAATATCACTATCAGAAACCCTCCCTGGCAGATGAACTCAGCAGACTGGTTCCCCCAGGTTTCAGGGAGCCAATTACCTTAAAAGCACCCATAATTGGAGGAAAAGCTGTTTAAACCTTAGGGAGGTGCCAAAATCCATGCTCCAGGAGAGGTCTGTGGCCTGACACCCAGCAAACCACAGAAAACGAGGCAGCAGCAGCCTGAGGGGCCACCCCAAGCCCATCCCTCTGCCCCAGGGCACAGCCAGCTCCACCACAGCCTTCCCCACAGAGGTTTGTTCTGTTCCCAGGCCACCCCGGGCAGCCCATTTATTTGTGCCCCAGCAGGCAGTGGGCACAGTCTGGGGCCTTCATTTCTCACCTAAACTCACAGGTAGAAGAGGTATTACAGCATTATTGTAGTTTTTTTTTTTTTAAACAACTATCTTCACCATCTGCAAACCACATCCTTCCACTCCATACTGGTTTCTGCCTTAGGCTAAAGCAGCTCTCACACACTCCTTCCCCCTCCTCTGCTCCATCCAGCACTGCAGGGCACTGGCATCGTTCCCACCTGGAAGGGGGGCACTGAGTTTTGGGCTGTGGCCTTCCCACTGCTGCAAAAAGCTGATGGATTTGTCTCCTCCATCCTGCAATTTATCCTCCTGTTTTACCTGTCACTGCAATTGTGCCTTTTCCAGTTGACAACAAGCAACAGCTCCTGAGCTGCCCTGGCCCAATTTAATTCCTTCCTGAAGATCAGCTGCCTCTTCCCTGCTAAACCCAACAACTTCGCTTTGTTCCTATCAAATTTCACCCTTTTTTTCCCCTCTCCTCCAGACTCTGTTAGTTACATTCAGCTCATTCTCAAATCCTCCAGCATGGTCCCTCCCAGCCTGATGTTATCTGCTGATTTAATGAACAAATCTGCCAGATTCTTGATGAAAACAATAAAAAAGACTCAAATACAGCAATAAGCCCTGGAGAGCCCCAGGGCAGCCACCTACCACAGCTGGCAATTCCCTGGGAACTGTAATTCTGCCAGCTTTGTGCTCTCCTTAATGGGGCTGATTTAGCCCATGTTTTACTGACTCCTTGTGAGAATGACGCCGAGTTTCCAAAGCCCTTCGAAAATCAAGATAGATGACATCAACCTGTTCACAATATCCCTGCAGCCTGTTACCTTGTCATAAGAACAAAGGAGGTTTATCTGGCTTGCTTTGTTCTTGACAAATCCATGTCAGCTGCTTCCATGCTCTCCATTATCCCGCAGGTGCTCACACACACACGTGGTTCGAGTGTGTGCTCCTGAATTTCCTGGGGTTGAAACCAAAATGTTCTGTAATTTCCTGCCTCTTCTTTACCTCCTCTCTCAGCACAAGGGTTTCATTTGCTCTGCTGAACTCTTCCAGTGCCTTCAGAAGTTCTCCAGAGTGGCTGATAATGCACTAAAGCCACAGTTACATCCCTCACCTCTTCAGGAGCCCTGGGCAGAGCTCATCAGGCCTTGTCAATTTGAAAATTCCTCATGGTTGCCTTACACCAGCTGCCTTAAGACAGGTGGTGTGAAAAAGACTATTTAACACTTCAGCCTGATGGGTTCCAGGCTTTCCCAAACCACAGAGCAGCAGAAAATTTCCCCCCAAGAGTCTGCTGACACATTGCTCCACACACTGGTCCTCCAGGCAAGGGTTTCACCTCTGCTACGTGGTCAACTCCTTTCTTTTTGCCCTCTATTCTCCCTGAATTAACTCTGTGCTTTACTACTAAATTAATTTAATATTAAGGCTCAATGTTAATTAATTTAATATTAAAACTCCTCAGAGTGAGTCCACTGATTGTTGGCTATGCTAATTAAGAAAGGAGCCTGACCCTTTTGTAAAATTTCTGCCTCCTCCTCCACCCCAGGCTGCTCAGAGAACACCCAGCCACTTGATCTGCTGCCTTGGACTCTGCCCCTCCTTTTGGACCACGAGGAATAATCCCCTTCCCACCTTGCCCTGTTGGATCTTCCCTGAGGGTTTCCACATCACAGCTGGAGCCACAGACCCTTCCCTGAGCCCCTCATTTGTGTGCTCCTTCAGAAAATCCTACCCTGATCCTGGCATGTGTGGGGCTCTCCAGGCAGCTGCCAGCCCAGGGCAGAGGAGATGCCTCCTTCCCACAGCAACCCCGTGATGGGATTATCACAGATCCCTGAGGAGCACAGGCTCCTGACCCCAGCTTCTTACTGGCCTATTCCCAACTATGGGAAAGGAAAAAGGGAAAAATCCTGCTTAAATGTTACAACACTGTCTCAAAGCAAGAAATGAATAGTAGATGCCAAGGGTAGCCATGTATAGAACTGCTGCTGTGAGGAAGGAGAAGGTAAAAGGGAATAGGAGAAAAATTCCTTCTGAGTGGCTCAGAGGGAGGGATTTCCTATGAAACTTTTTACACCAGTTACATTATTTTCCTTCTTAACTTACAGTATTTGCAATTTAAACAAAGCTCTGTGCAATGTCTCTTGAAATCACCAGGTGTTATCCCCAGCAAGCTCTAAGGTTTTCTGTCTGAGGGAAAGTGTCCGGCCCAGCTTCCCTGACCCACAGGGGCTGCAGCAGCCCTGGGCCGAGTGTGTCCTGCTCCAGGGCTGCCCTTGGATGCAAGCTGGGCATTTGCAGTGACTGACACAGCGATTCCCACCCATTTTGATGCACAGAGCTGTATTGAATTAAACCAGATGCAAACCTTGGCGTTCAAAGAGAAGGAATTTTGCCGAGGTGTGCTGGGTTCAAAGGGCACAGTCACTGTCACAGAGGGTTTGCCTTGCCCTGCAGGGAGGAAATTCCACGCCGGATCCTGGCTCTGCAGAAGGTGAGGATGCAGATTTGTGCTCTTTTCCCCCCCACTACATCTCTGGCTGTGTTATTTCTCTGCAGCTAGCACCCGTGTGACAGTGATGAGAGGAGACATCCGGGACGGGGCCGCGCTCCTCGCTGCCATGCGGGGCGCGCACGTGGTGCTGCACGCAGCTGCTGTGGTGGACTACAGGAACACGGTGCCCTTCTGGGACATGAGAGCTGTCAACGTCGGGGGTGAGCCTCCAACGGGCAGCTGAAGGCAGCCCTGCCCTCACACACACCTTGCAGTCACACCAGAGGCTGCAGCACACACACCCACCCGCGTTCAGCGCTCCCTCGCCCTGAATCCCGCACGCCCCGGGATGGGAAAGGTGCCCGGCACCTTTCCAGCGGGGAAGGTTCTCCCTTTGCCCCTCTGTCCTTGCTCAGGGCTGCCCACGCTGCTCCTCTCCACTGCTCATCACATGTGGGCTCAGTGTTTGCACGGCTGTTCTGGTGGAGGGCACTGAGGTGGTTCAGGACACACCTACAGTGGTGAGAAACTGTTCTGTGTGTGACAAGGACAACAACAAAAATTAGCCCCTGCTCTAGGTAGCTCGTAGCTTTCCCAGGGATTTTGCCCTGTCTGTACCAGCACAAGGCTGTACCCGTTGGACTGCACCCGCTAGAAGGGAGTGATGCTGTTTTAATTAGCAGAGTGATGCTGTTTAATTAGTCAGAGTTCCCAGCTATCGTGTATCGACAGGCCACGTGTAACTGAGAGCTCCACAGCCCTTTCCTCCCACCACCAAGAGCCAATTTCATGTTCAGTGCAAGATCTGCTTAGAGAAAATTTGTTCATAAATCTAGGAAATAAGCACAGGCTATAAAAATAATGAAATCCCCATTACAGCAGCAATTCCAGTGGCACCTCAGGCTGTTAGCTACTAAAATAGTCGTTAACCAAAAGGAAGGAATTTCATTTTTTTTTTAATACATATATCTCCAACTCGATTACTGCTTAGGGCTTCTACTGTTTGCTGATACATCCAAGGGTAACATTTAAATTCCAGCCTTCTTTACATCGTTGCAGTTGTTTTCAAAACTCAGTGCTTTTGAGAGCCTGTATTGTGCTCTCTGTGTACTGAGAATGTTCAGAGCCTGAGGGTTCCTGCTGCCTTTTAGTGGCTTTGGGAGCTCTTCCCCTTCACTGTTGCTGTGAGCTCTGTGCTTCAGCACAGGGAGGATTTACCGAGAGCACTGAACACTGAGCAAGTCCCCTCCTCAGCACACCAAACCTCTTGCAGATGTTGGTGGCATTCCCAGAAAACCACACACGCCAGGATTTTCCAGTGTGACCGAGTGCCCCTTTGAGGAGCACGGCCTGGGATGGCTTAACAGGAGCCTGTCCTGCATTTCTGCCTCCCCTTGGATGGCTCCACATGGACCTCCCTGACATGGGGCTTCTGCCCTCACTGGGGCTCCTCAGGATCCTGACTTGAGAGATTAGTCTGGAGCTCTCTATTAAAATCATGGCAGATAAAAGAATAAAAATGGTATTTGATACCTGCTGCAGACTTCATGGAAAAAAGCAGGGTCAGGAGAGGTCAAGTATGTAATCCTCTAGCTGGCTCTCTGTGCAACTCAGGCCACAGAAATTCATCCAATTACTGCCCTAAGCCCAACAATTTGTGGCTAAATTGGACCATTCCTTTTCAAAAGGCTTGCTGCCTCGAATTAAGGGTGCCAGTTAATGGGCTATCTATCATGGCTTTCAGCAAGCTGTAACAATGCTGAGGAGTGGTGGTGTGGCTACGGTTAATTACCATTTCTGGCCAAAATTTACATCTTCTGCTTTGATTCCCTCCTCTGTTTCAACCACTGGCTGCTGAATCCTGTTATAGTCTTGTTGACTAAATTGAAGAGTTCTCTTCTACAAGAATTATTTTTTTCATCTAGTCACTTAAAGACTTTTTAATCTGCTTTTTATTAAGCTGAATGGATTTTAACTCAGCTGTTTCCAGTGATGTTTCTCACCAGGGGTTCTCAGTTTACTTTACATATTGTGATAGGCTCGTGGAGAAGCACATTGATTCTTTCCCACCGGGATTTCCGATGGATTCATGCGCTCTGAAACGATCCTAAACTCAGGATTTCCTTGGTAATTTCAGATTATGTCCTTAACAGCAAAGAGAAGAGAAATCCCAAGCCCTCCCACACAAGATCTGCAGGTGGGCTCAGGGCTGAGCCTGCTCAGCCAGGTACAAATTGTGTGGAGGTTTCTGGAAACCAACCCTACGAGCTGCTTCCTGCCAGATCTGCCTTATCAGATCTGAAGGCCCTCAGCCCTTGTCACTGAGATTCTCACAGGATCAGCTTGGATTGAAATCACAATGAATGCAAAAACCACCCCTGCAGGAATCATAAATCATTTGAACCCACCAAAATACTCCAAAATAACCACACTAAACCACACACACTGACCAACAAGTTCAGCCAGAACAACCTTCCTTAAAGCAAACCATGTTTTGGGTTTGTCTGGATTTCATGTGGACTTGTAAGCTGCCCTCATTACTTTATTTAAAATTCTGCAGCTATCAGGAGTGTGATGGAGTGATTTCACCCTGCAGCACCCTGCAGAGCTTCTACAGAGCAACACATGCAACTAAAACATTGATCCTTTGCTGGAAGGCTGCAGTTCACCAACAATCTGCCCACAAACTAAAAAAGATGGAGTTTTGCTCTGCCAAGCTCTCAGCTTCCCTTTGTTGGCAGCACTAAAGTCCAAGTTAAGTCAGTTGCCAATGGCCATGGAGGTTCAGCCACGTTAGAGCTGTGGATGTCACTGCTACTCATGTTACAAACCATCCCCTCCTGAGGAGCTGCAGCCCTGACCTGGGGCTTTACATATTTTCAGCCATAAAAAAGAGATGGATTTGTTCCAAGTCAGAAAAAGCCTGGGAATCTGTTTGGATTTGCACAACAGGAATCATGGCAAAGTGGTCGATGTTTGTCCTTCCCATCCTGCCCCACAGGTACTGAAAATGTGCTGAGGGCCTGCTGTGTCCTGAGCATCCCCTTCATGCTCTACACAAGCTCCATCGCTGCCGTGGGACCCAACACCTCCTGTGAGCCCATGCTCAGGTGAGGCTCAGCAGATCTTCTCCATTGCTCTGTCTGTCCAGTTGAACAGCAGTGGGACTGCAGCCAGATGCAGGTTTGAGCTGTGGCTACCAAGGAGAAGATTTGTGTCCCCCTTCCTGTCTATTCCTCTTCTCTTTCTTGAAAACCCTTCCTTGCTGCTCTTCCCGTTGAGGAACCCCAGCTCTTCCCAAGCTAAGCCTGGCCACTGATAGCCCAAGGTGAGAGCTGGGTGGCCCAGCTGCACTTCCAGGCTGTCCCTGGATGTACAGCCCTGTTCCTCTGAGCCCTAAAATGATTCTCAGATAAGGTTTCAGGTGCTCAGAGTTTGGGATATGGCCAAACAGTATCCTGCTGTGGGGTCAGAGTGTTTGCTCTCCCTCACAGTGAGCCAACCCCAGGGGCAGGTGGTGCCCTGCTGGTACCACCACGCTGCCCCTCCTCCTCCCAGCTCCACAGGGAGCTGCTGGCAAGCCTGTACCCAGCTCCTGGTACCAAATGTGGGCACATCTCATGTAGCACTACCCCAGAAAAAGGCCACAAAGTCTTAGGGGACAGATGCACTGCTGTGAACCTGCCCTGCACTATTCAGGCGTAGTCACATCCTTCTGTTACCTGCTTCTGACCTGCAAATTGCACCCTTCTATCCCTCAAACCCCTTTTTCCTGGCAGCATGCTCATGGGGGCTGTCTCCTGGATGTCACCACTTCAGGGCATTATGCTCAACCCTTCTCCTCTGCTTGTGGCTCCCACGAGATTCACCCACAGACCCAGAAGCAGCAGCAGAGCTTTAGAAAACCCTCTGTGGCAAAGGTGGGATTTGGATCCATACAAAGACAGTGGTCAGAATAACCATTTTGAGGGTTTTTTTTCTTTGATCTCCAGAAGTGACTTTGACAATCAGCTGACACCCCTGCTCAGGGCTCAGCATCAGGAGACCTTTTGTATTCCTGGGGCAACAGTACCTGCACCTTGAGAGCAGGGCTGGCATTTCTGAAGAGCAGGGGCTGAAGTTCTAGGTTAAATTTGAGGTCAGGTAGAGCTATCTGCAGTCTGATATGTACTATTGGAAGGCTCCTTGCTGATTTCAAGCCTGGTTTAGCCACACAAACTGCTCAGACCCTGGAAACTTGTGTGCCAGGGGAACTGGCTCCAAGTCAAGTGGTGTCTCCACAGGCAGCCAGGCTGGACACAGCTGCCTTCAGTCACTTGTCTCTAGAAATCTGAGCCCAGCTAGAAAAGACATAACTTAAAATGACCTACAAGCCTAAATTTCACGCTCACAAGTAAGTCAAGGCATAACCCAGTTGTTTTGAGAAGTGTCTAAGCACTCAAATCTGTAGAATAAATGTCTGGCTTATGAAAAAATCCATGAGAGCAACTCAATCCACTCGGGACCACAAGCACTAGAGACTGTGTCACTGCAAAGCTATGGAATCTGGTCACCAGCATATCCAAATAATTCCTAAAAATTCATGTAGATACATCCTTGTAGGCACATCGTTGTCAGTGTTTTAGTCCTGTGACTTGAGAGGGAGATGTGAATAGATGTCTAGAAAAAATCAGCCCCAGATCTTGCCTGATCACAGTCCTTTGGTTTGCAGCAGTGGCACCAACAGGGGCAAGCAAAACCCAGCCAGGCTGATGCTCATGGAGATATGAACAGCTTTCCCCACCACAACTGCAAACACAACCACTCCTGGAGCCTTTCACTCATTTTGCAGAACACACTCAGATTCTCCCATTATCCTGAGGGGAAGCCTTAGAGAGGGGTCTTCATTCTCCAGTTATTTTGATTTTAAACAAAGGGAATTAGATAATGGTAGAAGTATCAGCCCACCAATAAAAACCTGTAAAAACCAGTAAAAAACCCCACCTGTCTCAGGAGGGAGCCCAGGGAGGGCTGGGAGCAGCAGAACACCGCTCTGTTTTCCAGACTGAGAGCACAGGTGACGCCTTTCCCCTTCCTCCTGTTCTCACCTCCCCATCCCCACCCGATCTGTTCTGCCCTCTCCCTCACATGATCCTGCCTGCCTTTTCCTCTGGCCCCTTTCTCCATCATTCCTCGCAGAATTTATTTAACTCCCTTTTACGTGCTCGGGAATCGGCACAGACAAAGCGGGAGGAGTCTCTGGCCGGGGTGATGGGCGCAGGGATAATGCTCACACCTCAGCATCCGACAATAATAGAAAATGCCTCTGTCAGTCTCAATCCCTGGGAGACAGGCACTGCTGAGATACCTTCTGACAATGCTGCTCCAGTCTGATTAGCGTTCACTTATCTGGGATCGTTTTGAAAAGCAAGAGCATTATGCTGAGCTCTTTGTTACTACCAAGCTTCAGAGGGGTGGGGGAAGGCACACAGAGCAGAGCCCAGGAACAGCAGGCAGGTTTGTCCCTTTGTGAAGCTGCTGCTTTTTAAAAGCTTTGCAGGGGGAAAAAAAAAATTGATTAAAAAATAAAAAGAGAGAAAGCAATTAAAACTAGAACTTCTAGATAACCCCCCACTAATTGTCTTGGGCCTCTCCCGGGCTTGCAACAAACCTTGTACAATCAATCTTTTGTCTTGCTTGTTTTTTGGTTTGTCTCTTGTTCATCCCCTGTAAACACGGGGAAGGGAGGAGGGTTTTGTGATAGAAGCCCGGGGTGTGTGAGGAGGCTGCATTTCTGATGCTCCTAATTTATTTCTGTTGCTGTAGCGCAAGGAGAGCCTGATCTCAGCTGGGATGTCTGACACACAACATGCCAGACTGCTGAACAGGCAAGAGCCAGGCAACAGCATCAGCCACGTTTTACACACGGAGATCTGAGCCCAGAAAAGAGAAAGCAACTTGCCCAAGGTCAGACAGGGAGCCTGAGTCAGAGCTGGCTCTCCCAAGGCCCAGTGTTGGACAAAAACCCCTCTGCTGCAGATTTGCTGTGTGAATCCCTCACAGGCCACTGAACCCTTCCAGGGGTATCCAAGCCCATCTGCCACAGGAGGGTCAGGATTCCTCGGTGCCCTGCGTGGGTACCCCATGCCTGGCAGATCCTGCCTTGCTGGGGTGGATTGCTCTCAGACAGCAAAATAGAGAGCAAATTAATTTAAAAATGGGAAGAAAGTCTCCAGCAGCACATGGAGGGAGAGAGAGACGGTCTGTGCTACTCAGGGGAGCACAGGAGCAAGTGGATGCTCCTTCCCAATGCTGCAAGCCAGGTTTCTTCACTCCAGAGCCCGCTGGAGATGCTGAATCAAATCCCATGATGGCCTCAGGCTGATCTAAAACCACTGGCACAAAGCGCTGACACCCTACAGGGAATAGAGCTGCTTTCTGCTCTCTCCTTGGAATTATTCCTGTGGGAATAATGTGAGGCCAGATTCCTGTGAGGCCAGTTCCATGTCAGATCGAAGGAGGGAGATGGTTGGCAGCTGTAAGGTGGGAGCCTGAGGAGCAGGTTGTCTTCCACAGCCACAGCCCAGGGTCCTCTGCTTGTCCTTGGGCCCTCTGCTTCTCCTTCCCCTCAAGGGTAATTTGGGGGGGAGATGAAGGAGCAATCCCAGCACAACCCTGCTGATTGCAAGGCTTCCAGGAGATCTCCGGCAGCTCCACCACATCCCCAGCAAATGCCTCCCAACTTTAATCAACTCTGTGAGAAAATTAAGTAGCAGTTTCTCCTTTTAGTTTATGGCTCATGAGAGGCTTTTCTCTGCCTCTAATGAAAAAATGAAGTAGGTTTGTTCTCATTTTCCTGCCCTCCATCTTCTTGTGCTCCTTCTACCTTGCTCAGCTTCTGTAAGTTGCTTAAAAATGTAACTCTGCCGCCTTCTAATTTGCCTGATGGAACGTCATTGCAATCATGCTGTTAGACAAAACTAAATCCAGCTCTGAGAAACCACTGCCCTCCTGCAAACCTGCCTGTGCACACCCCACACCACCCGGTGCTCCTGGAGGCCTTGTTCCTCCCAAAGTGCAGCGAGGATCTCAGCTCCCCATAGCTCCCAGCCAGCAGAAGTCCCCGGGGAGCAGGGAGTGCAGAGCAAACCAGGCTGGGACAGAGGTGCCCGAGCCCTGTGCTCTGCTCCACGGCCACTCTCTGTCTCCCACAACCTGTTCCAGAGGAGATGAGGACACTGAGTACAGCGGGGAAGTGGAGCTGCCCTACGGGAAGACAAAAGCCATGGCGGAAAAAATTGTGCTTGAAGCCAACGGAAAAAAGGTACAAAAAGCAGTGGTAGCACCCCTGGAATTACAGCACGGGATGGGGGAAGGAGGGAGATGGTTGGAAAGACCCCACAGCTCCTGTCTAAGTGTGTATCCAACCTCTGCCTGCATTTGATGCCTAAACCACACTGTCCTAAGCCTCCCAAAGCCCGATATTCCCACATCAGCAGGAAGCTGCCAGACTCTCCCAGGATCAAAGGGAGCCTGTGCTTCAGCTGCAGCAGGAGTGTGACTTTGGAAAGGGTTGTGCTAACTTAGGGCCGAAGGAACCAGGTTCACCTAGTCCATACTCAATAAGAATGTCATTTCCAGGCTTTCCAGAGTGACTTAAGAATTAAAAATATTGGTGTACCCAGAGCCAGCCCCCTACCCAAGGCAGCTTGTTTTAGACCTGTTTAAAGCCAGCTTGTTTGTTTTAAACCCAAGTTCAGTGTTCTAGACTGGCAGTGCAGTCAGCAGACAGAAGAGTTCTTCCAGACAATGAAGGAGAATGTAAAAATGAGACTTGTGCTCTAAATCACTGCCTGGAGCATCTCTCCCCCAGTCCCAGTTTGAGGCCAGCCAGTTTGGCTGGCTTCCTCTGGTACCTGGTTTTGGTTTTTGCAAATCCTCTTTTATGCATCACAGCTGCAGAAGAGCTCACCCCACCAGGACTCTCCACCCAGCACCTCTCAGGGAGCACCACGTGGGTGCAGGGCTGCTGTGAAAAAAAAATAAAATCAAACTGGGCACCTCCTTGTGGTTCTAGGGACCCAAAGCAGGCCCCAAGCATCCAGAGCACCTCTGCAAGTGTTGCCTTCTCTAGGCCAATATTCCCAGGGTTTGGGTTTATGTGGGAAACCTGGGGTAACTGTGGAAGATTCCATCTCTGGATCCATCCCTCACTGATGTCCCTCCCTGACTTTACAGCTGAGCAATGGTGGTAAACTCAGGACCTGCGTCATCCGTGCCAACACCGTGTACGGGGAGAAGGCAGCGTTCCTCCAGGAGCTGTATGTGCTTGCCAGGGCCAGGAATGGAGTTCTGAACTACCTGGAGCCTGAGAACACGGAGCGTAATCACACCTACGTGGGTGAGTGAGGCTGAGCTCTTTGCATGGGGTGCTACCAGCTTTAGTCACAGGGGATTTTACACGTCAGCTTAGCCATAATCCCCCCAGACAGAGAGATGAGTATGGTGAATGAGCACAAATGGGTTTGTGACCACAAAACTTAGACTGCCTAAAGAATTTTTAAAGCAGTTTGTTATTACTACTGTTTTCCTGGGAAGGGTTTTCTTTTCTCCCTTTGAGAAGTGTTTCAGGGATATATGGGGGGCAGAGAGAAATTCAGGCTGTTTTTAAAATGTTTTTGCTATTAAAAGACACTTCTTCATTAGAAAAAAATTAAACTATCACTTCTTGTCAAATTCTTTACAGAAAAGGCTGTACTACATAACCAGTTTTAGCAAGCACGAGAAATTACTCACAAAACCTCTAGGAAGAGTTTGTTTTGGTGCCTTTCAGGGGGGTGTAATTCACCATTAGGTCATGCAGGCACTCAGTGGTTTCTGTGCAGCACACTTATATGTCTTTTTCCAAAAGTGCAGATAACAGTATTTTGAAAATGCTGTTAGAGAAGAATCAGGCCTAGATAAATCAAGTGACTCCTTCAAAGGCTCACAGCAGAGCCAGGGATAAAACCCTGGAGCACTGCCTCCCATTCATCCTGCTCTCTCTACAAAACACTGCCCTTTCGCTTCACATGAACCAGGATCACAAGGCACATTAATTGTCCAGCTCAAAGGGGAGACCAAAGGTTTAAAGGCTCTTGGAGGCCTGGATTAACTGCTCAGTCTCTCTGCAGCACAGCTGAGCACACGATGAGTGCCTCCCTGCTCCCCAGCACTGAAGCTGGCAGATCCAATGCACTCATTCCACGGTAAACAGGGAAACTGAGCTCCTCCTGAACGCCTGTTTCTCTCCCTCTCTTGTTTCTCCAGGGAATGTGGCATGGATGCATGTCCTTGCAGCAAGGAACTTGCAGCTGAAGCCAGAGCTGCTGGCAGGGCAGGTGTATTATTCCTATGACGACACTCCAAGCAGGAAGGGTTTCCTGGTCAGGCACCAGCTGCTGTCCAGTGCAGACCCCTCGGTGACACTGGGCTCACACATCCCCTACTGGAAGATGTGGTTGATGATACAACTGCACAGGTTCATCAGGGCCATCCTGTCCCCTTTCTGGAGGCCCCAGCCTTTCCTCAGCGTGCCCTTGCTGAACACCATAGTCACCACCTTCTCCTTCGAGACAGACAAGGCCTCCAGGCACTTCGGGTACAAACCCCTCTTCACGTGGCAGGAGAGCAGGCTCAGGACTGCACAGTGGCTGAAGGCAGCTGCAGGGAGCCTGGGACCCCCCCAGCTGCATGGAAAGAAGAACTAAACAGCACTTTTGGGGTAAGGAGGTTGCTTTTCACACCAGCAGGTTTCATCTGAGCTTCACAACCTGCACGGATCTTTGGCAGGAGCTTTGCAAACACAGAAATCCTGGTACAGAAACAGAGGAGGAAAACTCCCAGG
Source organism: Aleadryas rufinucha (assembly GCA_013397815.1). Lineage (NCBI taxonomy): Eukaryota > Metazoa > Chordata > Aves > Passeriformes > Aleadryas > Aleadryas rufinucha. The sequence continues at coordinate 50,850 of VZTH01000789.1, forward strand.
CTGCAAGTCCTACCCTTGCCATGCCAAAATCTCAGCTATTGTGTGTCCCATGGGCATTTGAAACCTTCCCTGCACACACACAGGGCTTGCTGGCCTCCCTCATTGCCACGGTGCCACCACTGCTCAGGTTATTTGTGGGAACGAGAGAGAACAAGCTCAGGTGGGAGATGGTGCCCAGCAAACACCTCCTTGGTAAAATCAGTGAACCAGTTTTGTTCCACAGCCTGGGGAGCCACGGTCCTGCACCTTTGGTGGGGTACCTGTACCTGGCTCAGACACTGAAGGGCTCTTCAGTGATAATTTTGGGGAGGACAAGTAAAACCCAGCAGGTTCTTGCTCTGATTTAGGCTTTAATAAAAAGAAAAAAAATTATTCCCTTTACCACAACTGCCTTTTGCAAGATGCTTCCTCTTATGCTTAACATGTGGAATACTGAATATCTATTTTGAAATATTATCCCTCTGTAAGAAAAACCTCTGATCTCTTGTCCTAACAATGCATAGGCTGACTCAATTTTTAATTGTATGGATGGAGAACTGACGTCTACAAGCTTAAAGGTGGGATTCACGTAGTTTGTTACTCCAAATCTCTTACCTCAGAGCACTCCAGCAGCAAAGCAAAGCAGATTAAAGCCCATGTTCAGCTGCTGTGCTGGCAGAAAGCAACTTCAAGTGAAGGCCTTAGGGGCTGCATTTATGCTAAACAACGTTTGAACTCCAGGAGGAAGAGGTCATTTCGACTCTTTCCATGGCAGTGGAGCTGCACAGCCCATCTGGGAGCAGCATTTCACAGATGATATTTTCCTCACACAGATGGGGCAGGCACTTCCAGGAGATTCACAGCTAAACTGTGGTTTCTATCAGTTCATCAGCTTCTCTATTTTTAAGACTTGCAGAGAGGCTGGTAAATCTGCATTGTGCACAACGGGGATTTCAGTTTTCTCTTGAGCTTGGAGGAATGGGATATTTTTACAATACTGGCTCAAATCTGAAATTAACTCTGTTGATATCACACTTCTGTGTTCTGTGAATCTGTACCCATGTCTCGAGTGTTCCTGGAGTAAAAGTGTGCCCATGCACAAATAAAAGCTTATTTTAATTACAAGTGCCCTGATACTCCTGGAAAAAGCAAGTTTCAGCATGGCATCCTTGACAGAAATGATCAAAATTCGCTTCCTGTTAGTCCTGGTAATTACCCAGGAAGGGAAGTGGAGCAATACAGTGAGAGCTGCCAAGTTAAATTTGCCGAATTTGCACTCACAAGAGAATTCTTTTTCGAAATGAGCTCACAAATCAGAAATCAGTTGCTCTGGTAATTCGTTACTAAGCTCACATAACAAATAAATTTGGGCCAAACTGTTGCAATCTGCTTATAGAGAATTTGAGAAGGTGAAGTGCGTAAGTTACCAGTTCCCTACTATTTCCCCCTTCCATTTGTGCTGGGGGGGTGGTTAAAAAAGGGGATAATAAGATTTCTGATTTTTCTATATTCACTAAAAGTCTCTTTGCAGTTTTCTGCCATTATCCAAATGGTAGCTGACAACTGTAAGAATGTGACAAGCAAACACACCCTCAGCTCCTCATGCACATCCCAGAGCATCTCCACAGTGCATCGGCGTTGGCCTCAACAGGTTTTGATGCCTCTGAAATGATGGATTTATCCTGCCAAAAAAGGGCCACTGGGTGGAGCTGCGAGGCTGGGAACAGGTCCCTCCTCGTGGAGCCTCGCTGGGATTCAGCTGCGTTCTGCAAGGGCTGAAATCCCTGCCCGGGCAGCAAAGCTGAAGGGTCCTCAGTCTGTGGCACTGGGAGTTCTGGCCTTCCCTCCTCTGGCTGGAAGCTGTCACCATTCTGTCTGCACGGAGCCCTGTAATCACAGGGACTGAGGAAATTATTTTTTCCACTCAGAGCTCATTAGAAAAGAATAAAAGTTTGCTTTTTGTTTTTAAAAATAGAATGAAATTTGGCACTCTGACCTCTGAGAACCCTTGCACAAGTACAACAGGCTGATGCCTTCAGTCCCAGTCCCTCGGTAATTCCTTTGTGGGATTTGGAGCTGCTGCAGATATCAGATGGGAGAGCTGTCAAGCCCCAGCACCATCCCAGAGATTAATGCCTTACAAGCTTGCCTGCTTTCATAAACCTTGCTGGGAACCTCATCATGCTTTTGTTCCTGTCCTGCTCATCATCACCTATGATTCTGATGCTTATCAGGGTGCAGATGACATGCAGGATAAGCAGCAGGGATTTTCAAAGGTGATTAAGTGCAGGATTTTTCAAAAGTATCTGAATTGGATGGCTGCTCAGCTTTTTTAAGACCTACTCACCTCCCAGGCTTTGACAAAAGCAACCAGAGGATTCCCTTTCCCTGGTCATGGTAGAAATAGGGAGAAAAGTTAGAGAGCAAAGCTTCTGTGCTATTTTCCAAAAAGATGAGTAAGCTTCCTTTGGCTGCCCTGCCTTTTGGCTCCTCTAAGCTAATGCTGCTGCAGACTTCCTGTTAGATCCTTGATTTTATCAGATTATAACTTGTTTTCCCCTGGCAATGCTTTAATTCTTTCTACTGCATTGGGTTGTCATTGGCTTTTCTTTTCAGGGTCTCAGCCCTATTATGTAACAGCAGCAGCAAAAAAAGAGAAAAGAAAAAATATTTCAGATCTGTTTCTACTTCTGGAGAGGAGCCTTTGTGCACAATTACTCATCCAAGAGATTCAGCAGGTATAACTGCTTCCCCCAGGGGCTCCATTATATAATTGGATTTCAGCCATACAAATTAAATCCTATCTTACCCCTTAGTTAAGCCAGGCAGTAAGTATTTAATGCTAATATCCCTGACAACTATTGCAGGGAGAAGCAGAGCTGAAGCACAGAGGAGACAGATGCAGGCAATCTCTGCTGCAGGAGCTGGGAGGATGAGCAAGGAGTGACACCTGCTTGTATTTTCAAAATGGCCAAACTTCCCCAGGACGGGCCATGGCTCAGCTGGAGTCGTGGTGTGAGCTGGAACAGGGTTCTGCCTTGGTTTTCCATGCTCCAGGAGCGTTCCCGTGTGCACACGGAGTGCTCGGCCCCCAACACGCACACTTCAAAGAGCCACATGCCTGACCCTGTTTGAGTCTCTCTGGAAGTCTCTGCTCTTGTGCAACGTCTGAAGGAAGCAAATTTAGCAATATTAAAACTCAAGCCAAACAGAAAACCAAGCAAAGAATCCCCAAATTAAAAAGAAAATCTCGACTGAGTTACTCATTCATCTGCATTTTCTGCCGCGTTCGGTCTTCTCCCGGCGCGTTCCTGTGAGACAAAGCCCTCTGGGCAGAGCCCATCTCTTTTGGTGTCTGGTACATCAGTCACAGAGTCAGGGCATGGTAATAAAGCAAAATAGATTCATGGTAGGAGTTAAACCAGTCAGTCTGGTCCTGTAATTGGACCATAATCTCATATTGACAGTGTTTAACTCAGGATGCGCAGGGAGCAGATGGCTCCACGCCAGGCCCCCATCGGCCTGCAAGGATTGGAAGGACATTTTCCAAGTCCAGCTCCTGAACCTCATCTGAGATGTCCGAAGCTCTGCTTCCCCAAAAGGGCCTTGAGCCCCTCACTAATGCTGGGTAAAGCCCCGCACTCTCCTCTGCCCGGAGCCCGCAGTCAGCGGGGCTGGCAGGAGCTGCCTTGGGAACACTGGGACAGAGTGCAAACAGCATCCAAAGGGCAAAAGGTCCAAATCTGCTGGGCCAAACAGTCCCAAACCTCTCCACACCCCTGGGAGCCCCTCCCTGCCAGGCAGGGACCTGCCTGTGACACGAGGCACAAGCCCACGGGTGCCCTCAGTGCCAGGGACACCCACCAGTGCCACCTTCCTGCTGCTGCTTCACCTCTAAAAGCTTCAGTGGCACAGGCAACCCCACAGAACACACTGGCAACAGTGACTAATTCCTTTCTCTGAGCCCAGAACGCTGAGCTAAAGCAGGTGAGAGGAGAGGAAGCACATTTATTCCAAGACTCATCCTATGGAAGAGTGAAACGGGCCAAGTGCAGACACAGACTCAGCTTTCCAAGGGTGTGGGAGAAGAATACCAAGCTTCTTATAGCTGCTACGGGAAGTTTAAATTGATTTTTCTCCATTTCAGCAATTAATTCCCATTAATCAACTTACTGTACAATGCTGCACAATAATTCACAAGTTTTATGTATTATATGAATAAAATTGCACATATATTTTTATGTGATTTTCATTTAATTGAATTCCAAGGAGATTTATCTGCCGGGTTATTAATAAATCTTAATATGGCCTATAACACTCAATTGATATTTAATTAACCTGCAATAACTGCCTTGTAAAATGTAAATTAAATGCTTTATTTTTTCCAGGCATAGAACGTTAAATCAAATCCTTCATTCTACCAGCAAAGCAAAAAGAAGTGGGGAAAAAACAACATTTCAGGCAACCAAACCTTACACCTGAAAATGTTTGATATTTAAAGAGGTTCAAACTGGAAATGAGATCCATGCTTTGTAATCAGTTCTTCTCTCCAGGAAGTACTTTTCCACTCTCCCCACTTTTAAAGATCACAGAATTTGGGTGGATTTAGATGAAACAACAAAATCTCAGGAGGTTTGAAGAGAAGCGAGAGGCGCCCATTACTAATAATAAGGTTGCAAATTCCCATAGGTATTGTGGTATTTGGCATTTTTCTGAAAGTCTTGGCTCCTAGAGTCACATTATTAAATGAGAATGTCAATTTTCATTTAAAAACAAACAAACAAAAAAAAAATAAAAAAAGGAAAAGGAAAGAAACTAAAGCCCTTTGATAGGGGAAGTTGGCAAACCTGAATGTCAAAGGCATGAGAACTAAGAGACAAAAATACATAAAATTTGATCCTTATCTTTAAAAGTATCAGAACTTTTCGAGACTGAGGTGTTTGAAAACTGGGAGGTGGCAACAAATGATCAAAACAGCCTTTACAAGAAAAGATGAGAACAATCCAAATTATATTTTAAGATCAAACTCTTCTCCTCCCCCTCCCCTAGCAATTTACATAGATCTACATTAAATACTGCAAACTGCAAAAACAACTGGTTCTGATTTCCAAACCAGGAGAGCTGGCTGCCTTTGCAAGGTGATTTGAAAACTCCAGGAGAGCATGACTGTCCAAAATTGATAAGTCTATAGAGTTTTACTGCCACAGCATCTAAACTTAGTATATCTTTCTTTTTTAATGCATGGAGAGGCCAGTCTGTCTCTCAATATTTTATTAAATGGGGTATTTCCACCGAAGGACAGTAACCCTCACTGTCTGTAATCTGTCTGCATTAGATCACTTTAAAAGGTATTAAATGGGAATCAAAAGTTAAATGTACCACGGATTTTAAGGGTGTCACAGCACGGAAGAATGAAAATGAAGAGAATGGATTCTGACTTGCAGTGAATGAAAAGAAATAAACCCAGAGCTGCTGGAACGGGAAGTCTGTCCCCACTCACTGTTCATCCTCTCCAGTCACTCATCCTCCTCCTCCTGCACCACCCCAGCCCAGGGCAGGAATTCCATGGGGAGTTCCCGAGGCTGAGGGAGCTCTGAGGTGGTCCCAGTTCCCGTGGCAGCAGGAGGGGATGTGATCCTGCATCCTGCAGTACCCCAGGGCTGCCAGGACCTGCACTGCTCACAGGGCACCGCTGCCAGCCCCAGCTTTGCCACTCTCTGCTCCATCACCACAGGAGCACCCAGAGCAGGGAGTCACTGGATACAAGTGGCCTCGTGTCACAGGAACTGACTGGAATTTTGCACACTTGGGTTTAATCCCCAGCTCCAGCATGGACTCACTGGATTTTTGTGCTGGTTTTTACATTTACAGCTGGTTTCTTCCTCTCTCCCTCTCTCTGACTTTTATGATTTTGGCAATTGATCAGGAATAGCCTTTTCTCCTTTTACCTTTCATCTTTCTAAAGGAGGAGAATGTACCCTACAAATGTGGTGTGTGGGATGTGCTGTCAGCTCGTGGACCACAGCCCCTTCCCAGGACACTTGTGTTTTGCTCCACTGGATAGACATGGACATGGGAGGGGCTTTTTCCCCCTGGAAGTGGGTTTCTAACCGAGCTGAATCCAGCACTCACTAAGGCCTGACCATGAGTGACAGTTCCCATTTTCCTGGGTAGCACTTTTGATCAGGCAGAGCCACCTGGGAGCTGCACCGGGAGCAGCCACAGGAGCCCCATCCCCTCACAGGCTGCTCCTAACGAGGCTGCTGGGAATTAAATCACAGCGTGAGGAGCAAATGGAATGGGTCACAACATGTTTAGGACCTGACACCTGAGAACCTCCTCACAGAGGTTTTACCACAGAGTTTTCCTGAGCCCAGTGCAGGACTGCTGGGACCTGTAGTTTTTGGGGATGTAGGAGCAGACTCTCCATCACCTGATTGACTTCTCTGCTCTGCCCTCTAGACAATAACCCACATGGCTGCCCCATAGTTACACCCATGCCTAGTCCTAGTCCTAAACCCCTTTCTGACCACACTATCCTGATCTTAAATCCCAGCTCCAACCTCCTTCCCTTTGAGAAGCACAGCAGGCTGTGTTCCTGACATTTCCATGGTGCTCAATGTCACCTTTTGTACAGGGCTCTCACAGCACCAGCCTCGCTGGGGACAGAGGGAATGCCCCTGATAGCAAACCTGACACACAGCTGGTGACCAAGAAGCAAAGCATCCACAGTCCTGCTGCCGCTGATCCCACTGGGAGCAATCCCAGTTACTTACACTGAGATAGGGACAGATGGTGGGGGATCCCTAACAGGAGACAGCACTTGTGTGTCCTGCCTTTCTCAAAATTCACATCTGGAAATGACCAACTGAGCAAGAACCAGCCCCACGAGACACATCTAAACCAGCCCATCTTAGCATTGGGCACATGCCCTTAACTCACACAGCCAAGTGATTCCTGGTTCCACACAAACCTCTCACACTCTGGACAGTGCTGCTGCATCATGTCCCTAAATCCATACCCATGCCCTGCCCTGGGACAAGAACAGGGGGTTTGACACCAAAGAGAAGAACGGGGTGCCTGATTTCTGTTCCATTTCAAAGGGATTTAGAAGCTCTGCTCCCTCTCAGAAACCTGCCCAGCCTCCCTCAGAGGCTGTGCACCGGCTTGACATGACACCAGATAATGTTTGTGGGCTCTGGCATAACTGGGGATTACTGCTCTGAAAAGGAGGACTTGCTGAAGTGGCTGTGGTTTAAGGAAGATTTGAAAGGGGAGAGAAGTACAGAGGGAAGCTGTTCTAGACACTAAGTCACACAAGAGAAGGCTTAAAAACCGAGAGCAGGAGGAAATGAAGGGATCTGAAAAGGAAGGGATTTGGGATAAATGAGTGGAGGAGGAGGAGAAACGTCAGCTAGCAGTGAGATTACATGGGGCAACGTGTGAGCTCCTTCAGCCCTTCTTCTTGGGGTGACTGGAGTGATGGGAAAGGAGAGATGCACCAGTGTGCTCCGGGCTGGCTGCAGGAGGAAAATGGGCAACCCCACACTCCTGGTGGGAATTGAGGGAATTCGGTGAAATGACAGCACAGCTTGCTCAGATCACAGAGTAACTGATGGTGGGAACTCCTTGCAGGCAGCTCCAGCTGAAACATGGACCAAAGTGCAGCCAGTGGGTTTCCAAGCACCACGGCTCAGGTCAGGAGAGGCGTGGGGAGGAGCAGGAAGCTGAGAGATGCTGGTGGAGGGTAATGGTGTAATGTTCACTCACCAGGCTGAATTAAACAGGGCTGGCTCTGTTCACGGATTTTCCTGCACTAGTTTGCACTGGTTATCACAGATAAGCACCATTAATGCAACTCTCTTATGATGTTGGGAAACCTCAATAATGGAAATTAACTGCTCTGCATGGACAGATGAATGGAAGTTACACAACTGCTGCCCTATTTCCGAGCAGCACAGCAATGTTGAGTGGGTGCAGCCAAATTTAATAGCTGTTATCAAAACCAAGGAAAGGACTTCCATTCAAGGGGTAACCAGGAGAAAAGCGAGGACTTGGGAGGGTTGCACAACCCCAGCAGCTCTGGACTCACACCAACAGCAGTAACTCCAGCGCTGGAACAATGCACCAGCTTTAGTGCTTTGACACGTGGCCAAGGGCCTTACAAAACACCTCAAACAGTTAATGCAAATCCATATCACCAGGCCTATTAATGGCCTGTCATTGCCTGTCTGCAGAGCACTATTTTGTGCCAGTAAGCTCTAGAATTCCTTAATCAGTTATCCTTAGCTGACATTCCTAGCGCTGGTGGGATTCTGTAAGGTCCTAAAATCTGAAGGACCAACCTCTTCTCTACCCATTGGATCACCATTCCCCCATTTCTGGCCTCAGTTTCCTTTTCCATTGAATGGGGACAACATCTTGGACCTTCACTGTAGCCATGGGACATTCGTGTCCAACTGTGCTCAGAGCTGAATAACTCAAGCAGACATTATTTTGAATTTCTCATTGTCTCAATTTAGGTTTTAAACCAATTCTTACAATCTTTCACACACATGACAAAATGATCAAAAGCCATTTGCAGCTGGTTTTAAATGTGCACCAGACTTTACTGAAACCTGGTGTTTCTGCCCCATTTGCAGAGGACTTGGCAGGGAGGACAGGAGAAAAACTGCATTTCCCCTGTCTCTGCTCCCTTGTCTGTTAACGTGAAACCTAAAATACTCCCCTCCATTTTGGATCAATGTCACATAACCTCATTTCCTCAGCTTAAGAAAAAGCCTTAGATTTTATATGTTGCACTAAAATATGTCAGCACTGCTCAGTTAATAAACAGTGCTAAATCAAAACCAGGCCCCAGTTCGTAGATCATGTGAGCAGTGTCAAACACGGGGAGTGATACCACAGCAGAGATGTAATGGACAGGCTCCTTAGCCCGGGTTTATGGCTGTGAAAGAGAAAAACCTGGTGTTCAGTCACTTCTCATTCACCAGAGCCTGTCACACAATCTCTCACAGCTTTTTGGGTTATGTTTATTTTTCCTGGGGTTCCCAAGGGCTCTACCTTCTGATCCCCCTGCAAAACCTCCTCTGTGACTACCCAAAGGACTAACCCCTGACTCACAGCCAGAGCTTGAAGCTTTTACTGCACGTTAGAGCAGATCCTTACCTGATAAATCAGAATATCCCCCCATCCATTTACACCCACAGAGGAAACAATTTTCACAATTCAGAGGAACAAGGGCTTGATTTTCTTCTCCATGTTGACTTTTCCTGTGTGGTGACGGTTAAAGCCAAGAAACTTCTCTCCCTCTCACTTGTCAGCAGGACATGCCAGCAGCTTTCAGGGCTGGGATTCAGCGCCTATGGCCACCCTGGCCTGGCAGCACCACTCCCTGCCACAACCAGGCCACACTGCAGTTCCTATGGGCTCCTGGTGAGATTAAAGCAATGAATCCCATCAGACTGTCCTTGTTAGTGCCACCTCCTAACCAGCATCCCGAATTTGGGGGGAAACAATGAGGAACATGTCTTACAGGCTGTCACACGTGGTCATTCATTATTCCCACGTGTCTGAAGACCACCATGAGCAGAGCCACAGAGACCCCATTTACTGCCCCTCACACCTGAAACATGAGCAATTACTGTGTACCTTTGGAGATTCATAGTGAAAACGCTCCTCTCTCACTCACTGCTGGGAAGAAAATGCTTTTGGAAAGCTGTTCCTGTCATTTGATATTGTCCAGTTTTTCCACTGAGAGAAGCCAAATATGAAACCTACGGGCTGGTTCAGTTTTTCCCTTGGCAGTACCCAGCTACAGGCTGCTCAGTGTATCCATACACCTCCTCCTGCTGCTCCTGAGAACTGCCATGGATGAGCACAGGGGTGCCAGCACGCAGCCAGAGCCAGGCACAGTCCAAGGCCACCTGAGTGTCGTTCCCAGGAGGTGACCTGAGGGAGAAATCTCACACCAGTTTCAATCCAGCTATGAATACTTCAGTGTTGCAGCAGGGAACATCCCAACTCTGGGAGAGAGGAAGGACTACAACAGTGCAAGAACTCATCCCTGCCACTCTCAACTGAAAAACAGCCACCTAAAAGTTAGTTTGAGTTCAAACTTTCTGCTCTGGTGACCGGAGAGGCAAACTGGCACCTCTGGAGGGCCATTCATCCCTTCCCAAGATACCTGTCTGAGACAGGGAGGGTGGATTGATGCTGGAGGTGCCAGTGTCTTTCGACAGGGACTATAAAAGGAGCCTTGATGATTATCTTGGACTTTTAGGCAGAGTCAGTTAAGGTGAACCTTTGCTGGACTGAAATCAGTGGTGGTTTCGCCTTTGCCTTCAGTGGGGCCGGGTTTTCACCACGGCGATCTGAACAGATTAGGAAAGAAAAACAGAACAGGGAAACACATCTATAAGGGAATGAAATATTTATTTCCCCCGATTCACAGAGAGCAATTAAGATATAAAGAGATTAGGAGAACTCTTCACAGTCACTGAGTGGGCTTATATTGAACAAGAAAGGAGGCTTTGGAGCTTGCAAGCACAACTTGAGCTCTCAGCCGCCCTGCCTTCCTCCCAGGAAAAGCATCATGCAAATGTGAGGAGGAAGGAATCGCGGCAGACATGCCATCTGGGAGGATGATGGACAACAAGCTGACTAGGAATAAATAGCAAAATATAATAAATTCCAAACCATGCCAACAGCAACTGTTGTGCTATGAATTAACAGTGCTATTAAATGTTTACGCACACACTTCTGTCAGCACCTGTCAGCATTTATGCAATACATACGTTGGCAAATCTGTATTACGTTATTTCTTGCAACTGATCTGCATTAATACTGCCCGTGCACATGTTCAAGCAAATTGCTACACTTCTTTTTGACCTATCCATGTGCAAAAGGTGCAGCAGTTCACAGGATTTTATGCCTATGCAGCAAATCCGAGGTTTATGTGCCAGGCAGCAGAGCAAGGCTGAGGGATAGAGGGCAGCAAAGGAAAGAGAAAGAGGAGCAGGGAGGAACAAGGGACCTGGAAAGGCCTGGGCCAGGGCTGGAGGATGCCTGAGGAGATGGTGGTGGGCTTAGGGCAAAGCTGAGTTCACCCCAGAACAGGCCAGGGAAGAGGAGTCACACTATAAACCTCCTTGAGCAGGAAGAAAAGGATAGAGGTGGTGGGAAACCCCAAAATCCAGCCCTGAGCTGCAGCCCCAGTAGAAAACACAGCTGGCCAGAGCTTCTGCTAAACTCGTGCTGCAGGGCACAGTTATGCCATAGCCAGCAGGATGGACCACAGTGCTCTTCATTTAACTTTCCCCCTCTGATTCCTTCTTTTTGCTCTCCCCTCCCTTCCCCCAGCCCTGGGTGCAGTAGCTGGGGTGGAGGAGAGAAAAATGTGTAATTAAGGGAGTTGCCACTTGCTAAAGCTGGAGCAAAAGAGAGGCTTTGTGGTGACAGGGCTAAATCTGGGACCCACCAGTGGCTGCTAATGATGAGAGCTGTGGTTGCTGTGCCACCCAGGCAGGAGCAGAGGCAGGAAAAGCTGGTGGTTGCAAAAGGGGCTTTTGTGCCCCACCTCCACTCCATGGGAGAGGATTTCGGAGGCTCAGGGACACGGGATGCTCACAGGGATTTGGGACAGCCCAGCAGACACAGGCAGGGCAGTGGGAATGGAAACAAGGTCACAAGTGATGCTTGTGACATCCCAGCTCCCTGGCCAGGTTTAACCTGAACATGGGGCTTAGGCCAGGGAACACCGGCTCTGGTTCTGGAACTGGTGCTGCAGAGCAGGACAAACACGCAGTGCCTTCCAGGGCTGCTGCAGCACCTGGGAACTGCTCCTGTTCTCCCTCCCCTGTTTGTGCACAGACACCATGAACTTTTGTCTTGTTACCCTCGATTTATGTGAAGTACCAAAAGCAGCAGCCAAAGCAGGTATTTAAATGAGCAAACTTTTCGAGTTGCTCCTCCTGGTCTCATCAGGAGAGACTTTTGTTGAAACTGAAGCCACAGTGGAATCCCAGTCCTGCTGTGAGCTGTGGCAGGATGCAGGACAGGCAGAGTTGGCTGATACCAGCAGTGTGCCACACAACACCCCATCAAGCTCAGCTCGAGCTCTTTGTGCCATTTGTGCTCAGCACAACCCACTGAAATCTAAAGTGTGTATGGCCATTCTGCTGTGTGAATTAAACAGGATTCAAAGAGAGCAGGGAGTGAAGAGACTTACCCTGGCCATATTTACCCTCAGACAACCTCATTAATTCATCAACTATATTCCTGTGTCTTTAAACACATGATTTTGACTCAAACTAAAGAAGGGCTTTTATACTTTACATTGGAATTAACATGACAAGCGATTAGCAGATCATCAAGAATAAGACTTCTCTTAATAGTGCTAATAAAAAGGGAGATATTTTTAATGCAGTTCCTAGGATTAATAATTGCCATTCTGATAGAGTCAGAATTTCCAGCATGAGCCATTCCCTCCATAGCCACAGGTGCAGATGGATGAAGCAGCTCAGAGGAGCTGAAGTTGATCACATTTTCCATGTAAAAGGGCACAGTAATTACAACTGATGAAGGTGCTGGAGCCAAAACACTGGGTCTTGGTGGGGGAAAAAACCCATATTTGTAATCAACAGGGGCAGCCACAGGAGAAGTTTTAAAATCCTAATTTAAAAGCACTTAGCAGTAGCATGCTATGCTCCTCCAGGTACTGAGTACGAGGACATTAAAGGAGAGGGAGGAAGTGTCCCTGGAAAGTGCTGCTGTACAGGGGACTCTTCAGTGGAATTCACTGGAATTTTCAGTGCTCACACACCTGAAACTCATGGGGTTTCTTCTTCTGTTTAAGGAAGGCACAGAATATTTTAGTGCATCTCCAAGATTAAGTGGAGAAGTGAAGAGGTTGCTGTTTAAGATTCAGTTTTGAGGACTGAAGTCAGCCCAAAGGGATAACAGCTCTACATCCCCATCCTGGAGTTGGAATATCCTTGCAAAACAGAAACATTAAGTTTAATAATATAAGTGTGGATTTGTGTCTTTAAATAGCATTTGCTTTGCTGAAAAAGTTGCAGAGATCTTGTCATGAGGATTAGTAAATCGACGGCACCTAAAAGCTGAATTTCCAAACGAGTTCAGCCCCCCAGTCTGCAGAGCAGCTTTGTAGCACAGAGTGGTTTCTGTTTGTCTGAATGAATGTTAAGATCCTTGGAAGTCTTTACTCCTGGTTGTGGGTTCTGCATACTTTAAAACACGCCCCTGGTCTCTTCTAACACGCTGAACCCCGAGGAGAAATACCAGCAGGGTTAGAAACCACCACCAGATATATTTTGAGCTTGATTGCCTGTATTATCTTAACACCCTGTTGCTCCAAACCCTCTGAAAATGACATATCTCATCTTTCTATTGTTATTACACCCAAAGGATATGTCTGCACCGCAGTGCTGAGCTGCCCATGCCAGCTCCCAGAGCTCTCTGGAGCTGGAAGCGGGCTCGCTCCAGCAGCGCCCGGCACATTTCCTCGGCAGGAGAATTTGGGCTGCTCCTGCCCTGCTGAAGGTGGCTGTGAAAAAGCAACGGGAGCTTGGCTTGACTCTTCTGGCAACACACAAATGCAGCAGGGCAACCACTCCTGATTAGCTCGCTCCCACACCATCTGTTTTCCAAGAGTACATGGACTTCCTGGCACGGAGATTCCTGTTTGAGGATAGGAGCTTGTGTACAACAGTTTACCATAACCAGCAAAGCCGAGCTGACACTCCCTCCCTCAGAGACAGCAACAGTTTTGCTTGGGTTTTTTTTTGGTTTTGGTAACCCTTTGCCTATTTTGCATCGCTGGTATCACACTGCAGGGGGCAGCTGCAGAGATTTCTGTGCTCAGGGCAGGTCTGCTGGCACAGAGTGCAGCATCTCGTGGGTATGAGATGTCAAGGCCAAGCTGACGTAGGAAGGAAAAGCTGATCCCCCCAAACTGAACAGGTTTCAGGCCTCTCTGGGGTGTGTGGCAGGGCTGGAGCCTCCCCAGGCTGCAGGATGAGGGGGTGAGGACCTGCAGATCCCCCAGAGCCGCCCAGGAAGGCTCAGCCCAAGGCAGGAGCCTGCACAGCCCCTCTCCTCACACTCCTCCCTCGGTCTGGCGGTGCCGGAGCAGCCTTAACACAATGCAGAACCCAGGCCAAAACCCAAAGCCACTCTGTCTGTCTAACCCTGTCTGGCAGTGGTGCAGTACATTATTACCTTCTGTAATTCCCCCAAGTTATTTAGGGCTGTCTCCTTATTATCTCGATATCTTGGCTCCCATAATAATTACAGACCCAGTTTTACAAGGGCAATTTTTTTTTTCTTGATTAGTTTCCAGGATTCTGTTGTTGCATCAAAGCTGTGCTCGTTTTTGTGTATTCCTGACAGATGTCTACTGGGGGAATTACAGCATGGGCACGCAGAGAGGAAGCCATCCACGGTGAGATTAAGGAAACAAAGAGCAGTTCTGTGAATTTAAAGAAAAAAAAGAGGCATTTCTCACGCACGTGATGCACACCCGGCTGGTCAGATGAGCACACGCACACACTTTGGCACTTGATCTGCTGTGATTTCTCCCAGCTTTTGCCCACCCAGAGCAAAACACATCACAGAAGTGCTGTAAGAACATCCTCCGGTCTGAGCAAGGGCATGGAGCAATTAAACTGAATTTGCCATGTCTAATTTCTTACTCTTTCTGCTCTAGCCAAACCTCTAACAGACCTTCACAAAGGAGCTGGTCCTCAATTACACTTTTCACAGCAAGGAAACTTTGGTGAGAAGTAATGAAGTGGCCAGTTAAAAGCAGCTTGGGAAGCAGCTGAGCTGGGAATAAAGCAGAGGTCTGCAGAGCCCTTCCATCTTCACCACAAGCTCACGTGTTCGCTCTTCTCTAAACTCAGCCTGTCCACAGTCCTCTGTGATCTGCTGCCTTCACCAGGCCCTGGCCAAGAATAAATAACAACAACAAAACACCCTGGTTATTTGTACTGCAGTGGTGCCTAAAAAAATACTAATTATCCCTAGCAGCGCGGTGCCTGCAGGCCTGAGGTGAGACTGGCACCCCATTGTGTGTTAGGTGTTACACAAAACAGGTTATAAAAAGATGGTCCCTGCCCTGGAGAGCTTATAGACTAATTATGCAAGAGAAGGAGTGGGTGGAAACAAGTTCAGAGAGACAGAGAGAGTGTGAGTGATTCAATATCTCCCACAGCAGAGCTCGCTGAGCTTCCTGGCCTCTGAAATGGTGCCGAACCCACATGGGTTCCTCACGCAGGAGGGTCCTGGTGCTGCCTGTTGGCTCCCAAGCAACGACTCATGGCTCTGAAGGAGCCTTGGAATGTGCCTCTGGTGTCTATCCCACAGAGGTCAGGCTCCAGCAGAGTGTCTGAACAGTGGGAAGAGCCACGGGGCCACCAGGAGCCGTCCCTGCCGCCACCACTGCCAGCAGCAGCCAACCCTTTGCCATACAAGGGTGTTTCTAGCCGCTGCCAAAGGCAGAGAATGGGACTTGTTGGACAAAGAGCTCAATCTGGAATGGCAAACCCTGTATGTTAAGGGCTGGTGATGAGTAGATCAAACCGTGTGTCAAATAAATCACCCACTCAGTCCAGAGCCATACATGAAAATACAATTAGAGATTAGCCCATGGAGTGCATAACTGGCAATACGTCAGCTACAAATCATTTTAAAAGCATGTAGCTGATCTAGCCTCCTTAATTCCTTGAGTTGTTGATTCCAATTATCAGCAGCCAAGTAGCAAAAGGTTTTTTATCCCAGAAGATTTCTTACTTTTGGATACAATAAAAGTCAATTTATTCGATGATTACTAGGACATGGGCAGTTAATAGGTTGCGTCTGTTCTTTCTCCCCTCAGATACTTCAGAGTGGATCCATTAACACATTTACAGAGTAGACTTAAACAATAATAGTGCTGCTCCTTCTCTGGGGGTACCCAAACCAACCCACTTTTTGTACAGGGCTCTGGGATGTTTTTTACTATTACAGCTCCAGAGGAATTTACATAATTGGTTATGAATAATTTGTAACTTGTCTAAGAGTCTCCATGTAGCTATCTGATTTACTACAGCTTCCCACTCCAGAACCAGCAGAAGATTTTAATACAGTTTTTAATTGCAAGATCATAATTTAAGCACATCAGTGCTGCTTAATGCAGACGGGACGTGAGACAAACTCCTCTCCACAGCCTCCCCCTGCTCCTGGTACCCAGCTCCAGGAGGGCCCTGCAAGTGCTGCAGGGCAGGCAGCAAACAGCACTGCCCTAAGTGCAGACCTCTCTTCCTTCCTTCATGTGTTTGACTCCAAATTATCTGCTTTTTGCAGGGAGGAAGGAATAAAACCCCTTGTGATTTAGATGTTAACCTGCTGCTGGGGGTGTCTGTGTTCATGAGATCCCTCTGTGCACCTTTGGTCACTCCTTTAGTCTGACCACAAGAGCAATAGTGCATCCTCCCCTTGGCTGAGGCTGCTGGAACGTAGGTAGGGAACACTCCAGGGATGGATGGATAGTCTAGGACCAGGTTTATAGGGAAAACAAATTGCCTTCATCAGGGCTGGGGTGCTTGGAGAATTGACAATGCAGTGTAAAAGACTTGGATTTTGGAAAGAAATCTGCATTTAAACTGCTCCTAAGCACTCTCTTTCAGGAATCTGTCCCTGTCATGCAGGCAGGGATAGATAAAATAACCTGATTTTTGCATAGGTACAGGTAAGTCTCTTGCCTGTACAGAAATCAGAGATCAAGGCCAGCAGCTGAGGCAGCCTGAAACCAGAGAAACAAACTGGGAGAGCCCCTGCAGGAAGGGTGTGTGCCACGGCCTGAGTGCTCCTCCCCACCGGGACTTCACCCTGGGCCGGGTGTCCTCTGCTCTGTGCCCCTGGGAATGCTCTGGTGCCTCAGTGTTGAGGTTCCCATGGCAGACCTTGACCTGGATCTGGGAATTCTCCTTTCCCCAGGCACCTCATCCCACAGGAACCAAAACCTCCATCCAGTTTGGAAGAAATCAGCCATCAGATCCAGAGCCACTGAGCACCACAGGCTGACTGCACTGGCTCTGTTTCCTAAGAAAATGGCACCAAAAAAAAGATTCCACGTTTTCACTCAGTTGGAAGGAAGTCTAAAGCACAAGACTGCAACAAACTTTCATTTTTTCCCTATATGATTCTTTGCTTCAGCAAATGGAATTTAGGACTGGGTCACTGAATCAAATCACTTGCTCCCACAGGAAGCCTCTTCATGTAGCCCATTTAATTATTAATATTTCTGCCCCCCAGTTCAACAAAATCACAGGAACATTCCTAAATTTGTTTAACTTGAGGCAACTGCTAATCTTCAGCTGCCTCCAAATGGCATTTCCAAAGACAGAGGCCATGCCGGTGTGCCTTACAAAACACTGGTTTAATAAAAGATGTTATATTTCTTTCTCCAAATTTCACTATGCAAAGGGTAAATAATTGCTTAAATTCAGTGTTTAGTCAAGAGAGGATAAGCTTCATTGAGGCAAGTCCCCAGTGAGACTTAAGGATATGCCTAAATGCTTCCTCTGATTTGGGGACTGAACATCTAATTGGCCTTTGCTATGATAGGGCCTTTACTGGATTTTTCTCCTTCAGCTACACTTTCTTTTAAAAAAATTAATCCCATCAAACTACTGAAAGAACCACCTCACTTCCTTCAAGTTTCTTCCCAACATGTATAAAAAAGATGGTTTATTGTCCTGAAACCAAACCCATTCCAGCCTGTCGAAACCTTTCTGTAAGGCAGCAGCGAGCTGAATAATACATTTCACATTAAATTACACAACTGTGTCATCGGGCTAACATTAAAGGTAAGTCATTAATAAAAAGAGAAAATAAAGTGGTCCTTAATTATACAAGACATTAAAAGGCTGAGTGTTTTGCTGCTGCGGCACCCTCACTTTGTGAGAATAAACGTTTTAAGAGCAGTGTGAACTTTTCTCCGTGGAAATCGCGGCTCCGAGATAATCCCTGCACCCGCTAATGCAGCTCCTGCTGCAGCTGTGTCCTCGTGCCCCTCCTGCCTCCTCGGGGCCAGGCCTGTGCACGGAGCCAGTCTGCAAACCCTGCCTCACTCACACACGGGGTTCTGCTTTTGTTTTGTTATTGATGGGGGACATTTTTGAAAGGCTCAGGTGAGAGCACTTAATAGCCAAACCCCATTGATTTTCTGTAAAAATAGCACATCTTGGTGCTTTTGACAAACGTCTGAATACACTCTGGAAACTGGAGCCTAACAGGATAAAGCCAAAGGAGCACAGAGGGAATCCAGGCATGGGAAGCTCAGCGTTAGGGCCAGGTCACAAGGATGGTGGCAGGGAGAGAGGGGCACTTGCAGGCTCACGGCCACTCGTGCACCAGCAGAGGGTGAGGGGCACGCTGTCCCTCCTGCTGCCCAGCTCCCAGGTAAACCCACACCTGGGAATCCCCACGGCCCTTCTTCAGTGAGCAAACCCACACGGGGACAGGGTGCCTTCTGCACATCTCCATGCTCGATACCTTCTCTGCCCTGGAAGTGACAGCAGAAACTCCTTGGAGCCAGAACTCCTCCAGGAAAACCACAGATTTAAAGCTTTTGGGGACTGCCATCATATTTTTTTTTTGCCTGCAGAATACCTTTTCCCAGCAGAAAAGCAATCCTCTCTGCATTCCTTCCCTGCTCCTCCTTTCCCCTCCAGCTTCCAGAAATGCAAAGCTCCTGTGTTGAGACCCTGTCACCCCTCAGGGGCTGAGCCAGCCTTGCCCTGGGGCACAGGACTGAGAGAAGCACCACTCTGGGAGGCTCCCTGGGAATTCCTGGGGCTCCCCTCCAAGCCTGAGCTAAGGAGAGAGCTCTCAAGCAGGAGCCCCAACACTCCTGCAAGCCCTGCACAGCTCCCATGGGATGCCCACAGTCGCCACCTGGCAGCTGTGCAGGGATAACCGGGAGGGTGCCACAGCAAAGGCTCGGGGAAAGAAGGGTTAAGGACACCCAGGAATATCCGTGACTTGTGCTAAGGATAACCCTGCTCTGCCCACAGAACTCAGCTAAGTGGAGGAACTTTGCATTAACCTGCTTTTGAGGACTCCAGTCAGGTAGGCTGCGGATCCTTCCCCGGGGGCGGGTGGAGCCCGACTTCTCCAACAAAAACAAATTGGAAGGAAAATTTCCAAGGAAACATGAAAGGTTGTGAAAAGTGTTGGTTTGTGTGGAAAATTTTTGTCCTATTTTTCCTGAAAAACCAAATGCCTAAAAACAAAAGTATTTTTGGCCAAACCCCTGAGTTTTTCAGTATTTGAATTTCTGAACCATAAAAGAAGCACTTTTCTTGGGAACGGCAGATCAAAAAAAAATCCCCCTAAAATTAATTTCCTTTTAGTTTGCATTTAAATTGTCTGCTTTATTATGGCACTAATTCTAGCTTTTTTCTTTTTTTTTTTTTTTCAAGAAACAAACTCTTCAGCATTGCAGTTATACCGAGATTCAGAAGATCTCTGTGTTGTGGATACAGCCTTTCATCAAGGAGACTAAAATTTTCCACAAAGTTTCAATGCTGGGGAGCCGTTTAAGGCTTTGACTCACGTAGCCAAATTGGCCAGGAATTAGTTTGTAAAGAAAACATCAGGGATTTAACCATATGCACATCCCAAATCACGCCTCTACAATCTAATCAAGTGGGCTTCTTTCTGTAAATGCCAATAGAATATTTGGTGCATATTAAAGGATGCTAATAAAATTTACAAGATGAAATGAGATTCCTGCCACAGACACAGTGTGTGCCCCTCCTTTGCACTTTCCAGGCTTCAGCAGCACGGCACAACAAGGTGCATGGGGTGTATTGAAATTAGTTTGAAAACTGGAGGGGTGTCTGGGTGATTTCCTTGTTTGATGGCACCTTCCCTCTGGTGCCTGCTAAATCATCCTTGCCAAACATTATTTACCCCTGGAGCTAATGAAAATGCTTTGAAGAGCAAGTCTCAGCATACCAAGTGTTAAATATTTCACATGTGCAGGGGTAGCCTTCACATTAAAAGATGTCTCCTTTACCTTGGAGTAATTAACACATTTGAACTATCCTGAGGTTAAAAGGAAAATAAAAAAGGTATAAAACCAAAACAAAACAGAAAAAAAACCCCAAAACCAGGTAAAGACCGGACACCTGAAGTTCACCACGCAGTGCATCCAGCAGTGCTAACCCCAGGAGATCATGGGATGGGTTTGGTGGGTGCCCCTCACAGGGAGAACCCAAAGTCTGTCTGGGCTTCCCTTTACTGCAGGGAAGCTTTGCTGAACCCAGAAATAGTCACTCAGAGGTAAAGAAAATAAATAAATAAATTTAAAAACCTTAAAAGGGGTGGTCTCCATCCCCCTACATAAAACCAGTGAGAGACACACACCCTGAGAGGGCCAGCCAGGGGAGGTGGGACTGGATACCACAGGACACAACAGAGCAACACCCCCATCGATCCTTTTCCAGTGGCACTCCAGGAAAAACAGCTCGTGCCAAACCATGTCCCATGCTCAGTCGTGCCTGGCTCTCCCAGCAGCACACTTCCTGCTCCTCAGGAGCCTTCAGCCAGGAGAAAGGAGCACATTTTTTAGAGAGTCCCCAGCTAAAACACCAACAGTGTGTTCTGGCTCCATTTCAGATCAACTTCCTTTCCACCTCTCACCCCCTGCCTTGGAAACAGTGAGTTGTGATTCATGTGCAGAAAATGCTGTATTTCCATTATTATTAAACACTTATTCCTCCTGTTTGTGGGGTGGTACAGGAATTACTGCATGTACAGATCCCCAAAACATCCACACAACTCTGCAAGAGCCTTTCGTAGGGCTGGATGGGAGAGCAGAGAGCTGGGGATGGTGGGAATCACCCAGAATATCAGACAGGGCCTTGGGCTTTCATGTGGAACAATTTTGCACCAGCGCAGCATTTTCCATTATGGCAAAGATGGAAATCAGGAAACCAAATAAATCCCGGAGGCCTTGTCTGTACAGCCTTGGGACAGGACTCCCAGCAGGTGGGTGAGGGTCTCCTGGAGTTTCCTGAGCAGCTCTGGAGCCCACAGCAATGGGCAGAGCAGTTCTGGAGCCTTGGGACGAGCAGCTGATCAGTGGAGCAGCACCACTGCCGGTGTCTCTGCCAGGCCCTTCCCGGAGCCGTGCCCGGCAGGATTCCTGGAAGCTGCTCCGTGGAGCAGTGCTGGCATTGGTGTTCTGCTGTTTCCTCAGCCAAGTGGCACTGAATCTGTGTCCCTGACAGCTCATCAATGAGGAGGAATATAATAACCACAATGTGGTGTTTTACAGGAGATGGGCCTTTAACCCAAGGACCTCAAATCCCTTTGCAGACGTTCGTTATGCCACAAATTCCACATGTGTGGAGATGGTCACAAATATCCAGATCACCACAGCACTGTAAACTCATCTCTGTTCTCGTTGTATAGACAGGATCTAAGATGTCATGGGCAGGTTAAGTGTCCTGGTTTAATTCCCAGGGATGATGAGGGTAGGCTGAAAGCAGGTCCTCAATATGGAAAGGCTAAACCAGGATGGGTTCTCCAAAAAACTTTCCAGAAAACCCAGCTGGAAATACCACAATGAAAGCTACAGTGTGCTGAAAATAAAAACACACCTGATGCCAGGCCTGAAGGTCACCCTTTTTAAATCCTGAAAAGCCAATGACAGACTCCAGTACAAAACCAGGAATGGGGAGTGCCTTGGTGAAAACCAGCACCACCAACCTCAGCAGGGCCATGGTCTCAACCTCTTTCTGTTCCCTCACCACAAAAGTATCCTGTAACTTCAAAAGTGGAATGAAATTCAGGTGCCTAAACTCCCCATGCTCTCATCTATCCCTGCACTCAAATCCCACACATGGATTCAGGGTCAGCCTCAGCACACGGAGATGGAGCTTCACCCTCCAAATCTTTCATGGTGCTTTTTCCAGCAAGTCTGTCAAAGAGCTCAGATAAGGAATTATTTCCCTGAGCTCCCAATTCAGTATCACCGTGCCTGAGCAAGCTGCTCAACTCAACAATTCTTGTTTCAGAGTTATAGAGGCCAAGCCTAGCTAATCTTTCTTTATAATTCATTCCCCAAATCCCTGAATAACTTTGGTTGCCCTGCGCTGCCCCTTCCGCGCGCTCCAACGTGCGCCACGCTCCCCGTAATGAGGGAACTAAACCCTCTCACAATGGCCTACGTGTTTCATTTCACGTTCCCCACTGATTAATGCTGAATGCTTCCATACAGAATATCCACACGCTTTACACTTAATGCTTCAATATCTATATCTCTCTCTCTATATATATATATACTGCAATAACCTTGCTGCTTTACTTTACAGCTGCCAATTGGTGCAGATGGCCGTAGTGTATTAGTCACCCCAACATTCCCCTCTTCCTCCTCCTCCTCCTCCTCCTCCTCTTCCTCCTCCTCCTCCTCCTCCTAACAGCCTTGTTCTCAGTCAGCATTTCACATGGCATTTCCTTTCAAGGTATCCATGGCTATTTTTGGCCCGAGAGTTCCTGGTATATTAAACGCAATGAGCCACATCCTCGGCTGGTGTAAATCTGCACAGCCCTAATTCGGTCAGTGGAGCTGGGCCAATTCACAGGAGTGGAAACAGTCCCATAAATCTGTTATCAGACCAATACATTAAGGCAGCTTATTTAAACTACTTCTGCTCAGTTGTATTTATTTACAGATAACCCACAGCAGGTAAGGCTGGTGCTCCTGCACCACAACAGGACTGACTGGGGATAAGGACAGACACCCAGACAGGTCAGTCAAGCACTGCTCTGGTATTACTGAAAAACCTCCTCTCTTTGGTCTCCTTTTGCCTCAACAGCAATTTGTTTCAAGCCCCAAAATGGGTGAAGACCATTTTAATGTAAAAGGGAAACAAAAGTGTAGCTAAAAGCAGACCTTGCCACACCTCCCCATCCTGAACTGTTTCCTGGTTGCGACATCCTCTATTTTCTGTCCAAAAGCCAATTTTTTACCAGTCTCTAGGCTGGCCTTTCAGAGCAGCCTCTCTCACACAGAGTCTTCCCAAACTCTTGACAATCCAGCTCAGCAGCAGCTCCATGTACTGTGCCTACAGCCTGGAGACACTGGAGAGGAGAAGGGCACAAGGGAAAAAACCCAACCCATTAGACTCTTGCCTGAGTTCCTTAATGTCTTGAGGTGAATGATTTAGGCTGTAAGAAAAAGCCTCCTGACAACAAGATCTATTAGTGTATGGAATAATCTTCCAAGGGAAGTGATGGAAACATTGCTGCTTGGCACACAGCTAGTGTTTGTCCAGACTAGTTTTTAAATATACAATCCTGAATTGGCAGAGGAAAAGTCTAGTCGAGGTAGTTGCTCTTATCTATCTCCATATTCCAGGATAAATCAGGTCATCTCCTTTGTTCTAGTCTAAAAATTGAGGAATGCACTTAAAACAATTCATGCAGTTTTAATCAGCTATGATCTCCCTTTTATGATCCACATGGGTTGTATCTTATTAAATTAGATATATCTAGCTGTTTCTTTTTAATCATCAAGTTCTTCTAATATAAGGCAGCAGCACTGTCTAGCACAGCTGGCACAGCCAGGGCTGTGAACACCTTCAGGTCTCTCCCTGGCTATGCCCCAGGCTCCCAGGCAAGTAAATAAACCCCTACTTGAAAATAAAATCAAATCACTCCCTAATTTGTTTTTTGTCACTCAGAGCCTGGGACTGACTCTGAGAGGTCATGAGTGTTCATGGCTCTGGATAAAGTCACCGGCTGAGGGGAGCTGGGGTAAATTTCTGTGAGAGAGGGACTCAAAGGCATGGAGATAGCGCAGCATTTTTGTGGTATAAAACCATGGAAATAAGATCCATACTGCAGGCTGAAGAAAGACTGAGAAGCACTGCATCCTGAGAGTGGGGATTTCAGCCACAGTGGTGTTTTGAAAGATTAAATAATAGTTATAATGTTCAAAACTGGGAAGAAAGGTGAGCCCTGCAGAGAGTTTTGCTTTGAGAAAGATTGGTAGCTGCCCCTCCTGGAAAAAAAAAAAGGATAAGATAAAAAGGAACACGTGCTATTAGCACATTCCTTTCTACTGGAATGTGAGGTCTTCCTCCCAGTGCTCCCAGTCCAGCACCCCTTCCTCCCCCAGCAAAGGGGTCACACACAGGATGTCAGCGATGACCCGAGCCCCTTCAGTGCTGCTCGTGCATCATCCAGCTGGGTAGGACACGGAGGCAGCGCTGGAAAATGGCAAATTCCTGCCCTTTGCCTTCCCGAGGGCTTTGCGTGTGATCCCAGGCACGACACAGGAGCACACAGCCCAAGTGGATTCCAAAGGGCACGTGGATATGATTCCCTTTGTTTTGTACAGGCCCTGACCCTGAACAAGGCCCCTCAAGGGATGGATTTGTACCCACCACCCTCCAGTGCAAAGAAACCTCAATATCACAGATCACCCACTTAAAGTGTCTGCCCTCAACAGATAAAACCTCAGGTGGAAGGTTCTATGAGATTCTCCCCATTTTTTATCATATTTAAATCATTCCTTGAATTCACCAGAAAGAACTTTCTTAGTGGCACAAAATTGTTTGAGAAACAATAAATATACATTGGGATAAGTGTAAAAAATGATAAATAAGATACAGAGCAGCCACTCCAGCAACCATAAATTTAGACATATTTTCTTTCCAAGGTCTCTATATCAGATCTTATCTCCTGTAGGAGACTGGTTTTCTTTCTCTCAACTCCCAAACACTCATCTATTGTTTTGAAAATGAAAGGCCTGACAGCAGAACAGGACGTCTTTAGAAGAACATGCCTGATATGAGAAAGTCACAGTAACTCTGGTATTGCTTAAGATTCCAACACTGTTACTTAGTTCAGAGTCTGCACTGTTACTCAGTGTCAAATTTGGTCAAATTGTGACTAGAGTGTGCAATGGGTCAGAATACAGGCAAGATGCAATGGACTTAACAGAGGGCACAGTCATACTGGGGGGCACTGAACAGTTTCTTGAGCAGGAACAAAGAATTGAAAATGATGCATGTTTCCTTGAGTAGTTATTTTGTAATTTTGGTAGGGGTTTGTGAGCTTCTTCTAAACATGATGGCAAGGGGAAGTCATGAAACATATCAAAGCAGATGAAAGTATTTTAGTTATTATGAATTGTACTCTGTAGCTGCTTTTTGTGCAAAATAACTTAATTCCTAACTTGAATTGAAAGGGACAAATGTACTGCTCCCCACAGTGAGGAGGTGCTCACTCACTGGTGTCTGCAGGCACTGTTTGCTCTTATTTTTGTGTCTGGAGCACCACTGCATTTAGTGCAGGAGTTCTACCCCTAGAGGTACACATATGGATCTTCGAATTCTCTGGAAAGCCAAAGCTACTGGGAGCTTCCTGAACTCTTTGTTATCACTTTGCAGCATCTGGCTCGTGGTCAGCTGTTTCATGTTACTGACTTCTACATTTGTTTCTGAAGAAATTAGCACAGCTTCCTTCAAATGCTACATTCTGCAGTGGTTTTGGTTTTGATTGGAACATCTCGTTGTTCATCTCGAAATCAAAGTCATTTATGGAAGCTGCAGAATTTTAATGTTCCTCAGACTCAAAAGCATTTGTTTAACCACCACCAGACAAGGAGATGAATAAGAGAGACTGTCTGCTCTTGATTTAGTGGGACCAGATTTTTAGAAGAGCTCAGCAACCAGTGTCTGTCTTCAACACACTTAAAACTCCTTTGGACAGCCTGGGTATTTATTAGTGCTGAAATGAGAATGACTCTCATGAAAACCATGACCTGAGTGAACTGGACAGTTAATACACACTATATATTTCTATATTTCCATCTGAAGGAGGGGATTTATTCATAACTTCAACCTGCAATTTAAAAGCAGCTTTTGAGTCTCATTATTTCTGCACTGGTTTTATTGTTCACCCAGAAGGCCCATCTGCACCACTGCTGAGCTGTGAGCTGTGCTCAGGAATTGCTGCCTCCTACAAAATGATATGCAGGACAAAAACAAAGAGACAGGATCTTCTTAGGTTACTTTTGTTTAAGCCCTACACAGAGAACAGAATAGATTAAAGCAGTGGGAAAATAAGAGATCAAGTCTTGTGATGTGGCATAGGGTGCTCCTTCCAGCCAACCGCACTTCATTTCTCTCCACTGGTGCTTCCAAGTGGTTTTCTAGGATACCCCTGAGCAGAACTCATTGTAATAACTGGAGGAAATAAATTAATGGAGAATTACCGCAAGGTTCATCTAAGAGAAGTTTTGATAAACAACACTTCCAGGCTGAGATATTCAGCACAGCCTGAGGAATGTGGACTTTCCCACTCCCGTCAAACCGAGCGGGTGTCGGTGCCTCTGAGTCAAGCTGGGAAGTGGCTGCCACAACCACCAGAAGCAATCCTGCATTTCAGGTGCAGTCAGAGATCAAGAAGTGCCCTCAAACTGAAAATTTCTGACAAGGCAAGAGGTGAAAGAAAAAGCATCTGACCCATCCAGCTGGCACTGCTGCCAGGCTCAGGCTCAGCAAGAGAACTCCAAGGGGAGTTGCAACCTCTGCACTCCCAGTCTCTGTCAAGAAAATTGTGCAATCTTCAGATGGAGGAGACAGAAAAAGGGACAACAGGGGAATCACAGCCCAAATGCCACCCCAGACACAGAGAGATGGCCCACACATGTGCAAACCAGAACGAAACCTTACGAAAATCTGGTCAGATTAAATGTTATCATATTGCTTCTGTCTGGATTCTCCCCAGGCAGAGTCCCCCCTCGGCAAAGGGATGGCTCATCCCTGAGCATTACATTATTTAAGTCTTTCCCAGACCAAGATTTAGGCAGACCTCAATTGGTGCTGGGCTTTAGGCTGGCTGTCTGTATGGACAAAATGTTTCCCACTTGAAATTATTTTGAAACCACCACTGACACCTCTGCAGCCACAGGTACACCAGGTACTTCTGTATTTTAGAAAAGCAACACACACCCCCCTTGGCACTCTGAACCCAGGTTCTACCTCATTCGTAGCCATAGGATGCTGGTGAAGTCATCATGATTGCACAGGATAAACGAAGGTTGACGTTGGCCTGTTTAAATTAGGATTTTTTTTAAACCTCTATATTCTTCCCATTGCTAAATCTTTTACAGAGGCTACTAAGGCAGAGAGCTGCTGAGCTAATCCTCTTTGACTCCCTGCCATCCTGGCAGGTACAGCAAAGCCTAAGGTAAAGTGGAGCATCAAAAGGAAAATTAATGTCTTCTAACAGCAATTAGAGGAAATTATTTAGATATAAATCTTGTTTTATATCTTCTCATACTTGTTTTTCAATCTTTCCCCTTTGATTTTTTTTTCCTTTCAGGCTTTTCAGAAAGAAACATTTAAAATCCATCCTGTAAACCAGTGGCATAATTAGCTGCATGTTACACCTGGTATTTTACTCTTCTACAGAGTAATTCCTTTGAGCTTTCTTTTTTACTAAGCCCCGAGGTCTCCTGAAACTGAATCTACTTGTTCTCTCATCTTCTGGCTGACAGGAACCAAAACCCGGGCAGGGACTCTGGGGTGCCCTCCTGTCCCCCCTCTGGACCCCTCCAGCCATGGCAGAAGCTGACCAGAGGTGCCAGGTGTGCCCAGGCCTCCGAGGGCAGGTAAATTCACCTCCTGGTTGCCAGCACTTGGCCTGTGCCGTGGAGCAAAGCATGTAACCTAATTGTGCTCTGATAACATCAAACAAAGTCTCTCTGATCCAGCTCCTGGCACGCAGCCACCTTATCTGGGGTCCGATCTGACAAGCCTGCCGATTGATCAAATCATTATCTGCTGGTGTAGGTGTATCATCTAACACGAGCCAAATTCTTCCAGTTGCTGCTCCTCTTTCGCAGGGAGGATACAGGGCTGGGGCCGGCGCCTTCCCCGCGGTGCTCGGCTCGTGCTCACCCAGGGCAGGCCCTGCCTTCTGCTGCCCCAAAAGAGTCACTGTGCCCACAGTGTAATCACAGAAAACCCGCAAAAATGAGAGAAAAGCAGTTATCTCTTCTCAGCACCAAAAACTCCATTTCCAGACACAGCCCAGCACAGCTAAACCTGCCGGCCCTTCCAGCTTTGCCACGTCCTCCAGGCCTGGCTCACGTTGTGCACAAAGGGGCACTGGAACTTTTGGGCCCCATTTCCATCTCCCTGTTACTACTCACAGGATGACTCCTTGGTAAAAATCTCAGCTATCTGCACCTCTGCAAACCTGATCTCCCCATGCAGTCTCCCTGGAAATGCCTTCCCCTGGAAATGCATCCCCGTTACTGCCCACTGAGGACAAGGCCTCGCTTTTACAATTCCCTCATAAAGCACCAGGCTTCTCAAACTCTGCAAACAATCCGAGAACAAGATTTCCCTCTGAGCAGGAACACACAGTGACTCCTGCTTTTGAGAAGGTTGAATTGGACATTTGTCTGGAGCTACACCTGAAGTGACCCAGCCTGGAGGGCTGAAGGTACCCAAGGCAGACAAGAGCAAGGCCCACACAAACTGCAGCTCCTACCAGGCAACTCTTCATTTTGGGCAGCTTTGCTTTTGTTCCCGTCCCAAGAGGATGAGTAGAGCAAGGTGGGGTTTAAAGTCTCAGGTGGCCCTTTCTCAGAGAAAAAAAGGAGGCAGTCACAGAATCACAGAATGTCCTGAGTTGGAAGGGCCCCACAAGGACCACTGAAGTCCAGTTCCACTCACCCACACTGCAGAACTCTGCAGACACCATTCGGCACTAAGCTCCTGCTGAAGCCATTCAGTTTGTGACATATCCCATCTCATCAGCCCCCAAGGAATGAAGAAGACACAGGTGGATGTTTTTCCCAAGAACAAGCTTTCTTCTCCTTTTGTAACCTTCAATCTCAGAGCTATAGAAAGGGCTTGGCAGGGCCAGGAGATGCTGGACCCACTTTAGCACCACTGATTCAGGTCAGCATTTCATCTGGCCACCTCATGGCACTTCCCAGAGTCCTATTTCAAAGTAAGCTATCCAAGGTAATTTATTTGGTTTATATGCTTTATTTTATCCACATAAATCATGAAACAAAGTCCATAGGGAACAGGCACTCTATACTTATCATAATATGTAACTTAGT
The DNA here is from genome assembly GCA_013397815.1 of Aleadryas rufinucha. Lineage (NCBI taxonomy): Eukaryota > Metazoa > Chordata > Aves > Passeriformes > Aleadryas > Aleadryas rufinucha. The sequence continues at coordinate 79,996 of VZTH01000789.1, forward strand.
TCCCCAGAGACTGAGTATGTACAGAACAGCTAATAAATGGTTCAAAAAACCCTGGGTCATTAAATCTTGTTTTATATCTTCTTGTTTCCATCAAAGTATGCAGGAGTGGAAATTCTCTTTCTAAGACAGGCTCCTACTTTTCAGCCAACTGGGAATAGAGCCAGCTGAAAAGAGAGAACCCCACATACAGCACTGACAGCTGTGCACAAAATTCATGAGCTCAAGAGACAGACTGCTGCAGAGACAGGTGTCCGAGATCTAAGTTTAGCTTGGAAGATTAAAACAGTATCTACTAAGAATGCATTTATTCTAATCCTCTCTGTGCTAGAAACTACACACGCATCACTGATGTACACATCCTGGAAACATCCGAGATATGTCTTTCTTGTGCAGGATTTTATCCCATTGTGCTCAGGGATGAAATAGGTTAGTGCTAAGACCACAGAAACGCACGAGCCCAGCAGAGAGATGTTCCTGCTGTCTGAGGAAGGGCTGGGAGCAGTCGGGATCCACGGGCACAGAGAGGTGGGGTCCAGGCTCTGCCCACCCTGGCAGAGAGCAGCCCCACCCCAGATGTTCCCAACACAGCGAGGATGTCTTATGTAAATAAGAGCTGGGAGGCAGATCAGGTGTGGCTCTTGCAAGACAAATGTGCTTGGGAATTATGTATGATTCCATGTTTAGTTACCCTGGTACAAATCCAGAGTAATTCTTTTGATCTTCAGGCAGCACTGCTCTAAATACACATTAAATGGAAGGATGTACCCACTGTCCTCACGAGAGCCAGAGGTACAGGAGGACTCGGCTGTGGCACCTCCCCAGTGGAGCTACAGGTTGGAGGGAGGCTCTTCCCCCCACTGGCCTGACTGGGTGAAGAATCCACTTCCTTGTGACAACCACAGATAGAGCAGAGCAGATTTTGATGCCTTAAGCTTGTAGTCCCTAAATTACAGACAGCCTGAGAAGGCAGGAGATCCAGGTTTTAGATTCACAAGAAACAAAGGATGAATCACATATTTAGGATCATGTGATACAGTGCAGTTGCATTTATAATTGTCTATCAATACAGGTAGAAATTATATGTTAATAGAAGGAACTTGATAATTCGGGTGACATCAAAGTCACAAAGTCAACAACAACACAGGCTTAATAAACTTCACCTCCTTCACTCAATAGGACACGGGGCAGGTGCTCACCTTTGGAAAGCTACAGAGCAAAATTCCTGGGCTCATAACAAAAATTTACAGATTCTTTCCCCTCAGAACATATTGAACCATAATGCTGGAATTTTTAGAACTATTATCATTCCCAAAGAAAAAAAAGGAACAGAGGGCAGGGTATTTTAAAAGGGCAGAGTCACTCTTCAACCACAGGATTCCTCTACATCTGTCAGTTCCACAGATTCAGAAAAGCTCCCCAGTTTTGTTCGGGGGGAATGGAATTTCACGGTCATGAAAATTTGCAAATACTTGTTTAATTCAGCACTTTCACAGGGAGACAACATATCATCCCTAAGATCTCATGGCAAGGCTGCTCCTAAGGCTATCACAGAGATTACTGCGTTGGCGCCGACCGGCACAAAATTATAATACAGGGCTGGAGCTGCCATGCAATTCCTGCAAGCAGGAGTAATCCCTGTCCTTGCATCATCAGCCCCAGCGAGCAGGAGGTCATGTGATGGGTGCTCCAGACAATGTGGGGGAGGACAGGAGCTGGGAGGATGTTTTTAATTTATGTGTTTAACATATCTCTAATGGGCACCTGAGAACTGAAGCTGCGGAGTAACTTTTCTGCAGCCTCTGGGAAAACCTCTGTGGGGAATTGGCTGGGCAGCGAGGGGATGTGGAGGAGAGGAACAGAGCACGACTGCAGCCAGGAGCTAAACCAGCCTGGGGGTGGCCACAGCCACACAGCTGCAGAGTTTGTAATTCTGAACATCCCCACAGCAGGCAGAGAAACCTCTGCTCACTGGGGAAGAACTCCCCATACCCACTGTACCCATCACCCAAGGCTGGGTCAGGTTCTCCCACCACTCCAGCATCCCAAACACCTAGGAAATAATAATCATGATAAAAATAGTAATGATAAAAATCCCTACAAACCCCCCGTGTGATAGGGAAGCACTGGCTGTCCCTGCAGTGCAGAGGGACATGAGGGCACAGACTGAGCTTTTCTCCTCAGAATTCCCCACAGAGTGTGGCACACTTCCAACACGTGGTGCTTTCACAGCAGGATCAGCTTTCCATGCCGAAGACTGGTTTGGAGAGGGAGCAGTGGGAACTCCATGGGCTGTACTCAAAGCCGCCTCCTTGGGCCTTCCCACAAGCTCATGGCAAAGTGACTCCCAGTCAACAACTCATCACAAAATGAAAAGCATCTTCCCCTCCCCTCTGCTTTCAGGGCAGCTCATGTGTGAACTGTTCAGCTTTGTCTGCAGGTTCCTCAGGGCTGGGCCTTTGGGGTTTTCTTTGTGGATTCCTGCCCTAATACAATGGGAGACACCAAGAAAAAAGAATAAAAAATCATCAGTCAAATACTGATACTCATGAAAATCCCTCGTGTGTTTTGGCCTTCTGGAGATTCCTTGGTAATTCACAGCTGTTCCTACCCTTTCCCTGGATCACCCCTGGGACCCCAGACCCTCCCAAATGCACCACAGCCTCAGGACACCACAGGAGGGGTCCCACACCTCACAGCAGTGAGACCCTTCAAGGAAGGGTTTCCTCAGGCCTGTGAGGTTAAAGCTTAAGGGGATGAAGCACTAATATGTGTTTGAAATGGAGAAAACAGCCTGGGCAGTGAACCCAACAACTCTGCCCCAGAGTTAAACCCCAAGGGACTTCTTTCCAGGGCTTGGGGACAGCCTCACCATCCTGCTCCACCCACCCCTTGTCAACAGAGGAAACAAGACCCCAGTGAGCCACCAGGCTCATTCTTTTCTCCTTCTCACATATTACAAGGCCGCTAAATTAAAAGGAATGCTCTTTAATTCTTCAGCTTTCAACCCTTCCCAAGCACCGCTTCTTTATGGATTTCAAACCAGTTTGACAATGCACGGTTCTTTTGGTGTATGTGTGAGTTTTGGAGCAATCTTTAACAACTAAATTAGATGTGTGCGTAAAGCACACACAAGGCTGCCTAGATATTAGGTGGGGTCTTGTTATATAAAGGCAAGAACAAAGACCTTTATATTGCAGCAGGCAGGAGCAGCCCAGGTTTGTGCCCAGGTTCACTGCTGGGAAGTGAACTAATAGCTCGGGTGTTTTAGGCACCATTGTTCATGGCTTTCGCATTAAGCCATTCACATTCTTTTAAATTCCATTTTAGGCTGCCCCTATTATTTTTAATCCCTGCCATTTCCGAGGCCCCTGTGGCAGAGCTCTGCAGTGCTGGTGTGGTGGAGGCTCCACGCCCAGGATCACCATCCCTCAGTCAAAGCACAGAGGCATCAGCTCAGTGTCCTGTGCTCCCTGCAGGAGAGAAGGAGCTCCCTGGCCAGGGGCCAGTGCCCTTCAAACCAATCTGCACATGGCCTAATCAGAGCTGTGGTTGGCTCTGTATCCTCAATTTGTTGAGTCACATCAATTTGCTGAGTTTCCTCTCCCTTAGAAAAACACGCAAGTGCCGTTTTCTAAACATATTAACTCTCTTCAGGCTATTCTGCTGTGTAAACAGAAAGACAGGCGACTGGGCATTGCAGGCGAGAAACTGATGCTCACTGTAGCCTGAATTCTTTGTAACTTCACCACTTTTGTTACATTACTTTAATGTATCTTTTGTTTCATGATGCCATTTGAGACTTATGCTGTGCCCTTTTTCCTAGACAACTCCAGCTTAACTACAGCTGGAAAAAAACCCATTACACTGCAGGGGAAGGATGCCCTCCAGTTAAACAGAAAATGTTGCACATCTTCATCCATGCTCAGAGACCCTCCCCAGTGCCCAGAATGCCAATGGGATTAACCCTGAGGTTGCCAAAGCCACAAATTGCCACCACGATCCTAGAACCTTCGCTCAGTCCCAGATCAGAGATCTTCCCTCTGCTGCCAGTCCTACAGCCCGGTGTTCTCCTGAACCACATCTGGAGCCAGCACAGGCATGAGGCACAGAAGCCAACCCACAACAATCCCACCATTCCCGCTTCTCAGCACTCCTCCCCAGCTCTGCTGCTCCCTCCTGCCCACGGGAAAGGCAGGCTGGCCTCGAAACAAGTCCCAGGAGGGCCCAACTTGCAAATGAGGAGGGCAACATAACTGGCTTTGCTGCAGGCTGCGAGAAACAACAGATAGGCTGGCTGAGGTGACTTCAAGGTCAACACCAAGCTGCTGTTGACATTCCCTTTCTCTTGGATTTTTTGCTGGTACCTTCCATCAGCCTCTCCCCATCGCTTCTGGGAAGTGCCATCATCTTGGTGGCTGTTGTCCACCCCAGCACTGGTTTTGGCTAGGGCTCTGTACACTGTTGGTGGAGCACACCACAAAACAGGCTTGTTCCTAGGCTGCTTCTTGGCAGGATATTTTCCATGCCACCATGCACACTTCGTACCAAGGTACAGATTTTCAGCTTTCTTCCCTCTGTACAGTAAAAACTAAAGCCCCATAGTTGTTCCCTTTTGTGTTACAAGATCACAACCAAGCTGCCAATCATCTGGCCAAGGGGGTTATGCAAGAGTCAGGTTTACTGTAAAGTTGTACAAATTTTATAGGACCACAAACACTTTAACTACCATGATGCTTAAAACTCAAGAGCATTTGGAGAACAAGGAGAGTTATTCAGGCTCCACACCATTTTGGCTGCATGTTTTCCAGGTGTATGATTTCACCACATGGAAAAACACAGCCATTGCCAAAGTGAACTCATAAAAACCTTTGATGAGTAAAGTTTGGATAAGCACAAATCATTTGAACCGACAGTTGGTCCAATTCTCAAAGGGGTTTGGCAGACATAATATAATTCGTGGTTTCACACACAGGCCATTTTTCCCTTCCCTCCTCCCCCCCCAGTCTTCACAAATTCGGAAGATGTTGTTCTAGAAGGTGCACTGGGTTGGGTTTGCTCTGTTTTTCTTTTCCCCCGAAGGGTTAGGCACCACACTCTTGCAACTCAAAGCCATTTGGGGCTGTGAGTAAGCCAGCAAACAGGTTTTCCAGAACTGTGTTTAGATAGTTGCATGATCTGCCTAATAGACATCAAAAAAAAAAAAAAAAAAGAGAAAAGAAAAATTAAACTCTGGGTCTCTCACCACCCATTTGCTAGCAGGCAGGTAATATAAGGCAAAGGCTTTAACAATCTCTTCCTCTGACACATTGGAACATGTTATTTCAAGATGTGTGGCGTCATTTAAGGCTGTGCCATGAGATAACAGAGTATTTACATCTCGGGGCTGGGAGCAGGGTTGTTACAGCTTTTAGACACTATTGACATAATATTTTCTTTGATAAACAATCTATCAGGAAATTGCCATATTCATAAGTGAGGTAATGCCAGGGACTGAGCAATCCTACACAGTGCAGGAGGCAGCTAGAAATAACATTAGAGAGCACGAACACAAAGGAGATGAAAATCCTGCTCCTAAAGGATTTTGTTCAGCCCTGCCAGGGAGAAGAGAGTTCATTTACCACTCCCACTGTCCTTCTCTATCCACAGGGGTAGATCCAACAGGCAGCAGAGCTTGGGTCTCTGTAAACACAAGCAACAAAAAAGCACAAACTTGCTTGTTCCTCCAGAACTGGAGTAGAGAATACTCATCCTGTAAATAGAAAATGTGAAATTGACCATTAATTAGGAAGTTTTGGATATTTGAGCTGTAAAATCCTGTGTTTTGCACTTCGTGATGCAAATGAAAAATGGGTAGAGATCAGGTGTTTAATTTCTATAGCATGAATTGTAATTCTCAGTAGACTTCATGCACCTCATCTTCAACAAGTCAGCACGTTATCTTCCCCTTGGGTCCACAGACTTCCAGCAAATCAGTAGGGCTTTTTTCCCCACATTTTATTTGAGGAATTTTTCCACAGCTCAGGAAGAATTTGTAAACTGATGTTTGCTATTTGTAACTTCCCTACATCCAAACAAAATCTAAAATATTCAAATTGCCAAAGCAGAAACTTTGGGTGGTCATGTGATGTGTCTCTGTCCCTTGCTCAGGTGTATAAAAAAGAATCAGCAACACACAGAGCTTCTTGAAATTAATTCACTCCCCATGCAAGCTTTGCCATATTTCCTAAAAAGCCTTTCCAATAAATACTCCTGAAAATTCATGCCTGCAAATTGACTGGATGGAAGAATCAGGGTAAGCACATGCAAAGCGAGAAGCAAACTGAATCACCTTTCTGTTTGCTTTTTTGAAATTTTTAGTATTTGCACGATTTGTCACAATCCTCCCTCTTTTTACCCTCATGAATAAATCATGTTTCCTCCTACATGAACTCCAGGGATGGGAGAGAAGTTGTCCTCGTGCAAGACAGAGGCAAACCCAAACCAGAGGTGTGGACAACAACCTCAAATCACCATCTTCTACAGCGAGGTCCAGATTTTCCAAGAACCACAGCTGCACTGCTGGGACAATTGTCCTTATCCTTCCAAACATCCATGTGCTCGTGCATTTTGGGGTCTCAGGTGTGCCCCTGTAACGTGCACATGCACCAGGGAGGTTGGAAATGAGCTGGGTCTTCCCTCTGTCTGTAATGATGCCTCAAAGCTGCTGCCTGGAAACAGAGGCTAGACAAGATTAGGAGAATAAAAGCAGGTATTTATTTGAAGGGACTTTAAAAATACACCCTGGGCAGTCAAAAGGCTCCGCCCAAGATGGACCCTGGGTCATGAGTTCTTTACACTTTTATAAGTTTGGTCCATTTGCATATCAGGGTTAATGCTCCAATTATAACTTCAGTTAATGATGGAATTACACCAAGTTTGCCCCTCCTCTCAAAGGCTTTAGTTTACACATTTTGGGGCTTGGGACAACGAGGTGTCCTTGTAGTTCAAACCTAGAGAGGGTTTGTTATGTCTGACCAGCATGAGAGAGCAGCAGCTAACAGGCCATATGAAATTTCAGAGTTACACACCAGGCAGTACAGGATTTGGAAAACACAAAAGTTAAAACCTAAGGCATCAGTAGGATTTAATCCCAACAAACTCCCCTCGACTTCAGTCGAGGCCCTGAGTCGTGACTTGCTGCTGTGTTCAGCTTCCTGGGCTGTTCTTAAGGGCTCAAGCTCGCACAAGCCTAACGATTCCCCTCACTTTTACAAGCATATTCATGTTTGCTGTCAAACGCATGAGTTACTTTTCTGCAGGCTATTGCAAGAGAGCAACCAGTAATTACTGCAACTGCACAAAACGCTTTTTTATTTAGAAATGTATTTCAAAATGGGTTTGGTGATTATACCATCGCTCTCCCAAACTAGGTAGTCACTGGCAAACTGTTTTTCTGCTCTGGATTTGTAGAAGGTCGGTGCATTTTGATTTCCTACAGAATAATATTTCCTCTGCCCTTCCCTTTCCATCCTGCATGAACTGATTTTTACCTTCTTTTTTATTCTGCGCCTTTAGGGGCTTAATGGAAGATTTCCAAACAGAAGGAAGCATCTTAAAGCACAGCAGAAATGCACATTCAGTCATTACCAAAGCTTTACAACACGATTTCTTTGTGGAGAGAGGCTCCAAACCACGGAGCCCTTGGGAAAGGCACTTCCCTGCACGTACTCAGGATGGCACCAGAGCTGGATCTCTGCAGCTGGGTTTGCAGTTGGACACCCCTCAACAGCAGCTTCCAGAAAAGTCTCAGCGTTATTAAATGCTAAACACGACACAAGCTTTTGATAGTCCAACTTTTATTTGGTTATCTAAATTTGAGTTCTGAACACCTTCCAGAAAAATGTTCTACCTCTCTCAGAAAAGACCCTAAAGCTTCCAGATTTCTAACAGAGAAAATGTAGTTCAGGAAGCAGGAACTCAAGTTTCAGCTCATTAGTTTCATTTATTAAATCAAATTAATAAATAGGTAATATATATTTATAGACTTGTTTATATAGCAACTTACAAATATGATATATTAATACACCATACTTGTTATATAAAATTTTAATATGTATTAGAGGAAAATTCTACAGGCCCCCAGTGAGTTATCCTTTCCACTGAGTCCCATGTTTACACTGACTCCAGCTGTTTCTTTGGACATCAGTGAGGACTGTCAATAGGACTTTTCCCACACATGGTATATAATTACAAGCTCAATCCTTGAGTGACACCAGATTTCACAGATTTAGAAACTACATAAAATCATACTTCTCTAATTAGCTTTTAATCAAGCACCAGCGAGTAAACATTGAAACAGCTGAGCCCAGACCCCCCTTTTAGAAAATTGCTTCCACTGACAAGTAGTGTTGTAAACTTTTCCTATTGTCCTTTTGCAAGAAGAAAATATTGTTGTTATTGACAACAACTAAAGAAAACTTCACCTTTTCATCCTTGGTTATACAAAGGCAAAAAAGGACCCTTTATTTTGGCCCCAAAAAAAAAGGGTAGGAACTATTTTTGGGGTTGAAGGCTGGTTAATGAGCAACTGGGACATCATTCCCACCACTGGTTAGAAGGTGAAGGATGAAGATGGCCTGGAAATGGTGGTTTGGAGTGGTCAGCTCTCCTACTCCTCTGCTACCCCATACATTTCTAAATGGACACTATTATTTATGCAAATCTCTAGCTCAGGTAACTTACAGAAGCTCACCACTGTTACAGACCCTTGAGGATGCAGGACCATCACAGAAATCACATCACCACCTTACACAGGGACAGAAAACTTTGTTCAACATATCTGCACTGCCCATTTCTTTCAGTTTTTCTTTCTTTGTGTGAAATCCTCAGCCCTCACAGAGCACCTACTGCTTCCCTGGGCTTTGATTCCCTTTATTTATCCCTTTATTCATCAATGAAAGCATCCTTAGGCAGAAGGTGTTGTCCAGATCAGAAGCAGGCAGAGTTTCTCAGCTCAAACTTTCATCCCAGCCCAAAGAAAACAGGCATATTTGGGTCAATAAAAACACTGCAAATTTATGTTGGATTTGTCACTTCAGCTGAAAAAATAAAAGTCATCAGCCTGAAAGTGCTTACACATTTTCAAACTGAAATTAATAAATTAATTTCAATTAACCAGAAAATATTGCAGGCACTTTAATGAAAGGAAGCATTATGTATTGAGTCAAACAGCATTTCATTCAATGTGAACCAATTCCCCTTTTTGGTCCCTTCACTACTATCACCATTTCTCCAGAATCCTTTTAAGAAACATTTTCCTTGCAGCTTTTTGGAGTAGACTGCTCTGCCTGTTTATTCCCTGCAGCATTTCAACTCCTTACTGCCTCTTCCAGGAAAGTTTGTGCCTACCAGTATCAAGACTACTGTAATTAAGAAACCAGAGGAATTCTTGCTGGAGACAAAACTGTCCCATTTGCTGGTAAGATCAGGGACAATCCAACAGGTTTTGTTGTATTCTGGGAAATACAAAGCTGCTGTGGAAGGCAGGTTTTGCCCATGCCCAGCCTGCTGGGACAGGAGCTTGTGAACATGCAGCCTCCTTAGCCAAAATTATTTTGACTCATTCCACCCAAGAAAATGTTTCTTTAAAATAAAAATTATTAAAAAAAATCAAATCCCCCTCAGCCACTGTCACCCAGGGGTCAGAAACTACTTAAAATATATAGATGGATCTGAAGGAGTTTAATGGTCTGTAACGACAGATACAGGGCCCCTCCAGCTGGATGTCACAAAAATTAGAGTAGTCACTTTACAAGGAGATGTGGCAAGAGGGATCCCTTCACTGATTCTTCCACCAGAGATGCAGCTAATTACCTGCCAGATGGACACGGACGTGCTCAGAGGGGTTGGCTCGGTGAGAGGGGGTGTTTAACATCCCCTGGACTGCTTTGCTGCTGTCCCCTGCCAGTCCTTCACCTCTGATTTCACATGAATGCTCAGGTTGAAATGGCCAGCTCTGCTAGGACATGGATACGGATCCATTGGCCATTTTGGCAATGCTCAGGGACATTTCTGCTCACTGATTTGCTCTCTTAGCAGCTGGGGACTGGCCAATCTGCTCAGCCAGGCTCTCAGCTGCAGCCCTTGAATACTGAACCTTCCCTTAGTGCTCCCATCCTCCTGCACAGCCATAAAATGCAGCTTCTCCTGGTGGGAATAGGCTCCAGATCTGGACACACAACAGGGTGGGACACGTTTGAGGAGGTTTGGCCCACAATGAGTTGAGGAGGGGGATGATTCATTGCTAATGTCCGTTCATAAGCCTTTTTGGCTTGTAATCATGGGAAAAACATGGGGTGTTACTTGCTCCCAATGCTTCTCCATCCCTCTCCACCTGGCTACTGCCTCTCCAGCAGAACAGGTTGGGATTGCTTCCTTGGAAAGAGCTGGGAGATGCCTGTCTCCTTTCTGCATTCTGCAGTGCCACCTCTGCAAGGAAGGGAGCCCCGTTTCTGACACATCCAATACAGGGAGAGATGTCCAGAACTGCATGAACAGTTACTTTAAGGTTACAACCTTAACAACCTATGGCAGAATTCCCAAAGGACGGGCACTGCACGGGGACTGTGCAGCACTGTGGGTGTGATCTGTCCAGCCACGGTGAAACTGCTCTGCAGGAGCCTAACACAGCACAGGGAACATCGGCGTGTCCAGCACAGTTTGGGCTGAGATTACTCACAAAGCCCAACTGCGCAGTCCTCATCAAGAAAACCTCTTCATCAGGGAGAACAAACGAGGCAGAAACATCTCTGGGGCTCATTCCCACCACTTCCTCCTGCCCCCCTGATAAACCAGCCCGTTCCCTCCCAGCCCGTGCTGCCGTGCAAAGCTGCATCACACCCCAGCTTGTGGGATTACCGGAGACCGTGTGTGAACGGGAAAACCCCTCCTGGCTGCAACAGGCACCTCACCCTCTCACCAAGACACGGCTTGGACTGGCAAATGCGGTCCTGTTAAACTGAGCAGCACCGCAAATTACAGCGTGCAAACGTTAATGGGGACCACACCCTGGAGGAGGGGAGGGAAGGAATTGATGTGCAGCAGCGTGACAGGGCCGGACAGAGGCAACAAGACAACAATTTCCATCACACGAAAGCTGCTAATTGGAGTTTAACTTGTCTAACCAGCCCCTCTGCAGCACATCAAGGACAAATTTGCTACCACCCTGGAATTTGTACTCTCAGGTCCGCATTCCTGGTTTGCCAACGTTTAATGTGTGTTTCAGGTGGAGCCAGGAAGGGCTCTCGTAAAATTGATCTTTAATTGTGAGTACAGACCTAAGGTGGGAATTCAGCTGGATAATTTACAAATGGGAGGTTTGAGGATTGGTGTGGTGGAATGAAATTTGCTTTAGCAGCATCCACAGCTGATCAAACTCGGATCCCTGTGCACAGACTTCACAGACCCAAGGAAGTCAGTGGAATCAATGAGTCTTTGGGACAGAATTTGATTAAGGACACTAAATATTATTTCTGCAATCAGTGAGTTTTCCTGGAACTCTACACAAAGCCTAACCTTGCAAACAGGTGTTGTGGGATGCAGAAGACACAGGAAAAGCAGCATGGGAAAACCAGCACATGATGTCTCTCTCAGGGATAGAATATCCCAGATGGAAACACAGGGATGGGCGACGACCCTGCTAAAGAAACTCCTCCAGCCACACCTCAGCAGCCACACCAGAGACCCTCCTCTAGCCAGGCACTGCTGACCAAACAGAGAACTTTAAACAGCAGCAACCCAGATAGAGACCCAGTCTGGCTCCTGAGGTGCTGTTGACCCAGAGCTAAACTAATTAGCCCGTTTCCTCTTCAAGTGTTCTCAAATGCCACTTGGCCGTGTCACTGCACACCGGAGAACTCTGAAGCAGACTAATTACACTGGCAAATGTTTGATCGAAAATTACACTCAAATGGCATGGACTGCAAGAGGTTACCTCCCTCTCCATACAAGAGGCCTGATTCAGGACTCTGAGGCAGCTCCCCTTTAAAGTCAGTGTAATTCTGCAAGTCCAGGAAGCCATGAAATAGAGAAAAAATAAACTTATTTTTGGCAGGCAGGCCAGATTCATTTACCAGCAGTGCCCCTCATGCTGATGCAGCCCAAACGTGGCTGGTGAGCCCATTGCAGCCTTGACTGGCTCAGATGTGGGCAGGAGGAGGGAAATCACCTTATTCTCCATTGACAACAGCCCAGAGGCACAGCCCAGCCAGAATTTTAAGCAGCTAAAATGCTAAGCATCGAAGTGAGATCCTGTCCCAGAACTTCCTGTGGGTTACATTTGCACCTCAGTTTCTCTACCTGTAAAATAATAATTACCCAACACACCAGTTCTTGTAGGACTTAATTAGCACTTGTCAACCTCTCAGAGCTCCTCAAGGGAAGAGGAGCTGTGCACCACAAAGTACTAATTAATGGACGAAGCCTTTGGAACAAAGTATACGATTCTGTTGTTGTCAGATCTAATAGAGTCATAAAAAAACAGGGCTGGAAGGGATATCAAGAAGTAACCTAGGCTGTCCCCCTGCCCTGAGGCATGATCAAGTATATCTAAATCACTCTTGATAGATGAATACCCCTAAATCTTGGGACGCTCGAGCTGCAGATTAAAATAGATAAAGATGGGCTCGTGTTACATGCGCGTTGGGCTTGGGCTCTGCTGAGCACAGATAAATAATCCCGCACATGGGGCCTCTCCAGGGCTCTCTGCATGGCCTGGAAGAGGCTTTGCTGCACCCACAGTGAAGTTACTGAGCTTTCTGAGTCCTCGTTACTCCAGCTCAGGCAAGAAAAAGCCCCATTGCAGCATGTGAGCCCCAAACCTCAAACCTGGAATTAAGGAGACTCTCAAAATAGGAAAAACAGGGAACGAAGCAGAGAGGTGTTAAAGGATCTGCTCGTGGTTGTGAGGAGCTTCAGCCAGAACCAGAAAACCAGCGCAGGTCACCCAAGTCTCACATACAGCTGGATTGCAAGACTTCCATTCCATAATTCCTTTAGATCATTTTTGTTATATTTTTCCCACTTTTCTCCCCCTTCTGCAGTCCCAAGAGTCCATCTAAAATACCATTTGGCCTAAGGTATCATTCAGATGTGGCTGCTGAAGCATTGCACAGCCTTAAGTGTAAAATTCCCCCTTTTTAAGCTACACAAAGATTTTTAGAGGGTTTTGTTAAATGTTTTAATTATAAAAATGTGACAATTCAAGCCAGCTTTCCAAGACATACATGCAAAGTACAGTAGGAGATACCTTTTATTCAATTAACTTCATACAGGAAAGCTTTTGAAACTTATACTTTCTTCATCAGCCTGGTGGATAAAAGCTAAGCCAGGCAACTGATACAGCACTGCAGAAGTTTATTAAATTAACCAATTAAACTGAGGCAATATACAATTTACAGAGGCCAAGGCAAACAATAGAAGGTGGAACACACTCCCGGGGCTGAGGCGATCGAGTCGTGTCAGCATTTCCATTATGAAGCTACTTCAGAGTTATTGTGGGAGGTGTGTAATAAAAAAAAAAAGAAAATAGCTTAAACCACTGAATTCAGTCATTCTTAGGGATTCCCAAACATGCCCAGGCGGATGGAAGAGCGAGATGCAAACCAGTTTTTCCCTAATTTTGTCACTCAAATTAGAAAGGAGGTGTGGCCTGGGGAAACAGGTTGGCAGTTCCAGGGAAACAAAGGGAGGCTGGTTCTGCACAGTGCCCTGCTCCTGGCTGGGTGAGGACATGACCATAATGAAGGTGATTAATCAAGTGCAGCACGTTTGTGTGGGCTGAGGCAGAGCCTGCCCAGGAGCAGAGCCCTTTGTGGGGGTGCAGCAGCATCCTGCCCTCACCCCAGCCACCCCAAAGCAAGACAAATCACAAACACAGCAAAGCTGTTTGTGTCCCCAGAGCTGAACCACACAGGAGTACCTGACCCATGGATTTGTCACCTCTCCAGTGCTAAACAACAACCAAAGGGAATTCTCCCTTTTCAGTAGGGAGAATCCAGTGTGAGCTGAACTCCCCCAAATTTTTGGGTGGTTGGCATCAGGTTCAAACCCCAGTTTTAAAGGCTGCTCCTTCCCTGTATAAACTGTGCAGATTCTTTGGGTAACAAAGATCAGGTTCTTTGGGTAACAAAGATCCAGTGGTTTCACGTTGCATTTCACAGCACACGAAAACCTTTTCATGAGGTGCAAACCTTTTCACACAGGGAAAAAAAGGAAAAAAAAAAGAAAAGAAAAAAAAAGACCAATATGGAAACACTGACACCACATTTACTGTAACAGCGTGATCAGCAACAACTATAATTCTCCTTCAAAAGGTTACACCCACAATGCTTTCTTTGGCCTGTGTACCTTGTATATTGCCTCGGTCTAGCTGGTTAATTTAATAAGCTCCAGGAGTATTTAGTTGCCTGGCTCAAGCAGTTGGACACAATTTAAAACCAGGTAGCCTGGCTTGTGACCACAAGTTGTTCTTGGGATGGCATGTCCGTGGTTCAGTGCAGCATCCCAGCTCTGCTCCGTTTTCCTCCCTGGAAACCAAACAACCCAGCTCGGTTCCCAGCAGCACAGAGCAGCCACAGGGCTCTGGGCAGGGGAGCAGATTGACAAACGAAGGGCAAATTGAATTTGCTGAACCCCCTCAGTGCTGCAGCTCTGCAACAGAGTTTTAAGGAGCACTGGGAAGGCACAGGGATGGTTTGGAAGAGGCAGAATGCCATGGCAGATAAGGACCAGCCTGGAACCCAGGAGACCCACTGCTGTTCTGCCTTTGCCTGTGGCCCACCACATGACCCCGAAGAAGCAACTCCATGTGGGTTTTTTCTTTCCCCTGTTGCTCTTTTTCTGCTTTGATTATAAAGTTTTCCATGTGATTTCATCATCCTGTTTGTACAAAATATGTATTTGCATAACATCTCACACAACAAGGCCCTGATCTCAGCTGGGGCTTCTAGACATAAAAGTTATGAAGAGACATATTAGCAAATTCAGTGTGTTTCAATGCCCATTATGAGTATTTTGTAACCAACACTGAAGATTCTACTGTGTTGTTTTGCCAAATGACACAGGACAGAGGAAGGTCCTGCTTGGAGAATGTTGGCTGATCCTATTCCTTGCAGGCAGGACCTGAGGGGCATCTTGGAGATGGAAAAGGAATTAATTATTTCTTAGGCTAACAGCAAAATCCTGGAACAGCTGCATAGCTCCAACAACCCAATAAAGACATTTTTCCACCCCAACCTCCAATTTCACCAGATCTTCTCACAGGATGTTGGTGCCTTCAAACCCAAATTCATTGGTTTGGCCTCACATGGACACACTATTCAGTCCTAATCTAACCAAAGGCTATGACTGAAAGAATAGCTCGTGGATCATTCCCAAAATAAACATTATTTCTACACAGTGTGTCTCCCTTTATACTCATCTCCAAAATGGTGAACAGCAAATGAAGAGGAGAAAAGAAATTGAAACAAGTAGTGCCCAATCTTCCATGCCCCAGGTTTGCAGCTAACAACTGTCTGACCACAGAGCTGCAAAAAAAGGCATCTGAGCCAGCAGCAGCACCAGCAGGGGCTGAGCTGGAGCCTCAGGTCCTGGCAGTAGCAGTGGCAGTGCCCCAAGGTGTCCTGTTAAAAGGAGTAAGGGCAGTGGCAGCAGCCTCTGAGGCTGTCCAAGACCTAGAAATCCCATGCTTCTCCCTGGGGAAGGTGCAAGATTCCTGGTAGCACCCAGGAGTCTGGTCTTACAACCTAAAGGAGGGAGAAAAAGCAGCTGTAACCTTTATCCCCTTGCAAAGCCCCACAGATGTCCCCAAAAGGGAGGCAGAAGGACAACACTGGCAGCAAACGCTGCTGAACAGCAGGAAAGAAGCAGCATTTTCAGAGCTTCAATTTTTGACATTTGTCCTGTGAACTTTATTTGCAGATTGGACTTGGATGAGGCAATTCCACACAGGGCAGGAAACAGTAATGGATATACAAGTTGTCATCATCTACCTGGTAATTCCTGGGGGTCTTGAAGATTCCTGCAAAGCACCCACTTGCACAGTGCCAAGAATCCTGACAAAGTGCCATGACTGCCCCAAAGACAGATGGGCAAGTGCAAAAGCAGCTTGTGCAAGAGTTCATTAAGTCACTGGTAGAATTTGGGACTCAGTCTTCACCTGGTGTCCTGCATCCCCACCCCGGACCCATCAGTGCATCCCACAGTGCCAACGAGCACCATCCAGCCGAGTCTGTGCTGACCTGCTCCCGCTGAGCTCGAGGGAAATTTGCCACAATTTCTGCAAAATTTGCAGTTTAGGTTCTTGCCAGGCAAAGCTGTGGCATTCCCTGCCAACTGCTGCATGAACAGCACTCACAGTTTGGGAGCTGGGGCTGCAACACTCAGTGCTGGGCAGCACAAGGTGCAGAATAAACCCTCTCACACTGAACATTCCTTCTCTGCATGCTCCAGCTGAAGCTGGATGTTCTCTTCCTGATCTCAGTACCTGGGGGATTTTTTTGTTGTTTTTCTTTTCCTTTTTTGAAACTCCTTAAATTAAAATTGCCCTTTTAAAGGGGAAAGCAGGCTGGACTGAGTCAAATCCCCATTCCCTTTGGTGATTTGCTGCACAGGCAGCTGGGACAAAGCTGGCTGGGATGTCAGATTCCTGGTGCTTTAACACCACAGGGCTGTTTCCCCCCAAGTATTTCTCTAAGAACTCAAAGATTTCCTTCTCCAGCAAACACCTGAGCAGAAATTACTCACCCACCATGTCAGCAACTGGCACAGACCTCTCAGCCCTGGTGCCAAGCCTACATTTATATTGTTGAAACACTGAAAAGGGGAATTTTCCTTCTGTGGCTTCCAAAAAGGCTTGTCCATCTCTATTTCATAAAAACATAGAATGTCCTGAGCTGGAAGGGACCCACAAGGATCAGCCAGTCCCACTCCTGGCCCTGCACGGACACCCCAACAATCCCACCCTGGGCATCCCTGAGAGTGTTGTCCAAACGCTCCTGGAGCTCTGGCAGCCTCGGGGCCATGCCCATTCCCTGAGAGCCTGGGCAGTGCCCAGCACCCTCTGGGGGAAGAACCTTTCCATAATATTTTGCATAAATAGTAGTCTTATGCCTGTTTTTGTTAAGAGGTGTAAGAGGTAAGTTGGGGTAAAGCATATTTGTAAGACCAGCCATAAAGAAAAGTAATTTTTTTCAAGCTCATGAAACATTACAATGCATCCATCCCTAATCAAATCACTTTTTATTCTTTCTGCCTGACTTCCTTCAAAAATACTGCATATATATGATCATGGTGTGCATGAGCATGCATCTCTAATAACTTTTGAATGAGTTGGTTGCTTTCAGCCCAATTTGAGAGTGAGACGGGAGTTCCAGAGCTGTCACGTTGCCACAAGTTTCATGAAAACAGGCAACTGGATGGAAAAGAGAGATCCAGAGGCTGGAAACGTGCAGAGTGAGCTCAGCTAGCACCAGACACCACAAAAATGACATTGAAAAGGCACTGACACTCGGAATAGCCTCCATGGAAAGTTACAATTGGCCAAGAGATAGAAAGTCACAGTACACCAGGTACTACTTGAATATTTATGCTGAAGGTCATTATAACAAAAGTCAAAAAATGACTGGCCTTCGAGATACAGCACTCAAAGGAGCAGACAACACAGCTACACACTTCAAAGGAAGCCTACAAGCAAAAGTCCTATTAATTTTAACTAAATCCTGGGCTGGACACTCCTCTTACACCCATGTAATCATTAATTTCAGAAGAGTGACTTCTGATATACCCCATGGTAAGCCCCAGATCATACAAATCCACTCTTTATTGCCTGAGCAGTGCCGTTGAAAATCAATAGGATTACTCATAATGGTGAAGTTAAGCACCTGTGAGAGTGTCTGCAAGACTGAGGCCTAAGGCCTGGTCTAGGCACAGCTTTTGTACTTGAAAACCTGGTTCACTGAAAGGTTTGTTTTGTTTTTGGTTTTATTTTTAAAGAAAACAAGAGAATAATTAAAGCCATACAACCACTTTAAAATGGACACGTTTTTATTGCTCTAATGGGAACTTCCAACAGCACAGCCATTCCCAGGTCAGTTGTGCTGCTCCAACTGCACTCCTGGTGTAGGGAATTGTGCCAGCCCCGTTAACAGCAGCCACAACTTCTACACCTTGAGCAGCTCAAGGAGCAGATGCCAGCCCACTCTGTCTACTCAAAGCTCTCCAGGTAATTCATGGAAAGCACCTGAAGGAACAAGCAAGACCCGTGTTTGAAGGACATTTGGTCTGGAGCCTGTCAAGAAAGGATGATTTTTTGTTTTCTCTCTCCATGATTTTCTTGCTCTCCTCTGGGTGTGCACCCATCAGAAAAAAAAAAGCAACACCAAACACACCTAAAAAACTTTTGAGTCAGACTTTCATGTGTGCAGAATTAAGGAAGGTGAAAAAGATCAAGATTGCCCCACAAGAAGACAACAAAAAAGGAGTGTGCATTCTGTGGAAAGCACCACAAACTTTAGGAGATGCCAGGAGGAAGAGGGGGTGGAACAGTGAACTAACATGTCTGGGTTGCTAAGAGATTAAAAAAAATGTCACACTTTCAAAGAAGAAAAAGACAAAAGACATTAACAGTAAACAGGAAATTTGGGAAATCTATTTCACTCAAAGTAGCAAACATCTGGAATAAATTGTCAAGAACTTAAGACCATCAAAGCAAAGTATTAATGAGGTTAAGAGGCAGCTAGACTGGAGGAGGAGACTGAAGAATACAGGGACAAAGGAAAGAGGTGGAGCTGAGAGAAACCTGGAGGCAAAAGCCTCTTTAGCCAAAGGGCTTTGTTTCTCCCTCTGCCCAGTACTTCTGTATCTTCTCGTTTCTCCAGGGGTAAAATATGGGGGGTTTCTACTGGTGTTTGCTTTATAGAAAGGGAACAATTCTTCTTTTTTTCTCTAAGAATTCCATGCTGGGATCCGTGACATGGTGCGTCATTGTTGAGCCTCACAATGTGTAACTCAGAGAAGCACAAGAAAACCGAGCACACGCTACCCCTTCCACCAAGCAGAGCTTTCTGAAATCTGAAGTCCTCATCCCTCCCTTTCACACTTCAAATTAAGAATTATTCTTACTTTTGTTACCAAATGTTGCTTAAAGAAGAAAAACCTCATCCTTTTAATCAAAGGATTTAGTGAACATCTCCATGGATCCGAGAGCCGTCTTTTAAAACTTTTTGGTTTAAAGTAATTCAAACATGGCGATATGAGACCTTTAAAGATGACAAAAACCAGTAGGCATAAATGAATAAGGAGTCTAAGAAGGAAATACTTAGCATGACTTATCCTTTAATATCCAGATCCCTCTCTAGCAGGGATAATCAGAAAGCTCTGTTGGCCCTTACTCAAAAGAAGGGAATGGTCTTCCATCTCTGCCTGGACTGTTATTAACTATATTGGTTACATTCATGGTCATTAACATCCCTTAAAAGATGATCTTGGGATTTCATTTTCCACCTCCCGTTATTGAGCAATGGAATATTCATAAAACAGTAGACAGAAACAACTCAGAAGAAAAAAGAAAAGAAAGCCTCCAAGTTCCCATCCCTGCCAGTTAAATTACACTAAACCAAGGATTCAAGAGCAAATTGATTTGGGAGCGGCAGGATATATGCACACACGAAAAAGCACACTGGGGGGGATGGAGAATAATAAAACATGCACTTGCCTGTCCTCTGCTCTAATAACCACATGCAAACTTCAGCCAAGCCTGACAGAGTGGGAGAGGTTTCAAAGATATGAAGTTCCTGTGGGTTTCACAGTGCAGGCAGCTGGGTAAAGGATGAAGATGCACTTGAGGGCTCCACCAAACTCAAGTGTTTAATAGACACAAGAGAATCCACCCCAGCCTTCATTGTGGTCTCACAGCACAGGGCCCTCCTGCTGTTTGTTATCAGCCAGGCACCCACATCTGAGGAGCCCATGTTTTATTGGGAACATCTGCTCTTGTCTTGGTGAGAGCAGCTGAAGCTCTGCCTCAGCCTCAGCTGCTTCTGCTTTAGCTGTTCCCAAATCCATCCCTGCACCTTTCTCCCCCCAGGGAGCCAGCAGGGCTGGTGGGAGGTCACAGGGAAGGCTGAGGGGCACTTCCTCAGAGCCCCCGTGCTGCCACACAGCACTGGGGCTTTATTTTTAACCCAAAGCTCAAGAAATATGCCTTGGTACTTGCAAGGAGCACTGAGTGAGACCAGAGGAGTTTTGAATGACTGGACACATTCAACTTACCCAAATTATGTGGGGAATTTAGCCACCAACATAGTGGTCATGAGAGGAGGGGTGTCCTCTTCAAGGAAGCAGTTCAGACCCAGCTCATCACTTCAGAGGCCTGAAGTGGCCTCTGGTCTGTCCCTCACTACACTGAATGTAACAAAAGCACCAAAAATCCTACTCCTCACTTCAGTCCTTCCACAGAATGCCACCAACACCCACAGCAGTTAAACTGGTCCAGGCCTCTTTCCTCCCAGTCCTAATGAGACATTGAGTTTCTTTGCAACATTTAAAATAAGTCTCTCTTAAGTATTTAGATTAAGTTTTTCTTAAACATTCAAACATTAAGAATTTAGCTAAAAGAGTAGTTAGAATAGGAAGCAAACACAGCAGAATCTAAACNACATGGAAAACCAGTGACAGCAGGGCTTTGAGGAACTCGGCCCCATTTTTCAAACTGTTTTTACCTCGGGATTTAAACACAACTAGAGGGAGCCACCTAGAAAAAGAAAAAAAAGGGGTTTTTTCCACCCTCAGCCAGGTCCACGGCCAGGCAGCCTGGGAAGGCCCTGCCATAAGGCCACAGTGCCCAGCACCCCAGGCCCCAGGGCTTCACCCATTGCAGCAGGCACAAAACACAGGAGATCTTTAACAGTAAAAGCAGGTGGTTGTTTTTCCAGGGACTTTAATGAGTGTTGTAGTGGCTGGAAAAGGTGATAAGCTTTCTATGTTATATGAAAAGCCAGGGGGTTACTTTATATAATCAGCCACAGCTGACTAAACAGGGCACTGAAAGTCACTCGCAGCCAAGGGAAGACAAAACAACAAAACCCCCACAACCCTCCCGTCCCACCTCCCCAAAGAACCCGTTCCCCAGGCACAATCCCAGGGCTGTTCCGAGGCCTCCAGCCCCCTAATTAACATTCTGCTTGGAAAAAACCCCCGGCTTACCTTGGCATGCCGAGGCCTCAGCCCCACCTTGGCTGTGCAGGAGCAGGGACAGCGGAGCCAGGGCTGTGTGTGGACAGGAGCAGCCCCGGGCTGAGCCCTCCTCATCCTCTCCAGCAGCTCCCCTGGGGCAGGGGATCCCTCTGGCACTGACAGCCCCCTCCAGATGTGGGACAGCTCCAGCTGCCACCCCTGCTCCAGGGCTTCTGTACCTTTGGAGAAAAAACCACCGGAGCTAAGACAGAGGTTTCAAACACTATCGCTGATGGCGATATGAGAGAGGGCCTCCTCCAGCCTGGGGGAGGCCCAAAGTCCTGGCCAGAAAGTGAAAAGACGAGTGGAGTCTCCGACTTTCTTGCTTCAGATCATTGTTTTAATTAGTGTTATCAGAGAGACAGAGTGCCAAGTGTGGCACCCTGTTAGCAGCTCAAGAGAGGCGCGGAAAAAAAGAGCTTATCTCAAATTCTTGCCCCTTTTAAAGGCAAATCCCCCAGTAGAAGTCTGAAACAAAACATATTTTCTTTTCTCTACCAATACTCTATAACCTCAGCTTGAATATCCGGAGGAAATGCGGATATTTCTGTCCAATCAGTCTAAATCACCTTGCTGCAGAATATGGAGGTGTAGAAGAAGGGGAAAAAAAATGTGGAAAACAACAACTGTCCTCCATCTTGGCTTTTTTAGCTACTGTCTATTCACTACATAAACAATCCTAAAATCTCTAGATTTTTCACTCTGGGACATCACTACAAACTACTCTAACATTCAGTTCAAACTATCTTAGATTCAAAAGTTTCCCAAAGAGTTGGCAGCTTCCTCCACGGATAGAGATCAAAAGATACCCGGTCCAGGGGGGTTACACGGCTTAAAACAGGCAGAGGAATGTCCTCTGCACTTTAGATATCAACAAAACACATTGCATTAAATACTTGCCAGTTGTCCTCAGCAGCAGCTCGAAGGCATTACAGTATTTAACAAATCAGGATTTAATTTAGCAGACCTGCAAATATTTCACACGGACTCGTGAGGCTGCAGTTTAATGTAAAAATGCAGGTGAAAAGCTCACATTCACCACAGGGAGAGGGGCCCTGGCCAGAGCCCTCAGCTGGTGGCTGCAGCTCGGTGTGGGAAGGAAAAACCTGGGGGCATTTGGTGGCCAGGGCTGGCACAGCCACAGCAGAGAGGACACTGAGGGGTCACTGCCAGCAGCCAGGCTGTGACAGCCTTGGGGGTCTGCCCCCACTGCCACAGATGTGGTTCACTTTGGAACAAATCGGGACTTTTCCACCTTTTCCAGGGCAGTAACACACAGTATTTCAGCATTACCTGTTTGTACAAACCCAGCTGAACTGTCACACCAATTTAAAAGAAATCACTGGTTATTTCCATAAGGCTTTTTGCAATTCCAGACAAAATAGGGATACTTGTACTGCTTCAGCACTTGATTCACACCAGTATTATTTTTCCAAGCATTAAGTTCTGTCACAGCCTTTGCACTCTCAGCCTGGTTGGGGAGGGGCACGATCCCTGCTGAAACTGGCTAATTCCTGTTCTACAAAAAATCCCCTTTCTGGCTGCTATTTAAACTGCATCCTTTTCACATTGATAGCTTAAAGGCACTGGCTTACCAGGAAATTCAGGGAGATTTATCTCTTTCTGGCCTGTTAGAGGAAACCTCTCCCCATCCCACCCCACTGTCTGGTAATGAACTTTCTACTCATCACAGCTGTGGTGGTACCTGCAGCTTCCAAAGCTTAAAGGGACAAGGCTCTTTGGATCTCCCCTCACTTGTGCATAAGTCCTCTTACCCCAGGAAAGGGCAGCTGCTGTCTTTTAATCATTATATAAAAAAAAAAGTCCTGCCTGGCCTGGCATCTGAGCTGGGTATTCCTGCTGAAGCAGCTGACCAAACATGAGCTTGCTCGTATATTTTGCAAAAAAATTTATGTTTCTCAGGTCAACAGGCACATTAAGCAATCATTTAAACTGAAAGGGACAGTAACAAATGGCAACAGTTCACCAGATAAGGACTCAAGGAGGCATTGCCATGCTTGACCTTAAATACCTGAGTTAGCATTCCTAGGCCCCTGCCTTACAGCCAGTGGAGTTGGACAGATGCTTGCAGGGGCTGAGTCAGAGGAGAGAGGAGCTTAAGTGCCACAAAATGCCTGTTCAAGGACCTCTCTCCCTTCAGCCTCTGAAGAGAAGTCCTGCAGAGAGGAGCCTCCTTGAATATGCACCACATCCCAGTGGCCAAAGTGATGTCAATACATGTGAGAATCCCCCCACGTTCCATAACTCTGATAAAACTTCCCAGATTTGTGTGTCAGGAAACTGTTCTTTCAGATACTGTGCCCACATGTGCTTCAAGCATCCAAATTCTGGCTCCTTCCTATGGCTCCCAAAGTCTTGAGCTTGGGAAAGGGCTCAGTAGCAGGGAAGGGGCCTCAGATGCAGCAGCTGGACAGACAGCTCTGCACAGCATCAGCATCCCAGGAGTGTTCTTTGTGAGCTGGGAACTCGTGTCCTGGGATCAGCCATGGCTGTGGGATTTGCAGACTTTTCTGGTGCAAGCCATGGGCTCCCCTTTAGGAATTCAAGTGGATTTAAAACCAGCTGGGTTGAAGTTGTTTTTTCCCCATTGACAGTGGGAAATCCCTTCTCCTTGGGCACGAGCATTGTCATAGGATGGCTCAGAGAGATGTGGCTCATGGGCACCCTGCAGGTGACCACCTGAATTCAAACAGACCGATGAGGAAATGAGGTGAGGCCCACAGGTGCAGAACCTTCTCTGTCCCTGCAGGCAAGTTAAAGACCAGTGCCCCAGAATACAGTTAAAAACACGTCCAATGTGAATTATCAATGATAAAATCAGGAGACATCTCAAGGATGACAAGGAAGAAGGCAAAAGAGGAGGATGAGACTGTCCCAGGGCCAGATACTGTTCAATATTAACAGTTTGGAGGGTGAAACAGGGAACATACACAATTTGTGGATGATAGGCAATAAGCTAAGGCAGCTTGTATGGAGTTTGGAGGACAGGGATAGAATTCAGAACAGCTGTAAATTGAAGGGGAGCTAGAAAGCCAACAAGAGGAATTAAAGATCAGTGTAGGTTGTTACATGTTAGAAGAAAGTAGAATTTGAGGAGTAATTGGTCAGGCTGCAGCTGCTCAGGAAAGGATCCGAGGTTCAAAGTACAGCACAGATTGCTCAGGTGTCACCCCAGTGCAAGGGCAGTCAGGAAAAAAAAAGGAAGAAAGTGCTGGCACGTGTGACATCAGCATCACGGGGGTCTGCAGTGGGAAGGCACCACAGGGGATTGTCCAGGCCAAACCTCCTGCTCAGAGCAGCATCAGCTACAGCAGGATTGCCAGGACCAAATCCAGCTGGGTCTGGGATATCTCCAGCAATATTTGGGAGCTCCACAACCTATCTGGCCGAGCTGTTCTGAGATCTGATTACCTGCACAGTCAAAAAGTTTAAAGGGGCTTTCCTGTGTTCCAACGTGTCCATTGCCTCTCATGCTGTCCATGGACACTGCTGGGCAGAGCATGCATTTGTTGTACTCTCTCCCATCACCCAGGTCATTGATGAAAATGTTAAACAGCTTTGGCATGGTTCTCAGATAGAAAAAGGAGGCTTCAGACAATCTGCACCTCGTTAGCATTAGTGAAAATTCAAGGTATGTCCTCAGATAACCCCTGCTGGCACATTACCAAGGTAACAGAGGCAGAGGGAATCAGATCTGAGGAACTTTCTGGGATAGACAGAAGAAGCTACAGGGGGATCAGAAACGAGCAGTTATTAAGGGAGAGAGGTCTGGAATAAACTTCTACCCACATTGCCTAGAAACATTCATAACCTTCAGTGCTGCTGAATCACAAGGGGGGGATTGGTTTGTTTGGCTTTTTACAGACAACCAACCTCTGAAATAATTATTCCAATCTTGCTGGTGCTGGAATTTTGTGTCCAAGTTGGCATATGATGTTTAAAAGCAAAATATGCACAAATTTAAGGTAATCCTAAAGAGAGCAAGAAAAATTAGGAGTGGAGAAAAGATTACTGGGAGGAAAAGTTGGAAAAAGAATATTGAAAAAAGAAAACTAAACAAGCTTCCACTGTGCTAACGTCATTACAGAGAGGATGCAAAGGATGAAATTGGCTTAATTTGCAGACAGAAAGATTTAGGTTAGGGGGAAAAAATGCATAAATCTAAGGCTAGCTTTGGACTTGAGGCTACCTACAAAGTTTAGACAGGTCAGACAAACGTTTGTAACAACCATCCTGCCTCTAAGCAGAACAACAAACTGGGGGAACTCATGAGAACCCTTCTCTGCCTTTTATGACAGTCTATTTCAAAGGCTGCTCTATCCTTTCACAAGGTTTCAGAAAGGTTTAAGGGATTAAACTTTTAAGAGTTAATAAAATACATTATCAATTCTACCCTGCTTCTTTGTTTTTTCCCATCCAAATAGTAATTGTTTGTGAAAGGGCTGACACTGAAGAGCAACTGCCAGGGTTCATGCAAGTTCAGTTCCCATCTGATCATTTTAATGATGCTTGGTGAAAATCTGTTTTGTGGAATTAATCTGAGCTCTTTGTTCCCTTCGGTTATTTGAATCTGCATCCAAACCCCATGAGCACAGCCCTATGTCCCCCTGTGAAAATGGAGATTGAAATGAAATTGGGGTTGATACAGGCTTGTTTTGAATCTTGAATATTTTCGTGATGTTTATCTGAGCATTTGTCCTTCCCCTTTATAGAAAAGGAGCATTACAACCCCCAGTTGTCTTGCATGATGGTCCAAGGGCCCAAGGTGCAAGAAGATTGGTGGCATAGCCCAATCCAAAGGTCTCCTCAAGCAATCTGTAACAGGCACCTCGGCTGCACTGCCCTTGAAGTGCCATAATTCTGGGGTAACAGACAGGAAAAAAAAAGGAAGAAATGGATTTTGAACCAAGATAAAAGTGCAGCAACAAGGAAGGAGCATAACTGCAAGAAGCCTGAAGGCAGAGGGGGTCAGATGGAACCTGGGGCTTTGTACAGCCACGAACCACTTCAGAGGGGCACGAGAGCTCTGGTGGTTGAGAGCACCCTGGTGGTGCACCCCTGTTTGGTGCTGCTGCAGGGATCACAGCTGCAGCCTGGTTTGGTCCCATCAGGAACTGGAGGGAATTTGGGCTGAACTCCAAGCAGAGCCTCTGCTTTAGCTTCCTCCACAAAAGTTACCCAGGTTGCTCAAGGTAAGTAAGGGCAACCAAGTGATTTGCTTCAAAATTGCAGTGCTCCAAACCAGACCTCTCCTCATGGTAAAGCCTGGCTCAACCTAATCCACACTCGGGTGGTCCTGTTCCATCCTCCCCACAGCTCCTTGCTCCTGCCCCATCTGCAGGTGTGAGGGAGCAGCTGCTCCCTAAGGAACAGGGAGCCTACAGCAGAGCAAGGTAAAGGGACCTCAGCAATATCCAGACAAGGCAGAACTAAAGAGGGCAGTCAGGTCCAAGAGTCCAGAAAGAAAATTTAGGGAACAAGGAGGTTTCTTCTCAGTCAGGACCTGCTGTGTGTGTTTGAGCCCTAGTGCTGACTGGAGGGAGGGAGAGGGTGCAGCCAAGGGAAGGGGAGGATGTGGAACTGCTCAGACCAGACTCCCATCAGCCTGAAAAGTCACAGAGCTGCACTGGAAGAAGTCATGCAACAGTTACAGATGAAAAAGGATCCATCAAAAACTGTGCTTTGATGGAAAAGTGTGACCTCATCTTTCAAGAGCATTATCCTTGAAGTTTTCGCCTACCAGCTTGCATGAGGAAAAGTAAATCTCTCTAGATTGAAGGCCAGAGGTAAGCCTGTGTGCTGTTTCATCCGTCTTCAGCCTCACTCTGAAATCTTTACACAGTGTAAGAACCATAAGCACTGTCTGACATCTGATGCCTGAGTGACTTCAGCTCAGCACTCATTTGGTCGGGAATGTGATTTTGTGGGGCTTATACAAGGTAGCATTACACTTTGTACATGTGTTTGTGCCACACGAGAGCATTTTACAGACCCACCTCTCAAGAAATTTCCAAATTAAGTCTGCAAATGAAACATCCATTTTGCAGCCCTCCCCCATCAGCAGCTCTGTTCTTTGCTGAGAAGAGCTGTCACTTGCTCGGGTCTGCAGAAGAGCCTAAAGCAGAAATTTGTAAATCATCTTTTCTATTGTGCCCACCAAAAAATCCTCAACCTCCATGACCTCAATCATTGACTGCCAATCTACAACCCCATCCCATGGGCAGTGGTCATGGACCTGTGAGGAAAAACATTCTGGGGAGAAAAAACCCTCTGAGCGATAAAAACTGGGCTTGTCCAGGAAAGCTCAGCTGGTGAGTGAGCCAGGAGGTGGAAGGACAGGTCGTGTGGACTCTTGCATTGGAGTTTTCTGAGTCCCCAGAGCCCAGTGAAGCTGCTCATTGTGTTGGGAGGGACAGCTCTGAGTGTTGCTTCAAGTGTTACAGGAACAGGGGGCAAGAAATGCTAAAGCCTTGTCCACATCTTCTGCAAGATTCGTGCAAGAAAGGAGAGAATTTTGGCCCAGCTGTGCCCACTGATATTTTTAAAAGAGATAATTCCTACTAGATATAATTGGGAATCAATACTGGAAAAACAGTGCTGGTGCAGAAACATTCACACAGCATCTGCATGCAGGGGCAAGGAGATTCATTTTGTGAACTTTCTGTGTGCTAGGAGCCTTCTCACTCCAGTTGTTCTCTGTTATTGAAGTGCACAGAGTTCAAGATTTTGCTGGAACAACAGAAAATGCAGGTGGAGATGAATGTCCCATCCCTGAGTCATGCAGATGTTAGAGCTTTTTCATGGAGTTACTGCCCCTCTTGACGAGGGCAGAATTGGACACGTTGCCCTCAAGTTCTCTTCCTACAAAGGCTAAGAAGATGGAAACAGAACATGAGTGGCTTGTTGCTTCCTCTCAGTGTCTGTGGGACTGTGGCTCCAGCAGCACTGATGCACAAGGAAAGCATTTTCATGAGCTGTTAAAACAGCAGAAGCTTGTTTTCCTTTGGCTGCAGCATCCTTCTGACTCCCACGCAGGAAGTGTTCATGCAATATTCCACATAGGCAGGATATGTCCCGTTCCTAGAAGTCTAAATACAAGAAACTGTAGCCCATTTAAAAACTAGGCCAATCTTGGGTTATAAAAGTGAGAGGTCATCTGCTTTCATGGGCTACAGTTCCCAAATTCTCCTCTTTGTCCCTAGACTTGAGATCTTTGGCAGAACACATCCTTGCAGTGCGTGTCTCATCTGGAGCTCAAGGATAATGGCCAGGGGTGACAGACCAGGTGTTACTGTTATTTCATGGACAACCTCCTCCACGTAATAAAGGTGTCTCTGAAGGGGGAAATTCGTTATTCCTGGCTTCTAAGTGCACCTAGTTATATTTACTATGAGAAAACCAGCCAATATTCCACTAGTTCTGCTCTTTTGCACCGAAGCAAACGAGTCAAGTGGTTTCAGAAGCTGGCCACATCACTGGGATGGAGAGGGCATATTGCATATTCACAAGAGCTTAAGATTGTTTTATTTACACTTCCATTGCTAGAGGCTGTGGAATGGAACATAATTCTATTTGCCAGATACTCTTCCTGGTGCAGTAAGTTAGAGGAATTCTCAATTAATACGTGGAGCTTATGTATAAAAGACAAGAGGTTAAGACTGCAGTGCCCAGTGGACCATCTGGTGAACATTAGGTTTGTCAATAAATCACAAAAGCACCAGTTCATCAAGAAAATTCCATTTCAGACCACTGACAGGAAAATAAAGATGGAAAAAAACCCTCACAAAATTGGTATTTTGATATTTTATAAAACCAGGAGCATTAAATAACTTTAATCTTATTTCAATGGATTTATTGGTTCTCTTCTGATGACCACATGGCTTCACATCCTGGATGTTTAGCCCTTTGTCTTGTACACAAGAGCATCATGAAATAACTCAGTGTACCACCACAGGAGAAGCTCCTCTCTCTGCCTCAGTCTTTCTCCTCACCATGGGTGATAACATAGCAGAGGTTCTTATAGTCAAGGTTCCCAGAGACATCTGGAGGGAAAGCAGCAAACATCTGGTTGATCTGCCAAGCAAACAGAGAGAAGTGTCATGGACTGTGGGACAGCAACATGAACAGCTTTTTGTTTTCAACCCAGCTCAGCTCCCTGATGCCATGGAAAACTTCTCCTTAGACTCAAGAAAACTGAAACAGGAGTTGGAACACAACTGGTTAATAAAGTCCTGCTAGAATCCCACAAGTTCCCTGTTGAAGAGAGCTCTCCCTGAAACCCATGGAGGTAAGCCCTGGTTGATAAATGTCCAGTCCAGTCTCTGTTCTGACTGGAACAGACTGTCCAGTCTGTTCTGTCCACGAACCAACCCCACTCCATCTCTTCTTCTGAAAATAAAGTCCCTCTAAACTCCTCCCAGCCAGCAGAATCCATGCTCAGTCTCACACAAACCACCAAGTCAGTACCTCATTTCAGATTTCAAACCAAATAACTCACAGAAATGGAAGCCAGAACACGGTCCCCACCCAAATTCACTCGGACTCCAGTAAATCCATTGCCCAGCTCCCCATGGGCAGGAACAGCACGAGATAGGCCACACTTGCACTTGGATGGGAGGCCAAAGAATCTATTTGACTTTGATTTAGCCATGGAGCTCTTCAGAAGAGATGCTTTGAATTGTTTCTAATTGCTAGAGCTGGCATCAACCTCCTCTCAGTCTGGATTTCAGCTGAATTCATGCATTTAAAGAGGGGCAAGGACTTATTGCTGAACAGGAGCTGGAGCTGGATTTCTGTTTTGAATAAAGTTCCTTACCTCTTCTTGACTGAACCGGTCTGCCTGTGTCATAAGCATTTCTTTGATGCTGTTCAAATAAAAGGAAATAACCTGATTAAAGGGTGATAATGGCACATGACAATTCAGATGGCAAGATCCCTCCTGAAGTTGCATGAAAGAAAATCTGTGTGACCGCATAAATTAGAGCTGTTAATCCTTACATGATATTGTAAGAGATTTTCTGTGGGCACCCATCAGTGTCAATGCCTCGCCCTGCCAACTTCTTTCGCTTTTGTGACATTTTATAGAGGTTTAAAATTGTTTAAGGTTATTACTGTAATTGAAATACAGCAATTTTGTATGCTTATCTCAACCTGAAATGGTAGGTTTCCTCACTTGCTGTTTAAAGTTTGGATCACTTAACAAAACCAAAAGAGAGAATATTTTCTGTAAAATCTGAGGATGAAAGGAGCAGAGCATGAAATGAGAAAGAGGACTTGAAAGAGAACTCCAGCCGCTATTCCGAATCATCATCCGAGAATCCTTTATTTGCATGCAGCCATTCCCAGAGGAGCTGTGGGGCTGTGGGAGACCTGTTGTATTTCACGCTGCACTGTCTTGATCTGGAGTTACAGCACTGTAACACGGAGCTTATCCCACACACAGTCTGCATCCCATGCAATTACATCAAAGGGAATATTTTGAGGGCAGACTCTCAGCTGATTTACCCTCTGTTTTAAACCCATTGTGGGAAGGCAGTCGAGCATGTAATTTTTTTTTTACCTAAGTTTAGAGGTGAATAGAAAAGCCAGGAAGAATAATTTCTGTTTCTAGTCTAACTCCTTTAGATAAAATGTCTTTATACCTCCCCCAGTTAGTCATGTGCTGAGGGCAGCACATGCACCACGTGCTGGGACATCCACCAGTTTAAGCTCAGTTATATTCACATAAACATCCCTTCAATGACACCAATCATTTCCTGTTCCTGTAGAAGAATTCCTATATTAACCTCACAGTTTTCATTCACGCTGAAGAGGCAGAGTTTTCTCCTTTTGTCACTACCAAATGTATTTCTACATTATCAGACACAGTTCTGGAGCAGAAAAACAAACTGTAAAGCTGTGATAACAGGTGAGCAGTCTGTTGCATGAAAACAAAAGCTGAGGAGAATATAGAAATCTGGTTTGGTTTGTAGATTTGAAAAAAGGCTGCTTTTTTGGAGAATTTGTTATGGGGGAGTGAGAGCAGCAGCTCTTCTGGAAAAAGTCCTTTCTGCTTTTTAAAAGGCATATTTAAAACTAACTATTTATTGTAGGAATCATGCCTGAGCAGGAGCACTTCCAGGGGAGCAAAACTCACCTACTGTGGGTGCAGATGTTCAGGTAGAACAGTAAATCCTCCCTTTCTTCTCCCATACACTGCACATGTCCGGTGAGAAAAGCCCCCCAGACAGAAGTGCACTTTGGGTGGCAAAGCTGCAATGGCACCCATGGCTCTGACAAATGGGATTTTTTCCAGGAAAAGGCTGCACATCCCAGTTTGCATCAGGGGCACACACACTTCTGCAGCTCTTGTTCATATCAAGCACGCATTTGGAAGCCCAGAAAGGGAAAACTGAAAAAATAATCTTCTGGGCAATGAATAAGGATCTTACCTACAAGGACAGGTGTGAAAATATCTGTGCAAGCTTTGGGAAATACTCTGAAGTCACAGACAGGGATTAAGTTATTGGATATATTCTTCCTGTGTTACTTCCCCATTCTCTTTAGTGAGCAAAGTTTCTTCATCTCTTTGTCTCAAATTTCTGTTTCTGTTCTGTTCCTCTGGCACATTTGGTATGTGACTGCATTTTTGAAGTCGAATTCTCAAATGATCAATGGGGGCAAGAGTAGAGAGCTCATTCCCTCAGCATAAATTGATTATTGGATATATATGCCCCAGACAAACAGCATTAGCACATGTAGATAGGAAGTGTGATCCAGGAAGGAGCTTGGTGAATAGAAGGAAGCAATTTTGTCAGAACTCACAAATAAACTTCATCGCAAACAGGCCTGAATTAAAAAGAGATCTGGGCACTGTGTGTCTTCTATTCACATGCTTAAAGTATTTAGGGGAAAAGAAAAGATCAAATATCTAATTATAATCTTCTGATGCACAGCCCAGTAGGCTCTGGCACACTCATAAGGAAGAAGGACTGACTAAAGGATCTATGCACATTTTCCATTATTTATTTTATAGGGAAACAAACACTCACAATTTCCAAAGCCAGAAATTAGGCACTTTTTTCTTTGTGTATCTTGTTTTCTTTAGAAAGCTTATTTTCTTCTTAAAAAATAATAAAAAAACCAAACCAAACCCCAAGTCTTCTGGGGGAAAAGAAAAAAAAATCCATTTGCCTTGACTTAGGAGTCTAAATGTTATCTCTTGAACTGGCTCACATCAATTCCTTCTACAGTTACAAACACAGCAACAAATTGTTGCATTCTGATATTTTAAAAACGTTTTGTTAAATTATCTGTGAAATCTCTGTGACATTTTTGGGTTTCCACTGGGTTTGCCCTTCCTACAGTGCTGCCTTGGAGGAAAACAGGTGAGTGGGAAGGAGCAGAGCTCTATGGCTATGAGAAGACACATCTCTAGCTCAGCCAAGCACCTCCAAAGGTGGTGCCTGGGACCTTTGCTATCCCCTGGGTCCATTTCCATCTGGCCCGAATCTGAAAAGTTTCATTGGCCTCAGCATCAGGCACAGTTGGTGTTGGCCTGACTCACTTTGCCCCACGAGTGGCATTTGGGACTGAATCATGCAGCCTTTCCAAACACTGCCCCAGTTTACACCAGCTGAGAATGGGATCGAGAGCATTTTCCCTCTTTGACATCATGCTGTAGGAAGGGTTTTATGTGTGGTATAATGATGCAGACAAACAAAGTCTGTCATTGAATTTGGAAGTAAGTTATGAACTCCTGGAGCTTCTGGAAAGGTTAGAAGGCTCCATCCCAGCTACCATCACACGGACTAAGTGAGTCATTTCCAGACTAGAGGTGAAAACATGCAGAGGGAAGAGACATAAAAATCCCCAGAAGGATGTTAACTCCACGAACATAAAAAGAGGTTCTGATTAAAAGGTCAGCATGGCTGGTTTTGGAGAGAAACATTCCAGGATTTTTTAATACGGAGAAATATTATTTATTAGCATTAACTGTCGCATTGAAATGGCTGCATGAGCCAACAGAAAAATCATTTCAAAACTTCAAATGTCTACATTTTGGAAGCATATGAATAGAAGTTAAACCTCAAAGACATCCACGGAATTGATTTAATGGTTTGTTCTGTAATGATCAACATTACCCTCGGGTCTAATAAGTAAACATTATGCTCTGTTGTGGTGATGAACTAAAACAATTGTCTAATGTTAGCAGTGCAGTGGGGGTGGGGACAAGGTTGACCTTTTCCATCAAGGAAAAATAAAATATTTCTCTCTCATCTTCATTTTGGAGTGTGATACTGCATTCCTAATTTGCCCCAAACTCCAAATGGCTTCCAGCATCCAAAGAATGCAGAGAAGGACACAGGGTGGCAAGCTGCAGATTTTGTATGCAGGATATTGTTACAGAGAGTGGTGGGAAATATAACATTTCATGGGTTTGGGAGTATCAGAAGTTCGTATTTCATGGCTGTGATTTCACTGGTGTGTGATCTGCCCTATTTGGCAACAGGCTACATTTATTCTGTTGTTTGAGTCACTTCTGATATGATCCCCTGACTGTTCTTGCCAAGCTGTTTGGGTGATGCTAACCCCAAAACAATCAGGACAACTCTGTACCTTCTGATTGATTGCTACATCTACTTGTGTTTTAATTAATTTGGAAGTTCTTACTCAAAAGATTGTCTCTACTTCTGTTTTACATATTGCAAAAGTTCTCACACCCACTGGGGTACTGCCATAGAAAAGCACCTTGGTAAAGGAAAGGAATATTGTACATGAATTTTATATTTTCAACTAACTTTCATCAATTATTGCAGATAATGTCATGGAAATCTCCATGAGGTTCTGGTCAGAGGTTATCACAACATAAGCAGAAATAACTGATGCAAATACAATTTTGTAACTCACAGTTCCCTGATAGATTTCCTATACATATCATGCTTTATAAAATCTACCTGAAATGGCTGCTGCAGTAAAAGTATAGACCCCAAATTCACCATGAAACTTCAGCATATGAACAAATCTAAACATATGCATAAATCTGGGTACATTAAACACTTCTCTGGAGCCACAGGTCAGACCTCCTCATCCACTGCCCTGATTTGATATCATTTATCTCACTCACCTGAAGTCCTGCTTGCACCATTCTGGCAGTGCAAGGGGGGTTTACATTTGTGCAATTACCTCTTAAAGTCGTTTTACATTGCTTTGTTGGTGCAACAGGATATGAATACAAATTAGGTTCTGCCTCCTTATTTAAAAATAGCCATATTGACAATAATTGCCAGATTATTAATAGTATTATTTGGTTTGGCTCTCACTGTATCTAGTGGAATTTTACAGCAAATTATTTCTAGAAGCAGAAGGCTTAAGTGATAAACACATAAAAAGGAAAACGTCCTGCACTAAAAATCTGCATGTCTCAGATTTAATTAAATTGATCACTTTTTTAAAGAGGGGAGCAGCTTTCCCATTTTAGTCAAGCACTGAGAGTTAGGCAGCAGACATTCATTTTAATTTTACATATGGAGTTAATTTACAAAGAATCATGTGTCGATTTATATCCAGACCTTCAAAAAAAGGCTATCTAATGGCCTACATGTGATTATATTTCCGCTGGCTCTTGCACTGTCTGAAGACAATAACATCTCTTTTTGGTATACAAATACATTCATACAACAGTGCAGACTTTTACCTCTGGCTTACAAAGCTAAATGTTTCTCTGCCTCGTAAAATACTGTAAAAAATAGAGCTTTTAAGCAGTTCTTTAACACTGTGCAATTATTATTATTGTTGTTATTCTTCTAAAGGATTTGAAATAAACTTACTAATCTGCCTTTATGCGGCCTTTTCCTTCTGGGTCGAAAATCTTGAAAGCGTTCAGAATGGTTTCTTCTGGGTCCGTGCCTAAAATTAATGAAATATAATTTAGAAGCCTGGATGTATTTCTCTGGCTGCAGAATACTTGCTAAGTAATTGCATTCGCTTGAAAACAGTGCAAAATGGAGAATTCTGCAGTTGTGGGTTTGGAGACAAAGGTTCCCTAAGTCGGCAGCATTTGTCATGTCAGATAAACAATAGAGGTGAATAGTTCAGTGCTCAGAAGCTTAAAAATAATAACTCATATCTATTCTGTGTCTGCAGGAGAGAAAACTTCCAGGAACTGGTCTCCAATATCAGTACCCAGAGGATTAGTGGCTTTCAGAAATGAAAATATAACAAACTGTTTCCCTCACTGGCTTCCTTTAATCTTGCACTGGACATTCCTTGTAAAAACACTTTTTGATGTTACTTGTTCTTGGCGATATAGAGAAGAGGTTCTTTCCCTCACTAAAGGAAATGGAGCTCATCATAAAATCCCAATGCCAATGGAATGCAATGGAAAGAGGATGATCAGTGTGAGATGGTGATCTGCACTTATATCCCATTGTGCCCTTCCCCTTAAGTGTCTCTTCATTAAGTGTTACTTACAGAAACAGGATGGTTTAAAGCACTAAACTGAGGCCACAAGATTTTGCTTTCTTTTAGTTGGGCCACAGATTTTTGGTGCAACTTTAATATCCCTGTCCCTCTGTTCCCAGCAGTAAAATGATTGTAATGATCTTCCTTTTCTTCCTTCCATTATCTGTTCCATCTCTTTAGACTGGAAAAAGTTTGTGTCAGGGACTCGTTTTCACAGTGCCTTTATCTTGGCTGGGGCTTGTGACTGTTCTGTAATACTGCACATTCTGAGTACACTCATTTTCAACCCACACCAAAGGATACACTGTGTACTCTGTTTCTGACTATTCCCCAATATTTCAAAATACTACCGTGGTATGCATCATACAAATCTTTGCAACTGTAGGAAACCAAATTTACAAGCAGATGAACTGATTCCATGGACAAAATGAAGCTATTTGGTATGCTGAAAGAGTGATTAAAGAAGGATATAACACAAAGGATTGCAGATTCAAAGTTTGTTTCAAAGTTTGGCAGAGGTAGAACCAGAACAGAACCCAGCCAAGGTTCCCTGCTCTACAGACACTCCTGATGCCTTCACAGTTTGCGTTGTCGAAAAGATTTCACAAGGGTTAGCAGGATCCTGGTGGATATAATAGTGCACAAACCTCGGGCTCTATGGCCTCCTTCTTGCCACACAATGGCCATGTGTATTTTTTTGCCAAGCTGTAGGCGATGTATTCAAAGTGCAATGAATCTGTGATCAATACAAAGAGCATTGGTGTTTAATGAGTGTTTTGATTGTCCCATGAAGAGAAACATCCCCCAGCTCCGAGGAGAGGGCTGCATTTTAAGTAGTCACCACTGTGGGGGGGATTTTTTTCCTTACTGTGTTTTATATTTTCTACTCTGTCATATCCTTGGACTTTGGCTTTGAAGAGAAGCAATGCAGCAGGCATTCTTTATTGATTAGCTGGTAAATAAAGTGGTTTCTTTGATGTGCGGCATCTCTGTTTTCTGTACAAATTGTATTATTCTGACTCCCTGTAGAAGCAGCTCCATGTGGTTGGCATTAACATAAACCGAGTTTTGTTAGCTGTTCATCTGGCACCATAATCTCAACATACAAAGCTAAAGCTCATCCTGAAAATCCCAGCTTCCCCTTTATGACAGAAATCAATTATAGCAAAACAAATTTTACTTAGAAAGCACCTTTCACCAAATTCTCTGAGTGGTACTTAGCTAATAAAGAGTGTTGCAAAATTGCCATATCCACTTCCTCTAGCCCTTTCTCCCTTTCTAATTGCACTACAAAGGCTCTTCATCCCAATTAGTTTTGATTGGGAATGTGCAGTCTTTTGGCTCTGCTTCCTTTGCATGACAAACCCAACCAGAAGGGCATGACAAGCACAGCTGTGATTTTCCCTTCACCAAATGGAAATTAAAAAAACCCTCCTCCTTTGCTAGTAGCCAACAGGAAACCTGCAGACAAGAGGGTTCTGCTTTGCCATTCACCTTCCTGTGCTTTTAGGCCACAGGATTGGCAGGGCCAGAGGCTTTGCCAGCTCCAGCCACCGTTCAGGGCAAGGGGGAAGAGGGGAGAGGAGGAAGAGCTCATTTCCATGCTCACAAATGGAACAGGCAGCAGGGCACCCCACACAAACACTCACATATCCCAGGAGGAAGATTATGGAGCAGGGCACTGCCTACTCTGCCAGCAGACACCTGGAATGTCCTGGTGGAGGTAGCCCAGACAAACTTTGTCTGGAGAATAAAATCCCCTCCTCAGTCAGCCTTCTCCACCACCTCTCATGCTTCCCAGACCTCCTGCCCTCTTTAGCAAGAGTGTCTTTCTTCCAGGACCAACTACATGAATTCTTTCTTTCAGACCTCTCTATTTTCTATTCCAAGCATAGAAAACCCTTCACTGGAATTGTGTTCAGCAATATAAAGCCAGAGTCCAGCAACAAAACAATACATGTTTTTTAAGAAGATAGGGTCAGATTTTTCCATTTTTCTATTTATTACTTATTTTAACAAACTTCTGGAATGTGCTTGGCTAAGGTCAGCCCTGCTTTGAAGGCTTTCACCTTTCTCTTATGCCTGTAGGAAGATGACTGGAGTTCTATATTGGCCTCACACCCCCTCTCTTGAAGTTTCCAGCCATTAACTGGAGAAGAGAGATGACTAAACTACCAGCTCACACAGCCAATTTACTATCCACATTTCCTGAACTTCCCCCATTGTTCCCTGTATATTCTGTTGCAATGGGTAAAATCCCTCTCCCTTATCATTGTAAATCTACTGAAATGTAATTATTTTAATTTATCCACTCCATTAAGGATTATTCAGTGAAATCTTCACCTAATGGCAAAATCACTATTGACCTCAGGTGACACCAAGGCTGGGCCGCTGGGTTACAATGAATACAGAAAATGGGGGAAGCCCATGTTTGCTTGATGTGCCAAAGGAGTGCAAAAAGGGTGGGTTTTTTAGAACTGTTTAAAACCAGCTAACTCTGGGAGTGCCATGACTAGAGCATGAGTTCAGCCCAGGAGCCTTCTGATGGTGAATAACCCCCCTGCACCGTGCTCCAGGCTGCTGAGGTTTCATTACTTTCTGGACCTCAACTCACCGCTTTCATGTTAGCTTGTGTAAGCTAAATCACCCCTTTGAATTGTCCTCTGCACCGTCCCTTAGCCTTTCATTCTTCCCCTCTGTCTGCAAAACTGGAGATCCCTCCTTGCCTCTAAGCATTGTTCTGTGGAGACATTATTATAATTTGCAAGGTGCTGAGATATTTCAGTGCCGAGGATCTTTGACAGATACCTCTCCAATCCCCCAGAGGTGCTTACCTTTCAGCTTTTCCCCAAACATCGTAAGGAAGACAGTGAAGTTAATAGGACCTGGCGCCTCCTTCACCATGTCTTCAAGCTCTTCGTTCTTGACATTCAGACGACCTGCAGCAGAGATCATTTTTCATAATAAATCACAAATTGTGTTTCAAAAAACGATTCCCATTCATCTCCTCCCACTGGGGAGCTCAGGGCTCTGTGCAACTTTGCTAATAACATGGTAGAACACAACTCCCGAATACCCCAGTGAAAAAGAAATTGGCAGAGCTGGCTCTGAGATCAAAGGGTGACTGAAGGAGCAAGAAGGATAAATAAGACATGGCCAGCAGTGGACGAGAGAAGGGGCATTTCCAAATAAACTGCCTTTTGGTTTGGGTCTTTTTTTTTTCATCAGGTGAAATATGGACCCCACTGATATTAATATAGCAGAGATCAAAGTGACTGAAGTGAGTCCAAGGTCTCAGTCTTTGCCCTCCTGTATATTGAGACACCTCTCTGAGTAGAGGGCAGGTGGATGAGCTGAGTAGTGGTATCCCTTCCCCATCCTCGTGCAGCCCTATTGATGAGAATTTAGACCCTGGCAACCCTCCTCAAATTGAGTGGTAATTTGCTGTGAATGTACTTTATAGGCATTGAAAGGCTTCACTGAACAGGAAAGATAGCAGAACTTGGCCTTAAGAAATAAATATTTCAGGGTAACAGTAGCTACAGGCCAAAGTTTGCAAACCTCATTGTCACAATAAAGAGTTCAGGAGCTTCTGCTCCTTGCACTGGCTCTGCTGGCGTCTGATTCCACCCCGGGGAGCACTAAAGATTCCTATCAAGCTCTTTTTAATAAGCTCCAGATGGCAAAAGCCCAAATGCCTACATCACTGCTCAAGCCTCAAATGCTGCAGTGAGGATACAACTCCAGGTTTGGGATCATGAGTGCTTGAATTTTTTCTTTCCTTGGGAAGATTTGCTCTAATCTGCTTGATATTATCAAGATTGTGATAGCCATGGAATGGACAATACCTAATCTCATGACATGCACATTTCACCCCACATAAACTCACAGCAGCACAGAACCTCACATGAAGTCCTCCTACGTTTGTGTGGGCAGAGGAGCAGCTAGTCCATGACAGCAGTGCTAATCAGGGGATATTCCATGGCTCCCAGATGAAAAAGGTGCAGCCTGGGAAGCCTGGATTCAGAGGCAAATCAGAAATGCCTGGCATGGACCCCTGCTTGGGTGGGCTTCTTCTGAAACAGTTGCAGGCCTTCATCTCACTCCCTGCTCAGGAGACTTTCCAGCTGGAGCTCTGTAGTGAGACCCCAACTACCACAGGGAGGAAGGTCAGACTGAACAGGTTTCCTTTTGCCGCCTGTGGATCTTGTTTCTTCCTCCACTGTCATTCTAATACCAACCTCTCTTCTGTGCTTGAGACTGAGACAGCATATCTCTGAAGTATTGAATTATCAGTTTACCTAGTGCAGCAAATGTGTCTCTCAAGTCTGCTTTGTCAATGAAGCCGTCCCTGTTCTGATCCATGATGGTAAAAGCCTGTGGGAAGGAAAAGGAACATGTATTGCCATTTCCATTGCACAGGACAGTGCTCCAATCACACACATCAGCTCATGAGGGGATGATATTCATGCTGCAAAAAGGAATATTTAACTTCCTTTGATTCCTCCACATCATTGCACTTTCCTCACTTTCAACACATTACTGTATCTTGGCAAGGGGCTTAATTAAACCCACCCAAACTTCTTCTTACTAAATTAATGCTCAGTGCAGCGTGCATTGGGCTGAAGCCAGTGCTGGCAGCTCCAGCCATTCAGCCCTTAACCCATAAAAGTTTGAATTAGGGAGGCTTTAGGCAGGGCAGATTTAGCCAGAGCAGATTTAGCCAGAGGTTGTTCTGTGTTTATACCTTCCCTATACCCCATTCTTTGAATGAGGCTGAAATGTTTCTGTAAAACATTTCATTTCTGTGGATATCTCTCTGCTATCAACCTGAAGTCGATTCCTCCTGGGCCTTAGAATGATCCATCATACAGAGATAGCTGAACTTTCAAAAGTACAGAGAAATGCAGGTTCCAAAAGATAATTTATTCAAAGTTTTTTCCCCTTTCCAATACTGAGACTGTGCTGTGTGTTCTGACTGACACTGATGTGCTGACCTTAAATACTCGTGTCAGGCAAAATTTAACTTTTGATAGAAAAAGAACAATTGTTGGTTTTTGGGGTTTTTTTTTGATTTTCAGCCAACACAGACTTCATGTGCTCTAACCATTGTTTACCAAGCCAGCTAACTGCTCATCTATCTGTTTACCCATTTGTGTGTCCATCTCTTGGCTGCCATCACACTTATAATGTTTCATTGATTTGGAAAGATTTTAATGACCTGAAATTCCCCTGGTCATGCTATGGGGAATATTAGTTGATCCTGGCATGTCTGTGAAGCTGGTTATCTGCCTGACAGGCACATCAATATGGGAGTGTGTCTTTGCAATGGCCAGGAATTATTCTTTCTTCAGACACTGTTCCCCCAAGAATACAGTAACTTGCAGAGTTTTAAAGTCTGCTGCCCTACAGGGTGCACTTCTTCCCATGAACAAGTTATCTCCACGTACCTTCAGGTGTTTTCACCTCCAGTTCCTTGAAAAGCCCCACTGCTCACAGTCCAGTTTGGCCATGAGGCTCCTTTCAGCATCACATTCATAATCCTACATTTACCTTCCAAACCATCCCCTTACAAAACATTAAGCCCAGCCCTTTAGAGATGTTTTCCCCGTGCTTTAAATGGTGATTCCCCACAATTTGGAAGCAAAAGAGAAAGAAAATACAAAGAGCAAAGCTGAACCCAGGCAGCTCACAGAAGACAGGAAGAGCATCAGGCATTGTAATGGGTGAACTTCAAATAACATAACAGCAATGCTGAAACAGTTGTTGCTGAGCTGGTTGAAATCTCTAGATAAAAACGTTCTAATCCAAACCAGCTTTTCAGAAATGCTTGTCCCAAATATGCAGTTCTTAGACATAACATGGTTTTGGGTTTCACTCAACCACTCCACTGCCTCATGCTTTTGCCATTATTCTGCCACCACCCTCCTAGAAATGCTCCCAGTATTATCTGATTCAGAGAAGATCAAATAATGGCATTCTGTCCAGTTCTTCTTTTTGTTGGTGCATCTTCAAACAGTAATCCTTGGAGAAAATAAAATGGAGGTTCCTAGGATATGGAGAAGAGGTGGGAGAAGGAAGTCGAACATATTCCCATCGACTGTGGAGAAATGATTAGTGGTTCCAATTCATTTAGCTGGGTCATATTCCCAGTCCTTGCCTTGGGGTTTAGTCTTGTCCATCACTGAATTTTCCTGGTGGGAATCCTCAAGGAAAGTAAACTTGAAAGCCACGTGAAAGCACAAAATGAAACCGTAGACTTTTATCACACTGGAAATTGCTTTGGAAATATGAGTTAGAGAAAATGGGGGAAAAATCAGTAATTCAAAATGACAAACCAGTGCAGAATGTGGTGGTCCCATGGACATTCTAGAATGTCCACAC
The DNA here is from genome assembly GCA_013397815.1 of Aleadryas rufinucha. NCBI lineage: Eukaryota > Metazoa > Chordata > Aves > Passeriformes > Aleadryas > Aleadryas rufinucha. Next base: position 122,113 of record VZTH01000789.1, read on the forward strand.
AGAAAAAGAACATAAACTCGTCAAACAGATTATCTGTCTTTAATATGCTCCAGCTTTTGCCACCCCATCAGTTTTAGCTCCTCACAGGTAACTGGTCAAAGAACCTACAATGCACCGAATACCAAATCCCTTGGGAGTGAAAGATGCTTAGTTCATCTCCATATGTTGTCTTGTTTTATTGGCATTTGTGGAGAAAGTCGGCTGAGGGCTTCTTGGCATTTTCATTCCTGGTTTGTGAGCAGCATTAGAAGGGCACAGACAAATATTTTCTGTTGCTGTTGTGGAACAGAGCACGAATGAAAGCCCTGGTTCAATCTGGCATCTCTGTTCAGGACAATGCTTGAGCACGTAAGACTATTCTTATTTAAAATACCACTTAACTTTAAACATGTGCTCAAGTGTTGTCCTGAATCAGGGCTGGAGTGGATGAGATGATGCTTTTCCTTTATTTTGGGGTGGGGGGTTGGGTGCTTTTCAAATAAGTCTAGAGCTTGAAACAGGGGAGCGAGTGAGGGAAGTAAGGAAAGAAAGAATGAAAGAAAGAACAAACAAACACACAAGGAAAATGATCTACCAGCCAAAACCACAGGGATGATTCAGAAAACAACTGTGTGTTCTATTAAAGCAGATGGAGAATTGAATAAGGATTACAAACAAAACCTATGTTATTCATTAGCAATAACAGGAGACTATAGAGAACAGCAGAGTAGTGACCAACCTCTTTGAACTCCTGGATCTGGGTTTGTTCAAACATAGAGAAAACATTGGAACCACCTTCTATCTTCTTCTTTGCCTTTTTGGGAGCCTGTAATACAAATAAGAAGATCAAATACATATTCCTTTGTCTGTTAAGCACCCATGAAAACAAATTACATCTTCAACAGAAGGTACAAAATACAGTCAAGTAATACAAGAGGATTGTGCTTTGTTATTACAAGGTTTTAAATTCAATCTTATAGACAGATAGATTTAGATAGATATGTAGGATTGAATATATATATATATTTATATGTGGGATAAAAATTGCTGCCTTATTAACAGATTGAGGCTTTTTGCCCCTCTCTGCTGTGTCCTGGAGACTGACAGCTCAGATAAACAAGGACAGTTTGTCACTGTGGTGCCTCAAAAAAGGTGAGGGACCCAAAGTGTGACAGCATCCTGCCTGCTGCACTGCTTGTTCCCCAGGAGCTGCCTGTTCCTTGGGCAGGGTCACCTCTGCCTCAGTGGATCACAGACCATTTCACACAGGGACCACTCCCCTTCCACACTGGCTCTGCAGGCTCAGGAGTGATAGCAGTTGGTGTGGAGTGGTGTCACTTGGAGATATGAGCTGGAATTCCCAGCCTGCTGTTCTCAAGGAATTCCAGAATTCAGGTAAGTGCCTACAAGGGCTCCTTCTCCCCAGTTCCCATGCTGGGACTGGCAGCCAGACTCCAAACAAGGCCCTGCACGAAGACTCAGCTCAGGAACTATAAAGGGAAGTTATATCATTTCCTACTCACACAGAAATGTTTAGAAATCTGCTCGGTCTGGACCAGCACTGACAGAACTGATTAATCCTTCCCAAGCAGGAACACCTTCTACTCCTGGAATCTCTATTCCTGCCCCAACCTACGGCACTGCAGTACAGTACCTTACCAGACCATGTTATTTTAATATTCAAGATAGTCATCTTAAATGAAAGGGCAGGACTGCTTTTATCACCATTCTCGAGTCTGGAGGCTGAGACAGGGAAAGACTGGGGAAAGAGCTACAATGATATCTAAGAATCTAATGCTCACTAAAAATCAGTCAGAACTAGACTTCATTAAATATCTTTGAATAAGGGCCCAATCAGCTTGCCTAAGACAATACAGTTCTTGTTCTGCAGTAAAGAATAAAATCTGTGATTCTGAAGGGTTACAGAAGTGTTTTAACCACAGCGTTATCCTTACTGGGGGCAGGATAATGAGCTGCATCGCCTTTTGAGTTCCCTTCCAGACAGATTACTTTTTTCTTTATCATTTTTACTTTTAAACTTCATTATCATAGTCCCACCTGGTTCTCGTGTCACACAAAATTAGTCTTGCTTAGTTTGGGCTATTCTGCATGAAACAGAAGGCAACTTCCACTGTCTCCTTTCATCAAAATAAAAAAGCCTGTGAAAGTTCAAATTCAATACTGATTTCAAATATCCTGAGGAGCAGAGCAGCTCAAGGAAATATTCCCACTTGACTCTGTTTGAAGCATACATTGTCTGATCAATTTAATTTGCCAGGCAGATTTCTGCATTCAGCCACCCTGGTTTAGATCCCAGGATATGGAAGGGGGGAAATTAGGGCAATGTTAGACACTCTCCCGCATACCCACACTCCAGACCTGTCAAGCTCCTATCAGCTAATTCAAAGAACTAAAATTTGGAAATAGGAATGGAAATTAAGTGAAAAATATACTTGTAATGAGGATAAAAACAAGGATAGAATGCCACCACAGGCATGGAAAAAAGAACTTAATAAGTGGAATGTTTAATGAATGTAGAAATATTGATTTTGGAATAAACAGATTCCCTCCTCCTCCTACACATGAAATAAGTGTTATTTTGAGCAGTAATGGGCAATCTTCCACATAACGTGAGGTGCCTGGTGGAGGCTTTCAACACTTCCAGATCGAATGGAAATGTTCAGAACAATCCTACATATTTACATGTATTTGTTCCCTGAGGTAAAGGGAAAGCAGATGTTACCCAGGGAGGGCACTGCCAGCGTTGGGGGGACTGACCACAGGGCTCGGGGCCTTGGCAGGCTGGAACAGGGCAGTGGGACTGGTCCTGCTGGGCTCCTGGAGCTGCTCCTTCTGGAGAAAAAACGGGCTTTGCCCTCCTTATGGTCTGTTCTGCTGTGGCCAAACACAGCACCCGTGTTCAGCCTGATAAATATTCCCTGTGCTAGCAAACCATCTGCATTTTATAAGCTATCACCACAACCACGGACAGTGGGGTCCAGCTCCTTCAAACGCCAAACACTGGCAATTCCTCCATTATTCCTCAGTTTATTGGGTTCTCTGGGCTGGAAGGCTTCAAGCAAGGGCTGTAGCTGTAAGGAATGATCAGATAAATGCAAAAGCTGCAGCTCAATATCTATTAGAAACAAACCAGCAAGTCAAAAACCACCCAAAAAGCTTCTTTACATTAGTGAAGGCAAAGAAGATTGAAAACTGATTATACAGGGAACAATTACTGTAGTATCACAGAATCATGGAATGGGTTGGGTTGGAAGGGACCTTGAAGATCATCTACTCCCAGCCTAGAAGTACTAGAAAAATTCATCCTAACATATTTGTTCACTGTTACTCTCTGGGGGTTGTGGTCTCCAGGGATGACAGAGGGGATCAGTGCCCATGTTGCTCAATCAGTCTTTAGTTTTTGTGCCAAAGGTGTGGGTATGGATCCTATTTATGACCTGCTCACTTGTGGAGGGGGCTGAGACCACCAGAACATTTCACAGGGGCCCATGAACAGCTGCCAGCTGGGGTTGGCCTTCCATCACCAGCTTCAAGCTAAGTCTTTTAGCATCCAACATTCAGAGCATCTTGGACTACCAGTTCCCAGTGCTGGGAATGCAGCTTACCTACCCTACAAGGCCAGGAAATTTGTAATCACAGAAAGAGCTGCACCCCAATTTTGCTCAAGTTGAGGGCAAGGAGGTGCTGTAAGGAGGAAGGCTGAGAGAGAAGTAGGTGGAGCAGGAACAGGACAGAGTACATTGTCTTTCTGGTGGGTAACTTAAATTAAAAGACAGCTTTAAGAGAACAGAAATAGGTCTGTGTTACAGAAAAGAATAACTCTGAGAATAGAATAGTTCTGTGCTGCTGTCTGACAATTCCAAACACTCCAGAATTTTTTAATGAACACAATCAGGATACTGACTCCAGAGTAACTCTCTGAAAGAATGGCATATTAAAAGGAACATCACAGAACTGAGCAAACATACGGCTTCTAAACTGTCAAGGATTTAGTAGGTGACCCACAGAGGAGAAAGTGGGTGACTGACACATCACTTCTGCCTGCCTTGATTTCCCCACTCTTGAAACCAAAGTGTGCCAGGCTGCACTTTGCAAAGATAGAGCAGCTCTCATTGCAACATGTGCTGTGAGACTGACATACAAAACGTGCCAGATGAGAAACTGAAGAGCTGAGGGTCCCCTGGGCTCAGATTCCGAGGCCTCAATAGCACAGCAGTGGGAAGAATGTTGCAACAACTGAACAAGCCTATTAATATTCCTGCCTGAGTGTATTAATCATCCCATTGTGAAGAAAACAACACTTCACTTTAGAGGAGAAACCACAGGCTTGTCGTGTATCACTCATTTGTCTTACCAGTGTTAGCACTCTTTCAATTAGCCGGGATTTTAAAGGGTCTTCCTTCTGTTGTTTTGTTTGGTTGGTTTTGGTTTGTTTTAGAAGCTTTAAATGAAGAAATGGAGCCATACCAAAATCTGGTCCCAAGAAAACTCTGTTGTACCAGGCATTTGCCTTGAGCTGAGTTTCCCTCACTGAGGTTCTTTATATTTCTCCTCCCTGGCAGTGTCAGGGAGCCTGGAAGAGCAGGGGTGTGCAGGGACACAGGCAGGCAGAGACATGAGTGTGCATGGCCTTTGCCTCTCTGGATGTAGGAATAGGGATCCATTTTTTGTGTGCTGCAAAGGTGTGGTGGTGGTGGGGGGATGTTCAAGTGAATCAGAGGGAAGAAATCTGATTTCAGGGTGACCTAGAAGAAAAGGGGGCGGGGAATCCGTTTCTGTCTCTACATACAAAGGAGGAAGGAGATGAAAATACCTTGTTCTTACTTCAGAACATGAGGCATTTTTCACCCTGATAAATTCATAGAAGGGCTATGCTAGAGCAGATCCATGATAGTGCATTACTGTAGAGCTTTATCATCTCCACCCCTCAGTGTGTTTTGCAGACAACCCAGAAAAATATGGAAAACCAGGCAAGCTGCTGCAGGGTGAACAAGGTCCCTCAGTGCCTGCTCAGGGGCATGCTTGTACCCTTCAGTAAGTAGGAAGTAACCAACCTCCACCTGGCATTTCCTGCAGTGCAGGGATGTCTCCACAGGCAGTCAGGAGAGATGGGCAGCACTCTGCCACAAGCCACAGCTTTGGTTTGGTTTCGTGTGATTTGGTTTGGTTTGGTTTGGTTTGGTTTGGTTTGGTTTGGTTTGGTTTGGTTTGGTTTGGTTTGGTTTGGTTTGGTTTGGTTTGGTTTGGTTTGGTTTGGGGAAGTCACTTCCTTCTTTGGTCCACCACGCTCTGAGCCCCTCAGAAAACACTCCTAATAATTAAAGATGACACAGTGTGGTGTTCCTGACAGCAAAATCAAAAACACAAGCAGAAACACTTCCCTACTCAGCCACTTATTGTGTCTTCTCCTGATTTTTCTACCAGACACAACCTCAGTGGACAAGCAGGGAGAGAGCCCTGCAGAGAGCATCAGCAGTGGACACTGTTAAAAGCCTGATTCTGTTGCCTTGTACCTGTAAGTGTTTTCTCAGTCCAGGACAAAGTAGACATAAGATACCACCAGGTTTTTACTGTTTCACATTTTGTGCTTCCTTCCTCTGCAGCTACATCTACAACTACAGAAAAGACAGAATCATCCATCATTTTGCTCAGACTCTGTCCCCTGCTGTGATCCCCTGTATGATGTTAACTCTCAGTTACCATTACTTTTTCATCCATCACACTCTCTCCTTGTTTTTCATCCACTCTGGGATCTCGGTGCTGACATTTCCTGTCTTCGAATTTTTGTTATCATCAAATACAGCTTCTGAATCAGAAGTTACATCTCAGGCCTGGACAAGGGATTGCTGCAGCGTGGGACAGGATATTTGTTGATTTTTGTCTCACCATTTTGCTCAGCTGAGATAATTTACACGGCATCTGCACCAAACATCCCAGCTATGGACCAGCCACCATTTTTTAGTGTGGTTTGGGTCCTTTCCATGGCAGGTGAGCAGCACAAGGCCAACCCAAGTGCGTGCCTTTGAGGGAACAGTCTAGAGGAGTAAGCAACACAAACTGCTCTAAGGGCACAATTTGCATTTCAAACAGGCAGCAGTCTCAGATCATTCAAATAAACCCCGCGTTATCAGAACTCAGAAACAGAGGATCTTTTTATTACCTACTCCGCAGTCACAAACAGATCCCTCCCTTCTCATCCCCACTCCATTTTGTGTGTAGTCCCAGCCTGCACACACCCACACAGACACACCTTTGATCCCTGCTAGATACAAAATCTGTTGGACTGCAGCCTCCCTGCTTCACACTCCCGGACACTAAAGCATTCTCCTCCAGCCCACAGACACCCCTTCCCAATCACAGCCTCCTTTTTCTCCTGCAGACATGCAGAGGGAAGGCATTCTCTCCCCAAACCTATCTCAGAGCAGCAGAGAGCCTCTCCAGCCTCTCCAGCCACTGACTCCTCCACCTCAATGACCCAAAATTCAACAGCTGCTTTTCGCGCCCAACAAATTTTCTTCTCCTTCCTGTGAGCAGATGAGCAGTCCCTGTCTGCACACACAGGGCTCTCACACACATGGACAGACATGAACACACACATGGATACACACAGGGCTCTCACACACATGGACAGACATGTGGATACAGATGGACACACATGGACACAACATGGATACACACNACACATGGACCCACATGGATGGACACACACGGACACACACATGGATGGACACATGGATGGACACATGAATGGACACACACATGGATACATGGATGGACACATGGATGGGCACATGGATGGACACACATGGACCCACATGGATGGACACACACGGACACACACATGGATGGACACATGGATGGACACATGAATGGACACACACATGGATACATGGATGGACACATGGATGGGCACATGGATGGACACACATGGACCCACATGGATGGACACACACGGACACACACATGGAAACACACGGACACACACGGACACACATGGACACACAGAGACACACACAGGGACACACACAGGGACACCCGGACACACACGTGAACATACATGGACACACACGTGGATACACATGGACACAACACAGACACACACAGGGACACACAGATGGACACACAGATGGACACACAGATGGACACATACGGACATACACATGGACACACATGGACACACAGATGGACACACATGGACACACATGGACACACACATGAACATACACGTGGATACGCACGGACACGCACAGGGACACACACATGGACACGGACACACACACAGACACATGGACATGCACATGGACNTACACACGTACACACACACGGACACACACGTAGATACGCACGGACACGCACAGGGACACACACATGGACACGGACACACACACAGACACATGGACATGCACATGGACAGACACATGGACACACAGGGACACAAACAGGGACACACAGGAACACGCACATGGACACACCTGGACACACACAGGGACACACACGGGGACACACACATGGACACACGGACACACATGGACACCCACAAGGATACACACATGGATACACACGTGGACACACACAAGGATACACACATGGACACACACATGGATACACACATGGACATGCACATGGACACACACATGGACACACACAAACACTTTGGCAGTCCCACAGGCAGCCCCATTTCAGCTGGTGGGGTCAGTCAGCACGGCTGTGCTGCGGTCAGTGCCTGTCTCAGTCCAGGTGGCACATTCCAGCCCGCAGAGCACATTGGATCAGAATGCAGGCTATTTTTGGGCACGCAGCTCCCCTCAGCATACAGAATGTGCTACGAGGTGTCACTCGAACTGAACAAACACAGGAGTGTTTGGGGAATAAGAAAAAGGCTTCCCTCTCCTTCCCTGTGCCTCTGCCCTTCCTTCTCCCCATCAGCACAGAGCATGCGGGGAGACATCACAGACCCAACTTGTCTGAAATTCCCTGGAATAAACGGAGAGCCGTAGACAGTTCTCAGAACTCCATTCCACAGCACTTGTGTGGTCTGCTCTTGTTAGAAAAATTATCTCCCTGAACCCTGCCTCTCTCACTCTCATCAGCCCTGGATGTCAGAGCCTAGTAGCACTGGCTGACTTGTAATTATTTTTTACTGTGCTGCTTTGTCTGCACTAATCCTTTGAAAGTAGCTTTACTGCACATCTGAAATATTATGATGCTATAAAACCTCTGTAATATTTATAAATCCCTTAAGACATCATAAAGAGAGAAAAAAACCTCCCCACAGAGTTCATCTAGCATAATTACATATACATTTCCCTCTGATTAATAAAAAATGATCACTTCCTTATGTAAAGATATTCTTCAGCTTTCTTTCATTAAGGCTATTTTTTTCTTTCCATTTTAAATCTGTTTCATGTGTCCCTGTATAGTAAGGTACCTCAGAAGAAATTTTCCCAAAACAAAAGGCACAATGAAAAGAACCACCACAGAGGATCGTCAGTTGAGCTGGGAGCGAGGAGACAGACGAGTCTCTCACTATATTTTCACGTCTCCTAACTTAAGCATTTCATCACAGAATGTCCTGGAATATCTTCAAACATCAATGAGTGTTGGTGTGTCATTGAACTAAATAGGCAGGGAAAAAACTGATAAGTGAAATTTTTGAGAAATAAAAAGAGGGGAAAAAGAAAAGCTGAGACCCAGCACTTGCTCCCCACCCCACAAAAGGGCTGGCTTAGACTTTAGTGAGGCTGATTAAAGGGATACCTGTAAATCCACAATTCAAGAGGCATAATCAGCACAAGGCACTGCTCCCTTCTGAAACACTGCTGAGGAACAGGATTAGTGTGAAACCACTGACACTGGGCTTGCACTGGCTGAAACTGGAGCCTGTTTTGTGCATGGATTTTAGAAATGCCATTGAATGTGGTTTTGCCCTGCTCAGAACAGCACGTGGATCACATTCATCACCTGCTTAAATGGGATCAAGTTTGAACTAAGCTTTGAGAAAGCTTTTCATATACAACTCCCTCTCTGATGTTCTCCACAATCAAATATTCCATAGCCCCAGGGAGCCACCGGGCAGCATTGCTCTCAGCCAGCCTGAAAAGGACCTGCAAAAAGGAGCAAAATGAACACAGAGAAAATCACCTGCTAATTTTTTTCTAATATTGTTGTAGTCATTCCTCTGAATCTGCAGGAGACAAAGATCTGCCCAATCTGCCCACAGTTCCTTAGGCAGGAGTTCTTTGCTCCATGGAATCACATCAAATAAGGTGGCTGTTGGAGTTCCAGAGCTAATGCCAACGGTGAGCAGGGCAAAGACAAGACACAGAAATTTCTGCAGTGCTTCCTACTTCTCCCCACAGTCACAAGAGCAGCACAGTCACAGTTCCAGAGCTGTCCCTTTCCCTCATTCCCCACCACACCACAGCAGACCTCAATTCTACCTCACACCAGCCGTGCCAGGTTTTGCTGCCCTGGTGTGTGGGTCTGGGACAGAGCTGCACAAGCTCTCCCTTTCAGCACGTTCATCTGCATTCTCTGCCTTCCTCCTTGGTAAAATACGTGCAGAGGAGTCCTTGGGAGTTCCCAGCTCGCTCTGTGGGGTGTATCTGCATTCTGGATGCAATACTAAGATGAGATTTCATGGGATGCAGTGTGATCATTCCTGCTCTGTTTGAATCATTAGAGTCAGAAAGAAATACAGAGATAAACAGACATGGGGAGGGATAAAACCTACCATGGTGCTGCTGCTCCTTCCACCCCTTCTCTGCCAACCAGTCAGCCAGCAAACACAATGCCAATTGTCTCTTTATATAGTGTCACCAAGGAATAAAAATATGCCTGCTCCAAGTTTAGACAATAGATGTAAGGTTGGAAAAGTGCAGTAATTGGATCCCAATACCATTCCAAGCATCCGTTCCATGTGCAGCTTCTGCTTTCACAGAAATAATGCAGCAGATAAGTAGAGGAGGCAGTTGGGATACAACTGTACAGCACTCACAGCAAGCTCCAGCTGAAGGGGTTTTCCCATGTACTGCTAAATAATGAACACAGGGCATGCACTGGAAGATTTTAAGTGGACATGGCATCCTGAAAAAGCAGGAAGGGAAACACGCTCCTTGAGAAAACGCTGGGGAAACCAGCAATAAATCCCAGCCACTTCAGCAGCTCCAGAGCCTGGTGCAGGCATTCAAAGCTCCAGCAAAACGTCTGAGGCACTGCAGAGGTGCATCTATACCTGGGGGGTGGAAAAGCACAGCTCTGCAGGTGGCAATAAAGTGACTCAGATCAGGCCTCTTTTCCCTGGATCTTGGGGCCATATCCCAAGATATGGCAAACTGGTGGAGAGCCATGGACTTCACAGCATGAAAAAAGAGCTGTGTGGTAATGAATGTGGCAGTGGAAGCAGGAGGAAACAGGAGGCAGCGTAGGAGCCACAAGGGCTGTGTCTCCCAGGGAATGCTCACGGACATTAATACACATTCCATCCCACTGGAATTACTGCAATGGGCCAAAACATTAACCAGTATGAAGCTGCATAATTCCGCTGACATGAAATCATGGTTCCTAAAGGTCTGGTCTGTGTGTCTGAGAGTATCTACACAGGAACATCAGAGCATTAAATACTGCAGAAACAGTAGGTTTTTCAGGAACCTGCATCTGAAATTCTTGTCTCCATCAGTCACCCCAGCCTTGAGTCACAGCAGTGCTTAAGCAATTAACTGAACTTTGAGACAGACATGCATTTAAGTTTCTGCTTGAACAAGGACCTTGCTCTTTCTCCAGGTCCAGCCCCTTGCAGTGCTGTCATGTCTAATCTTAGATCTGACTGCATGCTCTTCAGGGCAAGGACTGCTTTAGCTGTTGTGGGGCACCTCAAACACCTACAGGGATAATTAAGTAATAAATAGGGATAATACAGCTCATCTGGCTTTAGTGAAATTGCTGTGGATGCACGTTGGAAGTTAGCCTGGTGTTCATCGTTCTGACTTAGTGACCTTATACCAATCCCCAGTGTAACAGAGCATAAAGATAAATCCCTCAGTCCCTCTGCCTGCAAGCACCTGCTGGAGAGCAACCCCAGGTTTGTGTCCTAGGCTGAGTCTGGAAACCTGAAAAACTCAGAGTGAGGTTTCTGAGGAAAATCCTACACAATTTCCAAGGTTCATTGTGATAAAGTTGTACTGTGTTCACTGGGTTAGATCCTGATTCAGCAAAGCTGTTAAGCATCCACTTAACTTTTAGGGAGGAATAGCCCCACCAAAATCCACGGAACAGCTCACAAACCTTCACGTGAGAATATGGTTACTCGTTCTGCAGGATCAGTGCCCCAATCCCAGCAATACACACAAATGAGCAGCAACTTTGTCACCGAGTCCACTGGGCCTGGGATTCCATCCTGTGAATTTTGTGTCCTTCTTTGGAAGAATCCTTGTCCTTCCACCCAGCCATTTCATGGTTTTGTCCCAGCAGCTGTTAACAGACCTTTGTATTGTTTTGTTGGGAGTTTTGTTTTATCTAGTATGCCATCAATCATCATTATTATTATCAATTTGCTCCTTAGTCTTGTAGCTTCATCTGCAGGCATTTTCCAATAGTGCCTGTATTTTCTGCATTGATCTTTATCTTTACACAGAATTTCTGTATTAAATGAATCCTTCCAAGCTGTTTTTAAATGACATGGCATGTTAGGATAAAACCCACACAATGCTGTGTGTTTGTAATGCACATGTCCTGAGAGACCAGAACCCTCTCTGCTTAGTCTGTGAAACAAATCCACAGAGGAATTAAGGGAGACATACATCTTGGCTTTAAAGGTCTGCTTGCTTCTGCAACTGCCTCCAAATTATAGAAAGGCTCCAGACTGGAGAGGGGAGGGGGAGAAGGGGGGAATAACATAAGGACTGAAAAAGAAAGGCTTGAATTTAATTGCCCTAAAAATTTCAATCATTCAATCTGGTAATTAGAGAGCTAGCTGATTCAGAAAGCAATTTCATTTGGAAAAAAAAAAAAAAAAAGAGCCCAACAAGATAATTGATGCTAAGTGAATATTTTACCTGAAATATTAAATACCAAACTTAAGTCTGCCTCCAGGGCCCTTTCTGCTACCCCTTTTTGATCTGTCTTTCTACTTCTTTATATTTTCCTCTCACATGACTCAACAGAACAGGACACTCCTTCAGAGAATCAGATTGTCACAGGGACAGGTTTATTTGAACTCTCTGTGCTGCGAAGGAGACAACATAATGATTTATTAGTAAAGAAAATAATAATAGGAAGTCTCCTGAGATGCAGCCTGGCTGCAAGTCTCAGTGAGATTTTCCAGTGCTGAGTCTCTGTGTCTGGCCACGAGCACAGTCTGATGTCCTACCAAAGGGAACAGTTTTCTTTAGGAGCTGATCAAGTACAGGGTAACAGCTTTCTTTGTCAACTTAATAAGGATTAGCAGAATGTTTCATGTTTAATTCTGGACTCTCTGATGCCACGAAATGATACTTCAAGGTAGAGCTCTGCAGTCCTGCAGAGCACTGTGGGTGTCAGTGTCACAGGGGTCTGATTGCACAGGTCTCTTGGCAGGATGGAGAGCGGAGCTGGTTTATTGCACACTGCTCAGGAGAGGTAACTGCTCATTCTCTAATATTTAATGGCTTAATGAACAAGAGCAGCATCCCATACACACCTTAAAGGAATGTTGTGTGCCTGGAAATTATGTAGATAATAATTTATGCTACATTTATAGATGGAGGAGTGATAAAGAAAATGCACATGACACCTTGGATTCCGGTTTCCTGTGCTGTTCTAAGTGCTCGCCTGTGCACCGTTTTCACACAAAATGTTACACTTTATTCCTGCTAGTAACGTTAAATTTTAATCTTAAAAGACCTTTTTAAGTGACATTCCACATCTATTACTGCTCAGGAGGCCCACATCAAATGTATTCAGGTGCCTTTGCAATTTCTGTCTTAAAGACTGATCATGAGAATGTTTCTGATCTGTACAATATTCAAGATGTAAAAGGGCAGACGACAGGTCTGGGGGACAATCCTTGTGGGGAGATGGGATGCCAGATGCAGTGCCAAATGAAATGTGGCCTTTCTCTGCAGCCAGAAAAAAATCCACTGATGCTGAATATGCTACATAGGAAATGTATAGTAAGAACCTCTCTAAGTACTGGGGCTATTGCAGGCCCAGTCTTGAGACCAACTCCATACCACAACATGACTCTGCCCCTGCCCACAGAGAGTTTTCTGGCCTGCCTTTGAGTGGATGCCTTCAAAAGGAGACATGTGGCAGTTAATCAGGTTTGGGAACATCCTGCCCATAGGTGGGAACAATCCCCTAATCTTTAGGAGAGCTGCATTCCAGCCTTCACAACAAAGGACTCCACTTTCTGTGTAAGTCCCAGAGCTGAGCAAACTCTGGGTCAGGAGTATAAGCCAAGGCACTAAAGGGAGAACATCAGCTAATTCCAACAGAGCCACCAGACAGAACTACCAAGATAAGGTGGATTTCAAGCCTTTCAGAGAAAATTAGCAACTGGCCTTGAACCACTCACTTTTCCTGAATCACCTTAAATTTATCAGGAGCTCCTGTTCTTTTCAGAGCCAGATGCCCTTTTCTTTTCTCTGTACAGTTGCTCTCTCAGCAGCTGATTAAATTCTTCATACAGAGGACAGGTTACCCAGTGCTGCTCAGGAAGTCTGGTCTCAGTACTGTATTTTGGAGCCTGGCAACAAGGCAAATCTCAGGCAAGTGAGACTCATGTTCACCGTGTACAGAGCTCCTGCAGTATAGGTACGGAAAAGGAGCTATTACAGGTACCTCTGCAGAATTTTAAATAAATTAAACAGCGCAAATCCCACTGTGAATCTCCTCTCTCTGTTGAGCAGAGACAAAAACACCGTTTTGGAAACAGCCAGGGCTGCTGTAACTGTTAATTAAGTTCTGTGCATTTGTTGTTCAGGATACTGAATGCAAACCCCCTTCTGTGAGTTACCCCTCCCTCTCTGAGAATTCATAGCCACTATCTAATCTGACAAAAACTGTGTATTCTTTTATACTTGGAGGTCACTTTATGTTACTTACAGTGTGTTGCATTATGTCAAAAGGCATAGCACAACATAATGAAAAGCAGACTAATATAACTCAACCTGACATCAATGACATAATATGATGTGGCTACTGAGAAATGTACTGTTGTCATTGTTTTGTGTTTTCATCTGATACCTACTTGCCATTCCAGCGTGGGGCATTTGTTGCAGAATTTGGAGAAGAAGGCTACGGACTGAGCATGCCTGATTCTGCTGTGGCTCCCCAAATTTTTGCACTGAGATCACTTGGTTGGGTTTGCTGGGGGTTCCTCCTGATTTACTCTAGCAAGAATCAGGCTCTAAAAAATCATCACATAAAGAGCAATTACATTAGGAAAGCCATCAAGTTGGAAAATGCAGCTCCTGGGAGTAAGGAAATGACAACACTGTTGCAGCCCTGTAACCTTAGCTCGGCCCTCCTGGGCAGTAAAGGAGCCTGCACTATTTTTCCTGCAGGATGTCATTTCATTTTGCAGAACTGTGTAGCAAAGCAGCTGTTCAATATTTCTCTTAACTTCTTCGCGTGGTCTGTGGTCCCATATCTCATTTGCTGCACATCAAACAAATCCTTTTGTGGCTTAGGTACTTTTCTTCTTCCTGTTTTTATTTGCTGTTGTATTGTTCTAATTACCACAGTAGATGTGTATTTCAAAACCAAGGCTGAATCTGTCTTCCCAGAGCACCCACAAGGTTGAAACACACTGTGATTCCTTCCTTGTTCCACAGACAGGGAGCAGAAGCACAAAATTGCCTCTGTAGGCCCAATGGGAAGTCTGTCCTAGACAAGGCTAGAGTACAAGGCAGCAAAATCCCAGCCTTTTGCATTAATTCTTCATTTTTTATTCCCTGACTACTTTGTCCTGCCCAGATCCTCAGTGGAAAAAGCAGGCCTGAGCCTTATTTGTGAGAGCCTTGGGTAGCAATAGGTGAAAATGGATTGTTCTGGCCATGTCATGAATCCATCCAGCAGAACCAAACCAGGAGACCCAACAGTAACCAAAATAATTGAGCTGATGGATTATAATGAAATCGACTGTACTTTCCACTAAAGTTTTACAGACAAATCCATCAAAACAACCATCTCTAGACCCTTCTCCCCTCTAACACAGGCCATAGCATTTTACATATCAATTGCTGTATCAAGCCCACATCTTCTGGTTGAGCTAGAACACATTTTTAAGCATTGCTGTTGTGGTTATTATTAATATTGTCTTATGTTGATGGGGCTTGGCCAAGCCAGCTGAAGCCATGGCACCCTCAGTGACAGAATTCAGCCCCCAGTGACTCTGAGCCGGGGCGGTCACCCTCATGTTCCACACTCCAGCACGTCCTCCACTCCCACCTCGTGCTGCTGCTCGTTCCAGGGGTGGCATCTCCGTATGAACTATTTGGGAGGTCTTGGAAGCACTGGGACAGATCACAACATTATTGCTGGATTTAAGATAGGATTTGATGAGAATGTAATCAGTTTCTGCTGACAAAGCCTGTTCCTCCTGGCAGCAAGAAACTCTGCTGAGAAGTTTGGGTTTAGCAAAGCAGAAGTCAGGAAGGGAGGGAGGTTAAAGGAAAGCTAAGGAGCTCTGGGAAACCAGGTGAGGTTTAGACATCTGCCAATGTTCTGGCCAGGTATCTCCACAGAAAGGCTACATTCAATTAAAACTCTCAAAGAAGGAAGGAACAAGCCCACAACTTGACAAATGGTTCTCCCTGCCAGAAATTTTGCCTGAATGTTTCTGTCTTTTATTTGGCTTTTGGTGGGGCCTACTGTGCCATTTTCTGTTAGGATGAGATCTTATTTTCTAAGTTAATCTGCTGCATTTGTAATTTCTGTCTGGATCCAAACACACATGCATAATTTCTGAAAATGTTTAGAATAGGGCATGGAGCTTCTTAAAATTCCTGGGTGAGCAATTGGAACTCTTCAACAATGTAAGGTTCTACCTCCTCTGAAAAAAAATCAGCACAGCAAAATCCAACTTTGTGTACAGAAAATAATATTTGACTATTGACCCAGTGGCTAAATCAATGACAGGTATTTGTGGTTTAATTGCAGATGAGTCTCAGAGTGTGTTGGTTCACATCACACTGAGATCTGGAGCCAGTGATGCTCCATTGCAGGTTACAACACACACACATGGAGTGGAATAGAACACAGGCAGCAGTATCACCTCAGAGTACAGCACAGATTTTAGGCTGCACCATCCATAAGAGCACTAGAAAAGGGACTGCCAAACAAGGGACAATTCAAGAATTTAAATGCAATAGCAAATGCCAGCTGAAATAGTCACTTTGGAAATTATAGGTGTAGTAGCTTGGCATTGCTCTGCAGATGTTGAATGTAGAGCACGGTAATATCCCTCCAGCACAGTAGCTGTAAATCCAGGAGCCACAAAGGCATTTAACAACTCTTTGCAAATGTCACAAGTTCCTAATTCAATCCTTTGGCACTTTTCTAAAAAATAGTAATGGGGGAATCATCACATGGCATAGTAACAAACTCCCCTGTTTGGGCTAATGATACAACCCACACTCCTAAACTTGGCTTAACATTAGGAAAAGGAGCACAGCCCATAAGAAAGGTGCCATATCCTGACCTCACAAACATCAGCATAAACCCACTGTCACCTCTTAGAAAAAGTAGGATTGTTTGGGACTGACCATCATGAGACTGAGGACAGAATCTGGACCCTTTGTAGCATTCACAGTCATGGAATGGTTTGGGTTGGAAGGGAGCTTTGAAGATCAGCTTGTCCATAGTGCTGGAAGCTGTGGTTCCTCTGCAGGGCAGGAGCTGTAGGTGAAATGTGCAGGAGGGAGGATTGTCCTGGCAGTGGAGGCTCAGTTGTCACAGAGGGTGACAGCACATCCTGCCAGTAAAGGACCTCCAGGTGGGACCCAGCCAGTGACCAGCTCTGAGACGAGCTGAGCACCTCCTGTAAAAGTCTTCTGAAAACAGACAGACACATTCACAACGATGCTCCAGCAACTTCAGCCCTCAGACTGACTCACTGGGGACTTGCTGCCTGAGTCCTTTGGTGCCTGTGGGTAGAACCTACAGATCCGACACCCTAAGCCGTGCCTGAGTGTCTGTGCTCCTGCCTTTGCCAGTCTGTGCTAATCCTTACTCTGAGCTGAGACTAATCAGGTTCTTTCAACTTAGGACCCCCCAAGCTATCCTCATTCTGTTGGATGGATTACCCTGTTGTGACATGTCTCGACCTGCTGCTCGACTCAGTTCTCCTGCTAACCCATTTTACATTCCTGGCACTTCAAAACACAGACATTAGTTATGTATGCATGTGAGCCAACCCCAATGTACTCAGAAATGCAACACAAAATCCCCTGGCAGTTTGAAAATACACACTACAGTCACTCAAACAGGAGGAAATGCAAATGCCACACTCAGACACATTGGCATATTCCCATTTAGTCCATACAAGTATCCCAAAAGCAGGAGTCCACCCCCCAAAAGTCACGTTTTAGAGGACACAAGGTTTGAAAAATAATAATAAGTTGTAATAATTGCCTCTCAGGTGGGCTGAATCACTCCTTGAGGAACTAGTCTTCCTCCCTTGTCTGTGAAGGAAATACCTTTAACTTGAGCTTTTTGGTTTAAAAGCAATCTGAGCCATGAATCCAACATCCTGGCTGTACAGAACTCCCTAAAGCCCAAAGCCTAAAGCCCAAACCATGAGAACCATCAAAACTGAAATGATCTGGATGCACAGAGGGTTGAACTTTTGTGAGAAACAAACTTGGCCCACATTGTACCTCTCAGTAGAAGTCAAGACCAAAGCTTCTAGAAGCCAGAATCTCTCCTGAAAGGAGGAGCAGCAAACTGGTCAAGGGACATCCTTCGCTAGTGGGTTGCAGGTTGTGGTGACACTGCTCCACAAACCATCTGTTGTCCCCTGTGCAGGGATGGAAGCTGCTCCTTGCTGAGGAGAACAAGTGCAGGAGGGAAGTGCTGTTGGCTCCTCTCTTCCACCAGAGCCCAGGCAGCTGCAGGGCCAGCTGGAGCCAGGTCCCTGCAGAGGGGAGACACTGAGCACACACTCTGTCCTCAAAATAATTTGGGAAAGGCATTTCCATGGTACTGCTCAGCACAGCTGCGGGTGGGCATCGTGCACCTCCTCACTGCAGAAGTACAGAGCAATGCACTGAGGAAAATGTCCTTTGGGAGAGGGAAAATATTTGGAATCTGAACTGGAAGATGCTTACCATGAGAATCTGTGGCTCCCAGGCTAACTTCCACCAACAATTGGAACACAGCTAATAGCAATGACTGCAGAGGCAGGGCCACCACAACTTCCCACAGGGAGCCTTAAAACTTAACAAGCTCCTCAGAAGACAGAATTAAAGAATAGCCACCTTTTTCTAGTTTTTACTTTTCTTATGGTGAATGAGTAATTCTCTCTCATGAATGACAGGCACTGAACTCATTCTGTATTGAAAGCACAAATGCAAAATAACCCAGGAAATTCTCTGTGTTCACTTCCAGACATAAGCATGTGGTTCAGAACTCACAGATCACGTGTATGCATCGGTTATTGAGAGCAGAGAAGAAAACAAAGTCCCACAGGCAAGTCTGCTGTGAACTCCTAACCTAAGGTTCTTAAATATGCCAGGCAGAAGGAAACCCAATTTTCATTAACCTCATTAAGCCAGACACTCTTTTGCCTGCTGAGTGCCCACTTCAGTGAGGCAGGTAAATGTACAGTCTGTTTAGACCCTATTTTTATCTCTTGTTTCATGTGTTTGTATATGACCAAGCCCTCTTCACTCATTTAGCCACTGTAGCTGTGCACTTGTGCAGAAACCCACGTGGATAAATGTGGGTTAGTGATGAGAGAGAGGTCATTTGCATTTTGGTGTTTGTCAGTGTGACATGCAAAGAGTTTCTGTGCAAGGAGGCATCACTTGCATGTCATCCTGCTTTTGGTATTTATAATTTTATTTTTTATATGAGGAAACAGACAAATATTCAAGGCTAATAGAGGTGCAAAGAAGACCCTTTAGCAAATCCAGTCATCACTCCACACTTGTTGCCTGCTTCTTACCAGAAGGCTGACAGATCATGAAAGAAAGGACAAACTCTGGGTAGATTACTCCTTATTTTACTTGGATCTTTAGGTCAAGGAATGTGTTATGTATCCTGAGATTTCAGTAGGAGCTCTTGGATATTCAGGGATTTTTTAATCAACTCACTTATCTACTTGACAGAATGTACAATTTGAGTTCCTCGTGTATAAGATAGGATGTCGAGGTGTCCTGCAACGTTAAGTGGTTAAAAAAAATACACCCCAGAGCTCTTCAAGTAGCTCTTTCTCGTTGTAAACCATGCTTGACTTCCTGATTTGTTTGAGGAAAAAGCCACTGAGTGTGTAGACGTCTTTTATCCCTCTTAGCCACAATTCCTTTGAGAAATCCAACAGCGAAGGTGGATACAATTATTGTAAATAATGTTGGATAGAACCCAGAGCAGATGAAGGTGGGAGGATACAGCTCAACAAGAACAGAAGTGGTTTCTAATGAGAGAGGGAATATTTCACTCTCAGCATGGCTGTTATTATGTCCTACACATTAATTCAGCCGAGAAGTCTTGAAGTAGCAGAATGAGTTTGTATTCACTGAAGTGGCAGGCACTGGCATGGCTGCCTTCCTTTCTACTCTTACAATTAATACTTCCCTGATTTCTCAGAGAAGAATATATGTCAGTTAAACCCTGTGAGGCATGAGGCACCTCACAAGGTCTCAGAACTTGCAACATTGCAGCCTAGTCCATTCACAGCAGCAAATATTTCACTTTCAGTTTTATTTTGATTATTTTCTGTATTTTTCCTAGAATTGTGGGACATGATTCACCTTCTTGAAAAATGAGCCCTAATAATTCTATCAGAGGTGTGAATTCTTCTGCCCAGGAACACCCATGGTTGGATAGTTTCCTAAACCTTCCCCTACAGCTCTCCTGGAACTGTCCTTTTTACAGGTGAGCAACCAGCATATGAGCTGGTGTAATGGCTTACCTTAAAATCCAGAGGTTTTTCTCCATCTTTGTTTAAATCCCTATACCCTCACTGCACTTTAATTTTGTAGACATTCCTGAATTCTGCACAGGTGAAGGTCACCAGTCCTTCCAGCCAAAATGTGAGTAAGTTCCTTTTCTCCTTTGCCTGCCAATGTCCTGCAAGGGCTGCAGGGCAGGATTATCGTGCTCTTTATGAGGATCTCTTTTCACGCTGCTTCCCAGAGCTAGAACTGACAGAAAAGAGAAGGAAGACAGAAAGTGTGAGGGGATTATTTCCAGGCTGACAGAGGTACCTACAAGTAACTTCTTTGGTGGTGCCGTTCTAAACTTTTCATCTCCATATAAGAACTTTGCATTCCCAAACCTGCTAAAATCTGAAAGTCTGAAGTGGAATCCTGCTATGGTTAATTTAAGTCAAACACAGCCTGAGTGTTTGGTTCCCTAAAGGATCGAACTATAAATCATGTATCCTTGTGACATCTCCCATATCACAGAGGAAAAATGCCCCACATCCTTTTTCTGTGTGTTTTCCTTGTCACTTGCCTTGCACACACATCTGCCTCTCCCTGTGTCAGGAGCTGGTCCTTGTTCCACAGTTGTGCAGCACCCAGTACCACAGACCCCGAGCCCACAACCTCATGTCTGGGGTGCTATTGCGAGGCTGATGGAGAAATAACCACGACCAGCAGTGAAAGCTGCTTTTAGGCAGCACTGTCCCGGAAAGGAACAAATGCAGGGAAGGGCTGCGTGCCTGCAGCTCGCACTGACTGCAGCCCAGGCTGTGGTAGCTCGGCAGCTCTCAGCAGCTCGGAGGATTTATTCTGCAGCGTGTTTGCTTTCGCCTCCAGTGTGCAGCGTGAGGAAGGCAGCAGTGAAACCGCAGCTCCCAGCCACTTCTCCCTCGGTGCTGAGTGAGAGACTGAGCGCTTGCAGACCGGCCCGCACCTTTCCCAGGCGGGCGCCGCGGCGGGAATAAAAACAAAACACGGAGCTGAATTTATTTCTAGCCAGCGGAAATTTCATATTGAGGGTTACAGGCGTCCTGTGCCTCTTAAAAGCAAGTAATAAAATGCTGCTCTCAATTACAAATTGTATTTACATTTTAAACCCCCATATGGTTTGGGGGGTGGAGGGAGGTTTCGAATGCATTAGCAGCAGCGCTGTGCCACGATTAGTTGCAATTTTTTGCTCTTTGTAATGAACAATTAATGCCTCCACCTTTTTTTTCTCTCTCTTGCAAACTAAGCCTGTGGCTGTGCCAGGTATAGTGAGTAAACAAGACACAACTCCTGTCTCATATTCTGAACCAAAACAAGCAAATGCATGGAGATGACCATCTCTAAAAGCCTCCTGGAACAGGATTCATATGCCGAGTATAAATTTGATAACAGTTGATTTTTTTCATGTAACTTCCTGGGCTAAACTTTTCAAAATGTGGGGACATTTAACAGGAAAATGCAAAACGCATGCAAATGTGCACAGCTCCATCCTCCTGTGCTAGCAAAGTCAAATCCCTTCTCCCTGCCCTCAAGCACTGCTGAAGGCAAAGCACTCCCTATGTTACATGGTCACAGCAGGACCTGCTAAAGGGTTTTACCCCAACATTCTTCTAAGTCCACTTTAAATACCAAAAGGCCACAATAAGGTCTCCTTGGAGCCTTCTCCAGGCTGAAAACCTCCAACTCCCTCAACCTTTCCTCATAGCCGAAGTTTTTCAGCCCTCAGAGCATTTTTGTGGCCGGCCTCCTCCAGCAGGTCCTTTCCTGTGCCGGGACCCCAGGGCTGGATGCAGTGCTCCAGGTGGGAATCCCACCAGAGACAGGAGAGGGGCAGAATCCCCCCCTCACCTGCTGCCCACACTGGGGGATGAGCCCAGGACTCAGGGCTGCTCTTGATGCCTTCATTCCCAGCCCGGATTGATCCCAGGGGTTGCCCTGCAGAGCTGGGCGCAGAGCTGGGAGCAGAGCTGGGAGCAGAGCTGTGCCAGTTTACCACAGTGAACCTGCTTTGCTTTTATTTACAAATAATACATTTATGACACAAAGACTATAAATGCTATTTCATTACTTTGACTGCTTATTTAGGTATTTCCCTAAAGGGCTAATAGAGCATTGCTGTAGTGTTACTATTTCAGCTTCTGTTTTTACAGAAGTTTAGTTTGCAGCTAAACCATTCGGCCTGTCTGGGGCTGAGGCTGAGCTCAGAGCTCGGCTTTGGAGGAGGAACATTTTTGGTGTAATTAGATTTGTGGGTTTAGGTGTTTGGGGTTTATTTTTTACTGTATAACTCTGCAATAAAAAGAAATGGCTGTAATTTATAACCCAACATTTGGCAAGTGGCTTGTCTGGTCCATGATTATTTTTTTTTAGTGGCTGAAATTTTAAATTTAGGTGAGAATTTCAAAGAAGCTTAGTACCCACAATTAAGGCAGATGTTCAGTGCTGCCAAGCTCAAGCATTCAAAAATCATGAATCAGGCATGAAAATACCAGTATTAACTCAAAATAAGAAGACATAGACACAAACTGACACCCACACCCCCACATGGGTATATAAGTACATCTGAATAAGGCTGGTATTTAATTTTGTATCAAATTCACTCCTGATGAAAATTTACATTATTATGTTTCCATATAGAATGTGATATTTGTGACATTGAAAAAATCTTATAAGCAAAAAACATTTTGATGTTGGATTAAGTATACTTAAGGCAATAAAATTAAAAATATTTTTATTTCACTTAATAAGCAGCAGTTCTCAATGAGAACCTGGGACTAAATTAGTTTTTATGCCACAATATTGCATCAATGGGGCTCATAACTTTGGGTTCCTCTTTTTGGCATTCTGGTATTTGTTTTCCATATACATTTTTTTTCCCAAACTTTTCTCTACAATAATGAAAGCTCAAAAATTCCTGTTTTGAGTTTCACACGAGCTAAGATTCCGTAATCATCCAGCTTTGGGAACTCCACACCTAAGAAGAACACTAAGCATGATAAGAATCACGAAAATGTCAGGAGAAACGTGAACAAGGTGTGTTGATTTTCTTTATCAAGAAAGCTGAAACTTTGCTTCCTTTGCAAGAGTTCAATCCCCAGCATAACAAATACCTGCCCATAAAGAGAACTTCTAAGACTTTCTGAAAAAATGTAATTGCTCTTTTAGGTGCCTTTGTAGAGCAAATACTCATCAGATGGTACAGACAAATGCCAACAACAGAGAACTGGAGTCAAAACATGTTCTGTGAGTGCCCCCACATTGCACTGCACATATATGAGTGCACTTATAGAACATATACTGCACATATATGAGTGCACTTATAGAACAAATACTGCACATTTATGAGTGCACTAACAGAACATTTACTGCACTCTGGGAGTGTAAATGCTTATGTTTAGGCACTGGGAAAGAGGGAAATGCAGCACTGACCCAGCTTCCTCCAGAGCTATCCTGGAGCAATGGAAGTGTGCCACTGACTTCCATTGGCCTGGGATCCAGTCCTGGGAGTGAAAAGGTGAGCAAGGCTCTGCAGGACTTTGAGAGCACGTGCTGCATCCAGGCACAATGGGAAAAGTGCTGGTCGTATCCCACTATCCCAGTGCACAACACCGCCGCGGGGACTGGCGCTGTTTTCTTAGAGCAGAAGCCCACTTGCCCATGTTATTGTAATCCAAAGAAGTGATGCCTTGGTGCTGAAATCCCGAGAAGCAATGGCACATTAACACCATGTTGCTGGAACACATCAGGGCAATTGTGCTCTCGTGCTGTGTTACTGACTGCAGGGCATCTCAGTAACAACACTCCAGTAACCCAGTCCCCCTGCTGAGGTGAAAGAAACATCTTAATGGGAGACCCTGACATTTCTGCAGACCCATCTACATTCCTGCAAATCAACACAGCGATTGCCCTCGCATGAGGTCACAGGGAGCCCTGTAAAAACATTCAATCACAAAAAAGTCCAAACCCCAAGTCAAAACATAACTCACAGGAGTAGTGAAACCACACTGGGCTCCCAGCTAACTGCACTGACGGGGGAAACAGTCGGGGTAGTGAAAGAAGGGCATTTCAGAGCTCCTCAAGAAAAGCTTTAACAGTGTTCTATATCATGAGTCAAAAACTCAAAAGCCTACAGTGGTCACAGAGCAATTCACTTGGAAGAATTCATGCAAAATGTCATTTGTTCTGGCTACTGGATCTGAAGCCACCAGGGCGTATAACTGTTTATTCAGGTTTTAAAGCAACACTGATCCTCCAGCCAAGCCTGGGAACATTTCAGCAGACCCTGCAACAGAAAGAATTACCTATACAAAAGAACTGCACAAGATAAACTGAAATAGTTTTTTAAAAAGCATAAGCCTGTCATAGAGATTCTCTTTCCAGTTCCAGTGACAACCTGCTGTTCGTATTGATTTTGTGTAAGTACAGCATCAGCTGGAGATTAAACCTTGCCCCACCACGGCTCTGACACTACGAGTCCTTCTTTTGTCTCAGTCAAAGCTCAGTCAGTGTAAGGGGGCTACAATGGAAAGTTTGTGCAAAGTGAACCAGAACATGACTGCACAGCAGTCACCATGTAGAAACCAAACTGAGAACTAAACACACAACAGCCTTCTCCCCTTCCAAGGCTGGGGCTGTGGGGATCAACATGTACTCACCAGTCCAGCTGGAACTCACATTCAAATGGCCTCTGTGCTGAAAACACCAGAGATGTTCAGTGATCTGGCCTTTAAAGCACAAAAGCATTTCCATGGGCAAGGTCCTGCTTTCAGAAGAAATTTTATTCAGAACTTCCCTTGGAGGTTTTGGGTTTGTTTTGATTTTAAATTAATTTCAGCCTGGATTCTTGGGGCTTGATTCTTACATCTTGACAAGTCATTCATGTCTGTGCAGAGTGGAAGTAAGAAGCTTCCTACTGAGAGTGCCAGGCAATCCACACTCACCTCTCCATGGGCACAGTGTGCATCCCCCAGTGCCTGCCTGTTCCTGCCCGGTGTGCCAGTGCAGATCCACCTCCAGCAGCAATGCAGGCACCGTGGGGACACGGGTGGCCAATGTGCTGACACCTGTCCTGTTCTGCCAGCCCTGCCACAGGACAGGTGACCTCTTGCAGATGGGTAGGACAGACCACACAGAATGTTAATTTGTTGCCCAACTTCTTTAAGGGCCAGCAGAGTTCATCTGTAGAATGAAGCAACACGATTCAAGCAGGGTCTCAGCAAGCCAGTGACAAGGACTGACAGTGGAACCTCTGCCTTCTACATCCCAGAGACCAAGTTCTCGCTGCTCATTTTACATTATTTTTATTAGTTAGTAATTTTGTTAGAGTGCTCTGCCATAGGTAGCCATCCACTTCTTGCAAACTCAAGGCAATCTCTTTCAAGCAAACCTTGATGCTCACAACAATCTTTGTGTATTCAACTGGGATTTCATGGAAAATTTGGGATTTCACCAAAAAACTGCAGACTGTTTACAATGGTTGTTGTGCATTTGGTTTGCTGATGGTGGTTTTGGTGAAAAAAATTGAGTGAAACCTGATTAATCAAAACAATCCTGTTTCTGAAAGAAGACTTTGGATGTTTTCAGATTTCCAGACTAACTCAGAAAGAGACCAAATTTTGTGTCAAAACATGTAAAAATATGACTGTTGGGATTCAAATGTCAAAAATAAATATTGTGTCAGTTTGTGAAGAACTGAGCACAAAGCAGCAGCAAAATGTGAAAATCTTATCATGAAACACATAAATATTACTTCTTACCCAGCTACACAGATGCTACTACACAGCAACAGATCCCATGAATGTGCATGGGAGAGTTCCATCAGCAGGAGGCTTGATCTTTAAATATTAGAAATACCTAAAATGCCAGAGTCAAAGCATGAAGGGCAAACAGATTTAGTAAATCGTGCTGATTCCAGCTCTTCCTGAAAAGGTTGTAACATCACCTGCAAAGTATCCAAAGGAGTAGTTATTTCTTTTCTAAGTGAACACACAAAACTTTGAGGAGCCTATTGCTGTTTGTTTCTGTTGGCAACTGGTTTGTGCTGTGTCTGAAGGGCAATTCCCATCCCATGCCCAGCACACAGCAATGAGGTTAAATTGGTTTGGATGATATCAGCTATATGTAATTAAACCAGCAGCCCATGGCCGGGCCTTTCTGTGCCCATGTTAGGTGTTAAATTAAGGTCTGATTAAGAGTATGCTGCTGCAGTGAAGGTCAAGGACTAAAGATCACAAGCTTTGTTTCATCTAATAACAATAAAGACTGTCTGGCTGCCAAATACCACAACAACCCTTGTTCTGCTATCAGACTGCTGTCCAGCTAGAGAGATCTGATTTCACTGGTATCCCTTTTTAAACCCCACTTCTAAGAGGGTTTGTAGCTGTTTCATCTGTATTAAGCAGCACTGTGTTACCCGAGGCTATACAGTACGTTCTATATGATCAAAGCAGAAATGCAGCAGCTTCTGACGAAGAGTTATCGTGGCTGAGGGGAGCAAAATATCAAGGAAGGAGAAAAAAAGATACAGAGCTACAAAATACCAGGTCATGCTACCAAAGTAAACACCCACAGGTAAGTTCAGAATATGAGACCACACAATGGTGGAAACTGTGCACATGTGTTTGCTCGGAACAAATCACAGGCTTGTCCCACCAGCAGTCAGCAGGAGAGATGTGTCAAACAGGACAAACAGGAGATAAAAGCAGAGTGGTGAAGAGAAAAGCCAGCAACTTATTTGTAGGATGAAGACAAGAATTGGTGCATAAGGGCTTCTCCCTGCGTAAGTGTTTTCCACTAAGACAGGTCAGGAGGCATTAGCAGAGCAGTTGTCTGTTAGGAAAGAATGAAATTCCTAATAGCCCAACAAAGTCTGCTCCCAAAAGATGCCCATGTCCTTCCCCAATGAGTGTAGGGCACTGGGACATGTTCATTTCCTGAAAAGGAGGGTGGAGCAGAGCAAGAAACCATATTGCCCCAAAATAATCTCTCACAGACACAGCCTATTCCATACTTGGGGTCCAATTTCAGAGTAGATACTGATTCATTTTTCAAAAGTCATCTGAAGTGTCTTTCATTTTCTCCTAGTACTTCATAGACTATTAATAGAGCAGTGTCATACCTGGAAGGACAATTTTGCCGCTCTGCAAGGCTGCACACAGAAAACTCCTCACAGGGACACACAAACACACTACAGCCAGGGTTTGGTCAGTTCTTTGTGAATTGCTTGATACATGTGATCAAAAAAGTTCCTTGAAGAGTCTTGCTGCTTTGCATTTCAGGATAGGAGTTTGTTTCCTGACAAGCTCTGAGTGAATCCCAAAAGATTCAATGATCCAGCTCAGCATGGATTAGCTTCCAGCTCCTCGCTGTTGCTGCTGACCTACAGATCTCTGCAGAGCAGACTCTGCTGTGGGAGCTCCCAGACTTCCTGGAATCTGAGTTGCATCAGAAATACAGTGAACACCACAAAACAGCCAGGTGTGAAAAATGACTTCTCCAGAACAAAAGAAGTATGTTCACCACTGGGAGCCAGTGCCTGAACTGCAAAGCAGTGCTTTACTGAATTAAGAAATTCCTGTACACCTCATTTCTCACCTATTCGTGAAAATACAATGAATCATGTGCTAGTCCCACTTGAGTCCAAGTTTCTAATGATAATGAGAAACTTTTTCTGACACCACTTAAATTTCAGAACACCAAACCTAAAAAAAATTCCAATCAAAGTCTAGGGTTTGGTTTGGTTTGGTTTGGTTTGGTTTGGTTTGGTTCACCTCCTGATCATTCTTATTCCTGAACTTTGCAAGCAAAGATTGTACACTGAGAACCACAGTTTTATTGCCGTGTTAGAGATGGTGGTGAAAGCTTTTAAACACAAAGGTTTAACACTGAACATATATATCCATTTCATCTGGATGACAGAGCTGAGAAGTCCTGATTAACTGCTGCAATTCGAAGGAAGCTGCTTTTGGAAATGATCGTTCATTTTGAAAATCAAACCACAGCTGATAAGGTACATTTCAGAGATTTAAATTTAAACACTTCAGCCTGGATCCAAATAACATCAAAGTTCAGTACAGGCTGCAAGTCACAACAGCACAGCTCAGCCCCTTGCTGGAGTAGCATGACAGCATCATGTCCTTACGTCTGTGACTTCCCAAGGTGAATTCCAGGGACTCTGTCACCAGCAAGTGGCCCAGGGATGGCTCTTACCATAAACAGGGAGTGAACTCAGGCCCCTGCTCCTGCCTCTGGAGCTGTTGAGAGAAGGATTGCTTTTGAAAACTTTCCAGTCTTGTCTCGGGGAGCTGCATTACGTTATCTCAGTATCTGCACCAGTCCCTGAGCTACACTTAAGCTCCTATAAGAGGGATCGTTGTACATATTATGGTAATGTCATTTATTTATTTTACGCAACTGGAAAATTTAAGGGCAACCACTTCACTTCTGTGCTGTGTAGATTAGAGTGTTCACAGTAACACCTGCTTACCGAACAGACAGCAAAAAAGCCCTTGTATTCCTTCTTTATTGCAATTTATTATTATAGCTTGAATGGTTCCTAGTGACTTCCTAAGATTAATGTTAATATTCTAATCGGAGTCTCCCCTCTGGAGTTTTATTGTGGATTTTGAACATTCATTTCATTTAACATACACGTGGGACCAAGTCTGGTGGTTCCAAAAATATTTGTAGTTGGAAATCACAGTGATTTTGTGTTAGGCTCGGTGCCAAGGAAATCACAAATCAGAAGTCTGTTATAGAGTAGTTCTAATTTCTTGGCATCAAAATTCCTCTTTATGTATGTGCATAGTGTGATGTTTTCCTGGGCCGTATGGCACTAACAATTAACTGAGAAATGCACTGCTTATCTATTTTTCAGGATTTCTGGTGGAACTGGAGAGCTTGTCTAGCCGGCTGGGGATTCACAGGGATTTTATGGACTTCCTGTGTGAGCCGGAGCCTGCCCATTGGATATGCATCACTCTCTATCACAGCTGGTGTTTTGAACCAAAAGTGTGGAGTAGAAATTTCATCCCTGATTTTTTTTGGCTGGATTGATTGTTTAGTCTAGGAACTCTCAAGGAGACTTTCTAGGTGCTGGAATTCCTCTTTTTCTTCAGTCAGCAGCTGATGCTGTATGGTGAACATCAGAGTCTAGATTCACATCTTAGTGAGCAAAGATTTATGTTCCTCCTAACGCTCCTTGACGTTAATGAGTATTGCAGACATGGATCCCCATGGATTAAGCTGAGAACATACCCCAGAGTGTGTGTGGAGTTTGTCATTAGGGTATCAGACTATTAAAACCAACAGAGAAATTCCAAGGGTAAGAAAGCAATTGGATCTCTTCCCTTCTCTCTGCTGGAGCACATGTAAGAGATACACTTTAAATCTTCTCGTATTTCCAGCCCTCTCACGCCGATTCCTGCACTCGTTTTTGGTTGTTAATGACTTCAAAGAAGAATTGATTGCCACTTTTAAGGCACTTCCCATAACAACATTATGGGAAATATGTTGCTGGAAGAGAATATTTCTGTAGCTTTATAGTGGTCTCTAATGAAGGAACTTCCATGTGGCTGGGGGAGACAAGGGAGTATTTTTCCTCAGCTGGCTGTTTCAGGGATCGGATCAATACAGTGGGATGACCCTGTACACTCCATTATCTGGGGGTTGTGACTCCTTAATGAAAGACTATGGATCCTGGGATGTGCCACCTGAGAGCAGAGCATCAGCCACCGAAGGCTCGCTCTGGCTGCAGCACAGCAGGCTGGTTCCTGCAGAGCCATGTGCAGATGCTCGCTCTCCCCTGCCCAGTGCTCCAGGGTTTGAGGGTATTTCAGGAAGCACACAGTCAGCTCCATTATCTGGACATCCTGGGGACAACTCAACTGCAACCCAGGTAAACCAGACACAAAAAATAAACTCCAGGATGTAAATTCAGTCTCCCCCCAAAACCGCATGTAAAACTGACTTGTGGGAGACAGTCAGTGCAGAATTACCACATCCCTCAACCCCCATGATCTACCTACAACAAACAACTTCAGAGCCAGGATTCTTGGATTTTCTTCCCAATATCCCAACCATAGGGCAGACATAATTACTGTGTGTCTGGTTGATAGGCATTTTCTGGGCTGACTCTTGTCACACATGAGGTTTATTAGCCCTGTGTAATCCTGCCTATACGAGCACACTGCAAGATGGAAATAAAAACTTTATGTCTTCCCTCAGAGCCACTTGAGATCTTTTGGAGAAAATTTTTGTAGGAGAATTCTGATTTAGCTAATTTGCAAGCACTGGCTCCTGGATCAGTCACTCCCCTGGAAACACACCCATTGCTCCCTCAGCAAAAGAAAGAAAAGAATACTAACAGAGATTTCTAAAATATTTTGAGATCTGTGAATATAAAGGGCTGTCTGTAAAGTGTTTAGAAAACTTCAAAAAAAAAGGTGCTACATAAATGCATATTTATTGCAGTGCTGACATTCTTGTGGCAGCTCTGAATGCAGAATCAAAAGCAGAGGGGGCAGAATGTAAGTCAGAATAAGAAACTGTCAGCCCTTAGCCTCTATCTTAAACTGCTTTGAAATGTTGCAGACATTCAGAGAATCTAGTTTGCCAATATTGTATGTCCTACAGTCATTACACCAATCTGGAATATAAATTTTCCTTCCCCCTTCTGAGAGAAGGCAAAGCTCTTAGAGATACACACAAATGGAGCTCTAATCCCACAAACTTTAATGCCTGTACCTAATGTCAGGCAGCAGAGTTGTCCCACTGATTTCAGTGGCTGTGCTCAGATGCATGTGTGGAAACGTTTGTGTGATTAGAAGTTAATCATAATAAATGCCAGTTCATAAGAGATCCCTGTGTAAACAATCTATTTCTGCATGCAAGTGATGATTTTATTGCTGTTCTGTAATTCTGTGTAGGGGCTTTGTGAAGAAGTCTTATATTTTCTAAAGCACTAGAACGCTTCTGATATGTTTTTCATTGCTAGCTCTTTGGGGGCTAATTAAAAGAAATATCTGTTAAATTTATTCATTGCTTGGTTCCTTGAAAGCAAGAGGCACCTGGTGTAAACATTAAAAAGAAAAGCAGGCAGCATCCAGACCTCATCATATATTAGAAGCATTAGGACACTTTATTTATAAATATGAAATTGGTTTTAATGACTTCAAAAGGAGGAAATGCCAGGAAGAGCATAATACGAGCAAGCTCAGTAAAGCTGTCATGAAGATGCCTAAACCCACAAAAAATCTAGAAATTGTACTTGCTCCCCCCTTCTCCTCTCAAATAGGAAGTGGCAATTCCAGCTGCAACTGGCAAAAATGTACGTAAAGAACTGCAGCACTAACCAAAAGAAGCAGCAGATGAGATGGAGCACCCAAGTGCCACCCAAGTGAGATGGGAAGAGCCATCAGTGGGAGATCAGAAATAGCTCATTTATACTGAGCTGACTGATTCAGTGAAGCAAACCCTGAATTTTGACCCCTATGATTTAATGCAAAATCCTTAAGGATGCGAAATCCATCCTGCTGTTGGGACAACATTTAAAGAGGCTCTTACATTGAGCATATGCTTTGCACTCACTTGACTTTAGTTTCAGACAGGCTTAGCACTGTTTCATTCTGTTCAAACTACAGGCTTCAATAAATCAGTAATGAACAGTGACTCAATGCCTTATAATCCAGCATGCATTCAGCACTGTCCCACAGAAAGATGCAATAAATTAATGATCAATTGACTGTGCAAGTGAGGAATATCAGCAACAGTTCTGAAAAAGTTCTCCTTCATGAAGAAAATATCTACCCTAAAGGTAGATTTCATCTTAGGGCATGTTATTGTAACAACACACTGATTTGAGAAAGGTACTTCACAGGAGTAAATCTGATGTTAGTGAGATCAATGTCCAATTTTAGTGGGAGGAACCACAGCATCTTTCCTCATTTAAAGAGCTGAAGTTTTGAGCCAGGTGTATCACACAGGAAAGAGACCAAAGGGTTAGAAAGATTTATGTTGCAGGAACTCTCATTCACCACTACTCAGACCCTTAGAAAAAGTGCTAAGCAAAAAGAAAGTTTGACCTAAAATGATGAAAGAACAAACTGATTTTGATAAAACAAGAATGAGGACTTCATTCTAAGTTAAACTGTTATGTAAAATCTGAGACAAGCCACAGATTGTATCAGGTCTCCAATGGACCTGCTTGCTCCTACTTAATTTAACCTCTTCTGAGTGACACTTGAAACAATTGGCCATGCACAGGAAGTAATTGCTTTAATCCTGGTTGGGATGAAATCCTTTCAGTAGTTGTTTTCCTCCTTCCATGTAGTGGGGAACAGTTCCTAGATAGGCAGTGTGAGGAAGGCAGGTAGAAGCTGTCCCATCCATTTTCCCAGTTTTAGCACTGCACAGACTGACCCTGTGGGAAGGAAATGTGCCATCAGTGGAGGAGAGAAATTAGGAGACCTGCTGAAAAAAGAATCTGTAGCCTAAGGATGTTTTCTGACCTCCTGGAATCCCATAGGTGTGATCTTTCCAAAGGGTGATTTCCCACTTTTAAAGAAGCAGAGTTTCATTGACTCCTTTAATCACATCAGAGGTGCCTTGTTTCTAGGGCAGGAACTTCTCCTCATGCCCTTGCAAAGCAAACAAACAGCCATTGGTTTTCCATCCTGCCCTGTCCTTTGGAAGCTGTCATCTCTGCCAGCACTGCACTTTCTGGCCCTGGAGAGACCAGTTCAACCCTGACTGAGGGAACTGAGCCACCTCCCGAATCACCATCACACTTCCTGCAGCTTAACACCTGTATTTTCCTTGGAGGTCACTCCATCCAAGAACTAACCAGGTCTGACCCTGTTTAACTTAAGAGATCCAAGCAGCAGGATTGTCCAGACTTCCAAAATCAAATAAGAAACCCCACAGAGCCTCAGAGGAGCCTGAGCAGGATGAGCTGCAGCCAGAGAGCACAGATCCAGCACAGAACTGCTGCTACAGGACACCAGTGCAGTGTGTTGTGGCACAAATTCTCCAGCCCAGGGCTCAAGTGACTTCAGGGACAGGCCCTGGCTGGGTTCAGGATGAGAACAGGTCCAGACGAGGGGGAGCTGCAGAGCCTGTAAGTTATAAAATGACTCATTCCTATGAGCCCTGTACGTGAGGCTTCTGCTTCCACCAAGCCAGGTGACATTTAACCACAAAAATATTTAACATGCTTTTTACAAGGATGTGCATCACTGACTATGATAAAATATAGGGGTGTGGGAGAGTCAGGATGCAGCTTTTTCAGTGCAACTCCACATGAAGGAAAAAAAGGCAATTAAAAGGAAGTCTTGGCATAAGGAAAACATCCCAATGAAATCCTGCCTTTTAATCTTGGCCGCAATCTCTTCTCGTCATCTTTCCTGCTTTTTAATGCTCTGCTGGACTTTTTGTATCATTCACTTTATCAACTTCACCTGTCTCAAAAGTCAATAAAAGCAGAGGCCACAGTTTTAAAACCCAGGCAAATGAACTGAGGCACCAAACTTCTCAACTTCTCCAGAGGTGCTGACTGCTCACAACTGCCAGGAACAGCAACACAACCTGGGGGTGATCAGTGCCTTTAAAAATCACTTAAGTGCTTGAAGAGGAACATAACTGGAAAACACAGAGGATAATACTTTCAAAAGCTTCTGACTGAAGAGCCACTATTTTACTTTCAGAAGTGATTTAAGCACTTGGGAGTTCAAGAACTGCTTAAAAATCAAGTGTATTCTGAAATGCCTAATACTTTTTGTGAATGGTATACAGATACCTCTTGTGGTAATGTACTTACCCAGAAGTTTTAGGCCTCTCTCAGAGAGGATTCAATGTATTGGAATTCCAGTCCAGGATTGGCCACTCTGTCACCTACACAAGCTCCGTCAATATTCAAATAGGAAAGTAACTTTCCATGTTTATTGCCCGAGGAAACCTCAGTTCAAGAAGCACCTAAACAACATTGTACTGATTGCTGAGGAAAGACTCTCCTGCACTTTTCCAGTGCCTCTGATGGAAAATGCTTTTTTCAGGCTTTCTCCTGTTACCATTTTTTCCTGACATCTGTTCATCACTAAGCCAGCAATAGTCAGTGTCCCACCGTGATGTATGTACTTCCAAAACACTCTGAGCAGAAGGAAGAGATTGCTGAGTGTACAGAGACAGCAAAGGCAATCATGTCATGGCTTAAGCCAGCTTGTTGATAGAGGAGGTTTACAGCTGTCATTAGTGAAATGGAGAAGAGGCTGCTAACAAAAGCTCACACCACTGACAGCTACAGATCAGGAAAAAATCTCAACACATGGCAGCGTTTCACTGCTGAGCTGCTGGCCTGAAATTCTGTTAATATTTATCCAGCGTGCTGATCTTTAACACTTGGATTGCTGCTGGTAGCAGAGAGTCAAACCAGCCTGAGGCCTTCACAAGGTAAGGGTGCTGTGTGGCCAGAGCCAGATTAAAGCTGAGCAAGTCCTACCAACAGTCCAGAGGCATCTGGAGATAAAGGGGTCAATCAACTTGTACCTCCTTGGGCTGAGCTACCTGGATCCTTCAGCAGTTCCTGAAGGCAGTGGGGAGGCCGGGATGCTGTAGGTGTGGTTTGCATACATCCCATCTGTACATCAGGAATGTGGTCAGTGTCTTAGGCAGACAGAACAGCTTGACCTTGCCTCTGAAACAGAGGCTTCCAGGGCACTGTTTCCAAGTTCCCAAGGAGTGTTCTGACACCACCATTGCTGCCCATCACTGCAATAGTTAACTAGAGCACAGTTACATTCAGGTTTCAAGCCTTTTCTCCTTGGAAAGACACGTTTTTAATAGAAAGGCACGTGCTATTTTCTCTTTCAGTGTCTCTAAAGAGGAGGAAGGTTCCCTGTTACTGTTTTAGAATCTCTTTTCTATGATTAAGTTCAAGCTCCTTCTTTGGAGCAGCACTTTAGTATTTCTTACTTAATTTAGACAAAGTTTAAACCACATATTTTGCTGCATTCATTTTTCTTCGGTTTTCTTTTGTACAGAGAACCTGTTGGCTTTCCGTTCTTTAACACCATACACCACTCCTAATTCAATCCTAGCCACCTACCTGGTTACATCCAAAAGAGTTTTCTCTCAGTTTGCCTCCTGACCTGATGTGCTGCTTAGATCTCCCTCACTGAAAGAAGCCTTCCCCTCTTCTGCTATTCATCACAGCAATTTCACATGCTCTCTTCAGCTGTTCTCTCCACGGGCTGGTGAAGCTGGCATGGTTATTATCCTCTTTATCCTGTACAAAGTTTAAAAAAAAAAAGATTATTTATGGATTACACTGGGGACCACCCATACAGCAAGAAAAATTGAGAAAAAACTGTTGTTTTCATGCTTTGGGCAGTTACACGCATGCATAGCTTGGATCAGACAGTCCTCCCCATTTGACTTCTGTTCTCAGTAAATATTTGTAGCTTTGCTGATAAAGCAGTGCTGGATTTCTCAGCTGGGCTTCCATATGGACCATAAGCTGTGGCACTGGACTATAGAACCTCATTCAATAACAGGCCTTCTTGAATAGCCATTTGTTTCATTCTCTAATTTGGTCATGAAAAATCTGTTTAGGAATCAAATGGCAGAACAAAGTCTCCAAATACAGCTGCTTTGGCTGTATTATTGATTGCTGTGAGGCCCATGGCAATAGTTACAAGGGCTCAAAGGCATGAATTTATTTTTTTATTGTGACCTAAATGCAGTAATTCATGTATAGAAAATGGCAAAAATGTGGAGGATTTTTTCAATATTATATGATTTCTACTTAATGCACCTTATCTTTGTTTCAGTCTGGTTTTACTCATGAACAAAACACATTTCTTGTTTGTGCCTGCCCTGTCTGTGCACAGCAGAAGCTTCTGAGGATGGGCACTGCATCCTGGGGAGCTGAGTGCTCTGACCATGGAACAAGCACAAGCTGCAGTGACCTGAAGGAGGGAGCAGAGTGAATATGGGCTGACCAGCCTGGGGTACATGGACAGGAGATGTGAGCCAGGACAGCCCCTGTGGCAGGAGAAGTCCCATGACCAGCCACAGGACAGTTTTGGCGCAGGGCTGGTGAGTGATCTGAATGTCTGACTCTGAGCTCAGCATCCCTGGCTTGGCCCTGACCCAGCTCTCCAGTGGGACATCCAGAGAATTGTCACCATCTGTCCCCTGGACATGACTTTCCATACACCTGCACACAACACAACCACAGGTTTCACTCTTGACTCAGAAGTCAAGGCTGTTGGCCACTTCTGAGTTCACTGGTTTGCAATCAGTAGTTTCTTCCCAAAAGATAAAATATTACTAAGAGGAAAAAGACATAAAAAATAAGGATGACATCAAACCTCAGTTTTACAGCTTTTTCCCTTTTGGAACTAACATCAACTCTAACACCTCCCTTTGCCCCTGGATCTCAAAGTGCTTTACAAAGGCAACAAACATCACTGACAGCACTTTACAGCGAGGAAAACAGGAGCACAAAGGGGAAGGTTATTTATCTGAGAACCCTTCAAGAAACCAACAGCAGAGGTAGGAATACAACCAGTAATCTGCTGGCTAGGAAAGCTGCTCCCTGTACATGCTGCTTAGAGTGGTCACATTTCTAATGCCAATAAAATCTGTGGTTTTGACCTCTCTGACCCCCTTATCAGTGCTTCCCTCCCTTCTCAGCATACACATTCCCAGTTAGTCATCCTGTGACAGTGAAAGTCCCTTTGGGATGGACTTAGTGCTTCTATTACTAAAGCTTATTTTTCCTAGGTACTGGTTCTGGTGTTTATGAGATAAATTTTATGTTTTGTGCAAAGCAGGAAGATTAGGCTTGGGGGAGGTTCAATGTGTTCAATAGGTAGTTGAGACAACATCTTCTATATAAAGATTATTTCAAAACTGCCCTCGGTGCAAGCTGCAGCTGAATTTAAATGCAGACTTGGCTTTTTTTGCAATTTCCTGCCAGAAGAGCAGCTCTCAAACTGTTTTGAAATAAAAAGACACAAATGCTGGAAGGAGGCAAGCAGTCAATTGACCTCATCGGAGCTCAGTGCTGGTGCTAGTCAGGCATTTTCCAACTAGAGGGGTTTGGGTTTTTCCATTCTTTTGGGGGGCAGGGGGAAAGAAAATCCTGATTTCTCAGAACTGAAACTTCTTGCGGGAAACACATCATTTTCACCAAACGCTTTCTGGGAAGAATCTTCCTGCTCAGCTTGAGACTGATGGACAAAAACTGCTTGGGAAAGGATCCCAGCATAGCCAGCAGCCCAGTGGTCAGCACATTCCCTGGTGATGTGCATTCACACCACGTGACACAGGAAAGATTGAGTTGGCTCCGAATAAAGCAGAGCAAGGATTCGACACAGTCTTCCCACAGCCACTGCAAATACCCCAACCTCTGGGTCATCCTCTCTCCTCTGCCCCAAGAAATGGGATTTTTATGAAGTCAGAACCAATCCAACAGGAGCAATTGTGCTCAACAGATTGATCTCAGTCAAGGAGGTGTTTTAGACTGTAAACATGAACCCTGGTCTCCTACATCCTATAGAAATATCCTCAGCACCAGGCTTTGGCATGCTGTCAGCTGAACCTGTTTGCTCACTTGCTCTTTCTTTAACAAGTAGCCTTATTTTCATTTTGATGAGACAAAAACTCTAAAACATCCCCATTTTTCTTAAAACATGTTTTGCTTTCTAGCCAGCTTTACTCAGCATTTTAGGAGGGAGCCCTTGGTCTGATACCAGACGTTTAACATCTGACCCACTTTGGGGTTGCCACTGACATCAAATATGAAAAAACCAACCAATACACCCAGAATGAGAAGCATTTTCTCTTACCTCACCAGGCTGTGAATCAGACCCCAAATTCCAAAAATTTCCCAAAAAGTGTCATTGGGTTTGTTTGCTTGTTTAAGAAAATAAAAGATGTGTTCTTTACACTAAGCCATCCTTTAGAGAAGCATGGCAGGAGGCCACACTGGAAAGGTCCCTGGGCTGCTGCTCTGCCTTCTGTACATTGCTGTTTGTTGATGGCTTATTTTTTTGTTCCTAGCCTTGGAGAGAAACTGGCAGGAATTGTGCAAGGTCCTTGCACAGCTGGAAGCAGATGATCCCTTTGCTGCAGCTCTGGAGCTACTGGAGAACTGGTTCCACTCCCTTCAGCTACTGACTGCTCCTCAGTGTGGTCTGAATTACTGCAAACCTCTGTGGGATGATCCAGGTGAGTGAAAATGGGGGTGTTCTCATCAAGAAAGGTTCCAAATCACCAACATCAAATTTTCACTGGTGTCAATTTTTTCCCAACACACATGAATAAATAAATTCAGAGAGAAGTGAAGGAAGGCATAATCTGCAAATGTGCTAAAGAATCCTGTGATGTCCCAATATTGAGGGAGGCCATGGCAGGTTTTCTCAGAGGGTCAGAGAGGTACCTATGGTAGAGAGGAGGATTGTAAAACACAGGCTTTTAGCTCACTTTCTTTGGCTGAGGCCAATAATTAGACCCCTCTCTCCAAAACTGCACAGGCACACAGGAGGGATGATGCTGACAAAAGTTTCTTTAACCTGTTCAAGTTCCCTTTTGGAAAGAAGCTCTTTCCCAACCCTACCAGTATAAAACAATACTTTACTCAAAGCTAATTCTTCTAAATTAGGGTTTGCATTTACATAGAAGTAAGGATGACAATCTGAAGGAACATTAGCTGAAAGGTGCTGAAGAATAATGGCATTTATCTGTCATTACTGTGAGGAGGAAAGGAAACTGTACATCACATGAAAGGCTGACCAGCTGCTCCTGTTACATAATGGATGGGGACATTGCTGATTCAATAAATGCTAAGAACACAGAAATTTATCTACAAAGACAGATACTCCTGTGTCGGCATTAAGACTTTGTTAAAATGTATGGCACAAATATACCACGTATTTCCTGGTTATTTCTCTTTGCATGCTGGTTCATTTCATCTCTTTCCCCTCCCCAATACTTTTTATAGGCACTGAAGAGGAGCAGTGGGGGGAAATTGGTGTTCTAGCAAGCAAGGACCTCATCTTAGCCACATAACAGGGAAAAAAATCATTTCCAGACTAGAGAAGATTTGCACAGCACTTTCTGAACCTGAGTAGAGTCGGCAGGCACATCACAGCCCACCTTCAGAGAGTGTGGCTGCAAATGAGGGGGAAGCCCAAGCACTAATGATCAGTTAAATACTCAGTTCCTTCTGTCAGTAAATTTAAACATACTCAAGGAAGACCTCAAAAAACCTCCTGAGACAAATTCTGAGTATGTTGTCGAAGAAAAAAACAGCTCTTATTTTAAAAAAAGTCTACATTTATTAAAGAAAACAAAACATGGTGCTGAGACTGCAGCTGAATTTAAAGGCAATTCTACAGGTAACTGGGAGAAGTGTTGGGGGAGAGAAAACTCCAATTTCAGACAGACATCTGGTGATTACAGATCAGAACTGGATATTTACTGAGGTAAGATTACCTCACCCTGGACTGTGTTTAATTCCTGTCCTTTCCTTTGCAGAATTCAGTTGCGGCTGTATAAAAAACTCGAAAATGTGGAAAACAGAGACACCAGGGGAAAGACAAGCACATCTGCTGGTGCAGGTGGGCACGTGCAGGTATCTGTACATGGATATGAATTCATGTTTGGCAAACCCTGAATGGAGATGGGAGCTTTGGGATGCCAAGGGTGGAAGCAGGGGCCTGATAGTTCCTGAACAACAGCTCTACACTACAGAGATACTTGATATGGAAATCAAAACAAGATAATGCATAGTGAGGTACCTGGGCTCTCTAAACTGTTTCTGGTTTCTCTGCGTGAGAAACACAATTTCCAAGGGTTCAGCTCCCATTTAAATAGCAAAACAGACATCCTGGTTTTCCAGAGATTATGAAAAAAATCCTCTCCCTGCTCTACATCCTGGAGTGTATCAGCAGAGCTGACTGTATTTCATTTGGGGCAGCAGAGCTCCATCAATTTGCACAAGGCAGGGAGCTCCTGTTTCCAAACAGACCATGAGGAGAGTTACGACCTGCAAATCAGGCCAGAATATCCTTGGCTCTGTTTCAGGATGCAAATACTGCTTTTTCTCTTAGAAATATTAAAATTGAATGATCTAGTGAGGAGGCCTTTTCTACCTACTTTGGTTATGGGTCTTTTGAGAGATTATCTTGACTATCAAGTAGCTTTTAGTATTTATCAGTGACCACGAGATCAATTTGCACTCTTAGAAAATAAATACAATTCTTGCTTACAGTAAAAATCAAACGTGCAACTATGGAGGAAAAGAAGAGAGAACAGGATTAATAAATTACAATTGTTAGCAAGCACTAACATGTATCGAAAATGGCAAATTCTCTGGAGTACAGCTGAGCTTCTTTTATTCAGGTCAATGACTCCTTTTGTGATTCTCTCCTCTCAAAAAGAGCATTTTTCAATGATTTATGTATAATAATCTCCACATCAGCATACTGTATTTTTCACTATTTGTTTGTTAAACATGCAGCAAGGCTCTCACACTGAAGCCCTTAGCCTTGAAAATCCAGCTGGGATAAAGGCATAAAAATATACATATAAAATAGAAATATTTATTACCGAGGCTGATGTTTATGATTTGACATGTAGGTAAGGGGAAAAAATACGTCATTTTAGATTGCTGAGTTAAGGCTTCAATGGTGTGGGTTTCAGACAGATACGTGAGGGCTGTTTATTAAGCAAAAAAAAAAAGGAAAATCATCCATTCACAGGCCACCAGAGCAGGAAACTGCAGTAAGTGTTGCAAAAGCAGCTTGTCATTGGTCTGTGCCAGTGCTGGCTGCTCCAGCCTGCAGGAGTAAGAGCTGGACAAAAAAAAAACCAAGAAAAAAATATTTAAATGATTCAGATGACTTGAATCTCTTCAAACAGATTTGCAAGTTGTTGGATTCAGGGTGGTTTTTTTCAGGACTGAATTCCATCGTGGCAGATTTTCAGCCATCTCTGCTCCTGTACTTCAAAGTGCTCACCCACCACCGCACCCCAAGCGCCTGTTCCAGGTGCTGACATGCTGATTTCTTGAAAAAAAGCAAAAGAAAATTCAGATGCCAACTTGTTTGAAGTCTCATGCATTATAAAGTCTTGTCATCCAGTCTAAGAGCAGGACAGAGCCCTGTGACAAAAGGTCACGATTCCCAACAGTGCATCAGGAGGCTGAAATATTACCTGAGGTAAAGGCTGGGAATGTTGTTTCTTTGTCTTAAATCACAGCAGTTCTTCCATGGGAACACCTCTCCCCAGGCTGGAGAGCTCCCAGGGAGTCTCAGGTGACCCCAAATCATGCTGGACTATCCCACCAGTAAATCCACATCTGGGCTAATTCTCATTTTCCCTCAGAAGATGTGAGAATTGCAGAAGCCACATAAGGGAATTCTACACTGGGAAAAATAGCACCACATGTGAATAGTGACAGCATTTTGGAGGTTATAATTTGTTGTAGAAAAATTCCAATGATTTTTATTGTTTGATTGACAGGTGAAAATCCCAGCAGATTTCAATTTCAGTATGAATTAGAATTTTTACCAGGTCATACCAGGCATGTTCCCTACTGATGTAGAGGATTCCATTGTCTTGTCTGTCAGTACAAAAACTTCACCAATATAAATTCAATTTTCAAATCCTGGGGGAGAGATGGACAGACCCCACACAGAGAGGGGGAGGGAGGGAGGCAAATCAATAGAGGGAGGGAGGCAAATCAATAGATAAAAAATCAGATTTCCAGTATCTCTCAGCTAACAGGTCTGTCCCACCCTGGCCAAGACTTTAAAGGCAACCAAGCCTTCTCACTGGAGCTGTATTCTCAAAATTGACTGGGTACTTAGTAGGCACTGAAGTCCATAAATATTTCACAAGGAAAAGAATGCATTTCCCAAGCATTGACTAGCTACATATATTATTTATATGAAACCATAACTTAAGTTGAAAAACAATAAATGCTTCAACAACAGACCTGTTCACAACCTACTCCATTACTAAGTAAAATGGGCTCTGCCTGTTCCTGAGGATCTTGTAACTATGCAGAAATTCAGTGAGACCTGCACAGAAACCCAACCCACAAAGGCACAGGATGAGATTGCAGTCACTGCACCAATACCAGTTAACTTGAAATTACATGGACAAGAGATTACAAGATGCTGAAATTCATTTACATTTCATATTTGCACTTTATGCTCCTGATTGAGGTCGGGTCTCCCAGTCTAAATAAGGGCAGGAAATGCACCAGAAGGGAGAGGTGTTACCTCCCTTTTCATACCCAAACCATCAGAGCTCAGGGAGATTAAGGACTCCATTTTCCACTGCCATGCTCCCATCATAGCTCACCAGTAGCCTCTTCCAGAGGAAAAAGGTGCTACAAAAAAGACGAGGGTCAGAAAAACCAGAGATTGCATATTCCAGATTGATGCCAAAAGACTCCTGAAGATCTGGGAACTGCACTGAGACTTTCCACTTCCCAAACAACTTCGCTACAAAACTCCCCCTTCTTGGTGAGAGACCTTCAGACAGGTTTTTAAATGGCTGCTTTGTCATTCAACCTGTTCAACCCCGCAGAGGGGGCCTCTCAGAGGAGGTGTAACAGACTAATGCTCTTTTGCCTGAAGCACTCATAACATTAATGGAAGTTAATTCTGCTGGTGGAAAAGGTTTAAGTGAGTTTTGCTAGCTCACAACCACAGCTAGGGAGAAGGGAAAAGCTTTTGGAGCAAGTGGATCCAAGATGTAGGCATTACCTCCACCATTTATGTGTTTACCACTCAGCTGGCAGCTAATGGCCCATGTATAAACTCAGGATGAAAGTGGGTAAAATAAATTGCATTCTTTGGAATAACCATCCCTTCTTTCAGTGGCACAGAAAAAAACATCCAAAATACACCCTGGAAAGCTATTTTGAGTTTGTTCTTTTGGCAAGACACAGAAAGTGCCAAGATAAAGTCAGTCAATTCAGTATTGTGAAGGGAGGGGGAAAAGGCAATAAAAACAGTGGAAGCTCTGAAGACAAGACTCACCTCAGTGCAGACAGCAAGAAGGATATTTATGCACTATTTATACCACTCCAAGTGCAAATTTTGCCTTGCATCGATTACAATGCACGTCTCAGAGATCTCTCTGCAGCTCTGGCATAATTCTAATAACGCAGAGGCTGAGGAAAAGGCAAACTGCAGCCACTTTGGGCAAGATCAGCTGGCACATTCCTGTCCCCTCACAGCCCAGGGCATCACACACATCCTGACACACACCCAGGCAGAGCAGGAAGCTGCAGCATGGCAGAGGCTGTGTTAGTAACAGAGCATTTCCCAGGCGTTTCCTTGTTGTTTCCTAGCTCTGCCTCCATTCCTTGCACTGAGTAGAAGTGGCAGGATTTGGGGTGCTTGGTTTTGCAGTGATGTGCTGGGGGCCAGGCCCTTGGTCACTGTTAGAGGAAGGCAGGAGGGGCATCAGTGGGATGTTGGGAAGCAGAGCTCGCTGATGTTGTCTCTCCCCTGCCATCACCGCTGCCCTGTGAAGGGCCAAGAAGAAAGGTGTCCCTGCAGTCATTCCAGAGCTCCCATTGGCTGTGCAGCCGTGGCAGGAGTTAGGCCTGACCCTCTCCTCCTTTCCCCTTCCCTGGCAGAGAGGAGCCCAGATCCCCAGCCCAGCTGAGCACAGCTCTGAGCAGTGAAGCCCACCCACTTATTACAGGATTGCTGGTTTATATGGCAGGTGAGAACTAATGCAGCTCGTTTGGATCCAAGAGCCCTCAGCAACAGACAGGAAGATAAATAACTTTGGGAAAGGGGGTGTTGACAAGCAGAGACTTGTGGAAACTGACTGGAAGGATCAGGAATCTGCATACCCAGCTCCCCCCACTCCGGCAGCAGCCAAAAAGCATCCCCACCATCAGAGCATCACTGCTCTCTGTGCTCCATTTTCCATTGAAAAGGCATTTCAGGGAAGTTCTGCTTTGGCTGAAAGAGCCAACTCACCCTCAATACCTGCTCCTTCCAAGACTTCTGCCAAAGAGGATTTCTGATAGCACCATGGAGATATGCCCAGACTTGTGCTTCCACGTCCCCACTAAAGCCAGACTCCACAGCCTCTGTTACAGTTGGTTCTTTGCCCCAGCAAGCTGATCCTCCCAGCTGAAAATGCTGTAACCATTTAGCAGGAGGCAGAGAGTGACAGAATCCCTTCAAAGGGTAATTCAGCCCTGTGATCCCAGACAGTACCCTAAAAAATCGGAATGTATGCCCAGTTTGGCTTCACCTAATTCCAGCACCAAGCACACCTCCAGGACATTATTTCCTCTGGTTTCTGCAGCACTAATGCATCAGTGACCACCTTGCAGACCTGAGTTAGAGCACGGAGAAGCTCCCAGGAATGTGCTGTGTGCAGGATGTTGGTATC
This sequence comes from Aleadryas rufinucha, assembly GCA_013397815.1. Classification (NCBI taxonomy): domain Eukaryota; kingdom Metazoa; phylum Chordata; class Aves; order Passeriformes; genus Aleadryas; species Aleadryas rufinucha. The sequence continues at coordinate 166,659 of VZTH01000789.1, forward strand.
CATGGGCAGCCCCAGGTGATCCCAGCGCCTCGTGCTCATCCTCAGCATGGAAGAGCTGATTCCACACCCGGGATAGAGGATGACAGTAGGACTGTGTCCAACCCAACCCCTCTCCACACCAGTCTCAGGCATGTATGGATTTGTACAGGCTGCTTGTGAAGGCCTGGAAAAGGAAACCCTACACAACAGTGGGAAATCACATCCAGCTCTGTCACTCTGAGGGCTCACACTATAAAACCTTCATTGCTCCAATCCGTGAAGCAAAATGACAAATGACTCCAGTCAAAAGCTTACAGTCAGGACCTAAATCTTCCACCACCCCCTTTCTGCCTGAATTCATTTTAGGTGTTCTGTGAGATAAATTGAATTTTGCATTCTTCCAACTGCAAAAATAGATTGTTCTAGCTATTAAAATAAATATATGAAGAAAAAAATTGAAAACATGAAAAAGAAAGGAAATATTAGTACAGTCAAAAGTCAGTCATGGTAAAGAATCACAGTGGTACTGAGACACCTGTGCTATATTTCTGCAGGGGCACCAAGGAAGAAAGAAAATTAAAAAAAAAAAAATCCCACACCTTTTTGGAGAGAGTCTTTTTGAAGGGAGTTTAGGGTTGAAATAAAAGCAGGTGCCGTAACTTCAGTTGCACTGCACCAGCTGACTGACTTCAGTGGGAGCACGGGCCAAAATGTTTCAATCTTCTGCTTATACCTCCAGCAGCTGCAGGGCATCCCCTGAGCAGTGTGGGGGGCTTGTGCCTGAATTACAGATTTTGCCCAGCTTGGTTATGTTCTCCAAGCAGCCTTCCTCCTCCCTCTTCCACAGGGCTCCACACAGCATTTTTAACTGGCCAAGTTCAGTCCTACTCAGAAGACACCAGAAAATCTTAATGCAGGAGGCTGCAGTTGGATGTCCCAGGACTCCAATTCAGTTCTGGGCTGGAGGGTCCTCCTGAAAGCTCGGTCCCTCAGTCACCATCACCTCCTTTCACATCCCTTCACACTGGTTAATGGATTTACCTTCCACCAACACTTCAGCCAGAAGTTCTACACTCCTCAAGAAGTAAAAGCCAAAAATTCCAGACACCAAATCTCCAGAGGCTAAAAGTGAAGAGATTGGTACCTATGTGTTTGTATAGCTGGGCCCCTGAGACTATAAAGCAGCAATTACCACTTTTTTGAGTCTTCCATCATCTCAGTCACCCACTAGACCAGATCTCTTGGGTCAGCCCCTCTGACCTGTTTAGTAGAATATTTTATATTCTGACAGTTGCAGATCAAGCTCAGCTGGAATTATTTACCAGACTTAGGGAGGAAACTCTTGAAAAATGAAGATAGTTTAAATATAAGCATCTGATTTTTTTCTTAGAGAAAAAATATTTCTAAATTGATGTTTCGTTTCAAATAAAACATTTTATTATACTTGAAGTTTTTACTGATTTTTTTTTTTATTCAGCCAGCAAACCAAAAAATTATTAACAATTATTTCCACAGTGCTGCTTAGATTTGGGCACTGAATAGATTTCAGTACAGACAAAAACCAAACAAGTGCTGTGTTGCTAACTCTGACCAGCTTACTCTTAGTTCTGCAATAGTGGATTATTTTTAAAGCTCCAGCTTCTTGGATCATGTGATTGTATGAAAATCTCAGCTTGCTTTCCCACTGAAAGTAGAGGTCTGATAATTTGAGTTGCAAACATAAGCTCACGTGGCGAAGCTCTAAATGCCCCAAACAAGCAAAACATGTATTTTTCCATCTTACTGATTTTAAAGTCAGTCTTGTAATATGGGGCAGATCTTATTTGTGATTTTTGAACTCTTAGGGCAGCAACTACTGTAAATTACTTTCTAGGAGCTATTTGAGAAAGAAATCTCCATCCCTGGGGCTCTTGACCCTTCTCTGTTCTTGGCCTCCTCCCCTGTGTTTTGGGGAAGGAAACCATCAGGCAGCTCAGCCCAAACCCGTACAAACAGCAAGAGTTAATTTGGTGCAATGTATCTGAGTGTAGTAACTGATTACATTTTTCCCCAAAGGAAACTTCAGTTAATTTGGTTAGTGACTCATATGCCAGGCTGCCAATTACAACACAGATGATTACACACATAAATTCACGTCGGAGTGGCTCAACGATCACAGGGAGGGGGAAAAAAAAAAAAAAAGAAAAAAGGAAAAGAATAAAAAAGGAGCAGAAAGGAAAAAAAGGCTCCCATTAACTTCCTGGGGCTGGGGGTGGGTAAGAGCCCACCCTGCAAGGTGCTGGGTGCCCACTCAGGCCACTGGAGACTGAGTGCCAAAAACTGTGAGACTGGGCCGTGCCATCCCTGCAATGGCAGTGTCTGTAGCTTTCCATTTGGGATTTTCTCTGCAGAAATGTGTGGCACGCTCTCTAAAAGATTGTTTGCCAGTATCGTTAGAGGAATCCATACACAAAGGGAGCAGGAAGGAGGTTAAATGAGCAGTGCTTGGCAGTACATCAGTAAATCATTTAAAGATAACCTGTGCATACCAATACCCCCCCAAAAAAATCCAATTAAGGTAACTTATTGCAAACCTAGTCCCATTTCTGAAGTGCTTTATATTCCTGAGGAGGAGTGGGAGACGGAGAGGAAAGAAACAGGACAAGGAGTGAGAGTCTGATGCTATCACATGAGGAAAGCCCAAGCTGGGGATGAGAAAAGAATTCCTACATGCCTCATCAATCGGAATCGATACCAAGGGAGGTTGGCCAGGCTCCTGAATACATCTATTCAGAGAAAATGAGACTTTGCACTTAAAAGAAATAGGAAGTTCTGACATTGGTGGAGAGCGTAGGAGGAAGAAGGTTTTCTTTTATCTTAAAAGAAAGATACTTCACTGGCCTCAGATGCGTTTCTAGCTAGACATTCCTCCAGATAAACAGCTGCATACATTTCCTGCAGTCAGGGTCAGCGGGCTGCTATAGGGGAATTCATGCAGTTCCTTGCTGGGGAGGTTGAAATCCTTTACAAACAGTAATTAAGCTTCGTGGCACCAGGGTACTATTATACCAGTTTTACAAGGGAATAAAAAGAATGTGGCAGCAAAGTGATTTGCCCAAGGTCATCCAGCAAGTCAGTGGCAGAACCAAGTACTGCACACAGATGCCTGGTCTCCCATCCTCACCTCTCACCAGCAGACAAGTCCCCTACCTTGGCCTTTATTAAATAACCATTACAAAATGTATTAATTTTAATTTGGAACTATGTAAATTGACTCTTTCCCAAAAGACAGCAATTGGCTGTTAAATAAATACCGAGTGATTATTGCAATCATATTTGCTGACGAGTGGATCATCAGTGTAATGTGCTGGGTTCAATAAAAAGGTTATTGCCTGTCAAATAAACATGATGAGCAGAGCCTGGACTGACGTGGGACGAACCCAACAGTCGCTGGCTTTGGTGGGAACTTCAGCTGCTCAGCACCTTTTAGGCTGAGTTCAAGTATTTTTTGCAATATATAGAGAGAAAACTGCTGCCAAAGCTGCACTAACTCCATTAGCAAGATGACCTTAGGTCAGATCCTGGCACCCTAAACTTGATTGTGAGAGTAGTTAAGTCTCACTGATTTCTGTAAAAACAGCTCAGTGTGCAATGCTGTTCTTAACAAGGGTAAAAGTACTAGAAATAATTCCTGTAGTATGAAAGGATGGGATGATTTTAGGATTAGTGTTAAATTAAATGCAGGAGGATCTTGCTTCTGTTTTTATTATAACTCAGCAGAAGGAGAGAGCTGTAAATACAGCTGAATGGTCAGATTAGGTCTTTCAGAGAGATGGTCTGCACACAGAGGAAGCTATTTTAAATTGCCAGTTTCTTTTGTGTTTTTCCAAAGTGTGAGTTTTTAAGAACAGTGTTTGTTCTCCATCAATCACGGATGCGTGAAAAAGCCCCTGTACCCTGCAGAGCTGCTTGTCACTGGCACTCACACACCGAGGCAAGCACCCTGCTAGAAACCAGTCACTGGTTTCCGGGGTGCTTTTCCCTGCCGGAGGTGTGGAAGGACATTACCCCAGTACCCCCATCCCAGCGCCGTGTGTCAGTGAGCGTCGCCGCTGCCTGCAGCAAGCACCGTCCGTTCTCCGCACAGAGCCGAACCCCGCTGCTGCTGCCTCCAGCAAGCACGGTCCGTTCTCCGCACAGAGCCGAACCCCGCTGCTGCTTGCGTTAAATGAGCGATTTTTTCCGCACGGGCTTTCGCAGCGGCCGGGCGGCCCGGGCAGTTCCCAGGGACGGCACTAGGTGGTGGCAAGCCGCTGGCGAGGAGCAGCGTGGCGAGCGGAGCCGCCACCGAGGCGCTCCGGCAGCCGCCAGCAAGCACCGCGCTCCTGCAGAAATGGGCTTGATTTAAACCCCTAATGTCTCCCATTACGGGCTGATGTCCTCCCGTGCGCTGGCATAGAGGCGGCCAGGACGAGCTGTACTGCTCGGAGGGAACAATTCTTACCATTCTTATCTGCAGACCTTCCCAGGGTGTTCTTTTCCCGTTAATGTTTCCTTAAAATAGTTACTTTTTTTGCCCCCCGTCCCTCTCCCTTCATGTTTCGTGCGTTCAGGGTTTTGCTACTGGAAACGGCTAAAGGTTTCCAATTGAGATACGAATTTTAGGAGACGCAGGCTCTGCTTGATTTCATTTTGGAAAGTATGGAATGTGTCCTCTCTACCAGCGCAGCCAGGCACTCACATCCGCGCTCGAACAGGCCAATTAGAATGTTAATAATAATTAAGTGTCTTACTCCTAAGACACTCCTACACAGGGGAATGCTAAAGTGCCAGTCAGCTCATTTCATTACATGCAGGCAGACACCTCTCAGACCTCGTGTATTTGCTAAGGGAGGGGAGCGATTCCAGCTCCGGCCAATCTGACTCCAGATGATCTGCTCAACAAACAAATTAGAGCAGCCTACAGAAAGAAATGTGCACCAGAAAAAAAGTCCAGCTGTGGCAGCTGAGCTCTACCTTTCACCTCAAACTGAGCCACAGCAAATAAATACAGGGCGAACCCTATAAATTTCCAGCATGCAGGGGTTTGTGGGAGTCTTTATCTAGCTTTGGTTCACACGCTTCAAAGCGGCTCCATTTCAGATTTGAGATAATCCCCTAATTAAACACAAACTCAAGCCTTAAGCTGCATGTCATCTGATTTCTACCCCAAAAATCAGAGCTGGACACAGACTCGCTGGAGCTGTTCAGCTTGTTCAGCTCAGAGATTACATTTGAGTGGACAGCAAGGGCTGGCCCAGAGGTCGCCTTCCATCTGTGTGAGCCACGTGAGTCCCCACCTTCCCCAGCTCCCAGGAACGCTGCAGTCTGGCTCACAGCTGACCACACCGTGCTGCTTATTCACAAACCCAGCCTTTCAGATGCTTGCAAGCAGCTACATCCTTTGGTGGGCAGGAGGACAGGAGGTTAGCAAGATTTGGAAGAGTCCTTGGGCTCGAGGTTTGCGTTTCAGTGAACATCCAGGAGGGAGCTGGGAAGAAAGGCTTGGATATAGTTCTCATGAGCAGAACCTTTTGAGTGACTCTGAAGAGTTCTAGAGTTTAATTGTCCCTGGCTAAAGGGAACGAACTTAATATGTTTCTGATACCAGAAATGTTATGGCTACTTTTCACCCAAAGCTCTACTTTCAGAAGAAGAAAAAAAAAGGAAGAAAAAAAAAGGTGAGGCAAGAAGCAAAATCTCCAGGAGCAGGAAAACAGAAAACCCTGTTTATCCAGAGCACACACCAAATAAAGCAGACACAAAATAAGTTAAAGCAAGACTGAGTCATTCACATTTCCAATAAATTAAAGGAAAAAAATCCTGTCATTTTTCACTCTATTTCACATCAGAGAGCAATCACAACAGACTATTCACTTAATGCGATGATGACTTTACCCCTGCCCCCGAGGGGTTTCTCTGCCTCTCTTGCATAGCCCTGAAAATTATCACATTTGCCCCCATTTTACATCCCTCCCCACATCCAGTATGTCCCATTTCAAATGCTTTGGTTTCTTACATCTGCTGTCAGTCTCTTTTTACTATCCTTTGATTTTTAACAGCTGCAAGAGAAAAGAAACACACAAACCCATGTATCTGATTAGATGTGCATGACACATAATGCTACACCTGAATGTACAGCTGAGTTCACCCAGATTCAGCTTTCCCAAAAGATCAGAAGTCTGAGCAAAATCAAACCAATCCAGGAACCCAAATCCCGTGAAGAAGGTCGCCCTGGGTCCTATTTCCAGTTTCTCCACAGATAACCCAAGGGGATGCTGTGGGGCCAACTTACCACTGTGAGTTGTGGTAGGAATTTTGCATACCCAGCTTCAATTTTATCTCATCTCCAGCCCTTGGGAAGTGAAAAGCTAAATGAGGAATCTAAAGTGAGGACTCAGCTTCCCGTTGAACTAGAACTTTTCTAAGCCACCATAGAGATAGAAAGTTTTGTTAAGCCATGTACAGTTACGAATGACTTTTATTGCAGAAGATCAATGAAAAGAGTCATTGCACTTGGGTTAGGAGAGACCTCGGAGATCCCTTGTGAAAACTCCTGCTCAAAGCAGAACTAAGTTACGGTGCCATGTATAACACGAGATCTTGAAGCAGAAGAGGGTAGATGTGAGGATGTTTCCAGATCTTCCCAGAGCTTTTCAGAAATTTTTATCTAAGCCTAGCAGTATATAAACAGAGTTTGCTCTAGAGCACAGCAGCTGCTGTGTTACTCAATAAAAAGATTTTCTATATTGCATTGCTGGTGTGCACCGAGCTTCTAAAAGCATTACAGGAGGTAAAATCAGAAGAGTGTGGTGGAAACCAAAAGAGAAATGGCTGCATTTGAGTTTAGCACAAAAACCCAGTTATAATTTCACAGGAGAACCGAGGGAGAATGGAGTGAACTCCTACACTGATCTTACTGCTTGGAGATCATGCCACAGTGAGGCTGAGAGCCGAGAACAACCTGGAGACTCAATGTGGGTATTCACTCCCACAGGGATGCTGCTGACTGACTTAACTGGAACTATATTTGGGCAGAATGTTTCAGATCTTCTGCCCACTTCGTACGAGATCAAATTCCATCCACTCACTCATAAGCAAGAACTTCTGCCTTCTCAAAAAATTAATTGCAAATTTTAAACATAGAATAGTAACACAACATGCAAAAATAAGTTTGAATATCTCCAGGTGATTTGCACTAGCTTTACTCTGCACACAAAAATTCTCAAACCGTGGAAATAATGAGGTGCTCTTGATAATAATTTTCCTTTCAGCTCTACAGTAACAAACAAATCTGTTCTGTTGTTATTGAAGGCAACAGTGAAACTGTATGAGAATATCTGAAAATGTAAGAAGTATTAAAAAACTCAAATAGTCTGAGCTTCGTAATTCACAGTTGTCTAATAAGACTAATGTTAGTTTTTGGACACATTGCCATCTATAAATTACAGGAAAATTAGCTGGGCAATTAGCTGGAAGCAAAATAAGCATCCTCACGTTCTGTAAAACACAGCAAATTGTTTTATAAATAAGCATTTGATCAAACAATCATTTGATCTTGAGAGCTGTGTAATCAAAGTTTTCAATCACTTCTCCTTAGCTGCCAAGAGTTTCAGACGCAGGGAAGCTCTATCATTTTGTCAACCTCCAGTGCACAGAAATGTTGAGGCATGTCCCCACAAGATGATCATCTGTCTGGCTTGCAGTTAAAGCCATGAGATGTTACTTTTTGCATTAGCTGAGAATTGCCCAGTTGCAGTTTTTAAGTTTGTTAAGGATGACAAAGACGAGCATGACAGACTCACGGTGATTAAATGCCTCTTGGATTTATTTCACAATGCGCTAAATGTTTCTTATGATACAATCTTAAAATTAGAATGAACTGATCTTGTACCTACTGAAGTTTATGACATGATGAATTCTCTAGAGGGTAAATTACAACGAAACACTGGTAGCAAATTACGTGGTTATAAATGTAGCTCATCCAAAACTAGCTCATGACAACAACAATGAATTCTGTTCATTCTCTGATGTCAGCAAATATGACCATTTTCACCTGATACAATCACCTTCACTCAGGGAGGGAAACAGGCTTCAAAAAAGAGCTAAAATTGTACAAAATCGGAACTGGAACACTTTGCTGAGAAACACTTTCTATGTTATATGCTAAAAATTAAGTGAAGTGTGCATGCACTTCACAAGTATTGAATTTGGACATGGTATATCGCTTTATATTCAGAGTACTGGTTCTTTCAGTTTCCTTTAGTTTGTGGAATTAATTATGTCCATTTCTACCTCAATTGCAGAAGGGGAACAAATAATTTCCTTGGATAAACAGACTTGAACAGATTGCAGTAGACCACAAAATATTGATTATGTTAAGTTTGAACTTCAAATTAAGGCATAAATGAAGGTTAATTCCGGTTATTCATGTAAAGAGTCTTATAACTTGCTTTAAAAATATATTGAAAAAGTATCAAAACTGGTCATAAGTACTATTTTCAGTAACAAATTGAAGTCTACAGGACTGAATTGTATATTCAAGGGTAGTAGATGTGAACATAAGGACCAAAAAAAATAGATGATTTGCTAAGGGAAATGACATTTCTTTAAATTGCTCCTTCAAAAGGGCATTCTTCCCTTAATCACGTAGTTATTTCCAAGGTGGGTGATCATCCTGCTTGGGATGCAGAAGACATGCAGTGGTCACAGCAGCCCTGGATTCCAGCTAAGCCCAGCCACAAAGCCTCCCTTGGTTGTACTCAGTCATCAGCAAAGTGGAGCAGTGGGTCTGACTGCCAGGCTGCAGCTGGAGACAGGCAAGGAGGGTTTAGTTCCACCTTTCTCTGGGCAGATCCAGCTCAGCTGGATGTGGGGCTGTAACAGAGCTTCCCACAGGGACTTTGGACTGTTGTGTGCTCTCTGCCATAACCACACCAAACCAGTGTGCTTTGCCACAGCAGCTGGAAATGGCCAGCTCCAAGGGGTCAGGAACCTGCCCTGTGTTCTGGAAGTATCACTGCATTATTTTTTACTTCCCTTCAGGTAACCAGGAGGTCATTGCTGTAATTGCTATTAAATTTGCAGTATGATTGGTCTGGAGTCCTATATGCACACATCATTTCAGGACACTGTGCTGAATTCTGAGCTCACAGAGCCACAGAAACAGCCCTGGTTGTGTTCACACTTCCTCTGGAGCTGTGGAGTAACATTCAAGCCAGGGAAACTCAGTCTCTCTCTGCAGTAAAACCAAGCCAGTGTGAAGGCAGTTTGAACAAGCTGGGATTTGGGTCTTCACTGCCTCCTGAAGGTTCAAGCTGACAAGATAGACACCACTAAGGGAATTCAAACTTCTGACAGGCTCCAGTACCCTGAAACAGCTTCCTGGGTGAAATTATATCCCAGTGTCACATGGGACTCTCCAGCTGTGACAATCTCTCACTATGATGGTGTGGCCCACACAACTTTCCCACTTACATCTGTGGTCTGACCACTTTGAAATAAATCCAGGGGAGTGTCTGCCTTTAGCAGCAAGGTGGACCAAGGCTTTTCCACATACCTCTACAACCCCATCAAACCCTTCTGGTATTTTAATATAAGGCTTTAGGAAGCTTCATATGGTTGTGTTTCCTTTTTAGCATTAGCACATACCCACACCCAGCACTTCATTTTCCTAAAATACAAATGTGTACATGTATAATAAAAACGTTGACAAGTCCTAGTCAGAATTGAAGAAGTTTTAGACCTGGAAACCTGTGCACCTAAAAAAGGATAAAATGTGCCCCTTGCACTACTAATTCCTGATTCCATGGCCTGTCCATCAGCGTGAGGATGCAGAACAGCAGCGCAAGGGGCACGTGCTACAGAATGTCAGCTGGCATCAGCAAAGGTGCCGTGGATGCTGCAGAGCTCTCCTGTAAGACTGCTGACTGTTTTCATGGCATCACATGAAACACAGAAATAAATAGCTTCTCTTCTATGATCACAGCATGAAAGTTTTGCTTTGCTGTCTATCCCTTCTCATTAAAAGCATAAAACACAACACAAGACAGGGATTAGACACAGAGCAGGCAAACGCAACAGAGCCACAGGGAAGAGCTCAAGGAGTAAAGGGATTGGCACACATGCCAATAAAGGCAGCCCTGGTGTCAGCTACAAGGTGCGCCCTCAGAAGCCAGAACTGAATTTCACTCAGAGAACAGAGGAACAATAGGCACAGACACTCCAGACCACACAGGCATGTACACCCATTTCCTTCTCCTGAGCCTCAGTGCAGGTGTTAAAAGAAGCCTCTCCCCCAGCAAACTGTCATAAAACTGTTACTTTTTCTTTTCTCAAGTCCTCTTAAAAACAAACATGCACACACTCTTTTCCTGTGAAGCAAGTTTAGGGTTTTTCTCCTATTTAAATTACAAACACATCAGAAGTCTCTCTCACCACAGCGCATCCTGTCTTTTCTCTGTCTGACATTTAGAGTACAAACTCTTTAGGGCAGGCTCTGTCTTTATTTTTTATGTCTCATACAGAGCCAAGACATATTCTCAATGTTAAACACTAAGTAAGAAAGGCCCATATACATATAGAAGGTTACATGATACATGCCCAGCTTATCTGTGATACACACATGACATGGTCAGTAAAACAGGTCTGTGCAAGAAAACTCTCCGTGTACAACAACAAAACAGATCCTGACTTGTGTGCTGGGGCCTGCACACACGGTACAGGGTACACAGGAGGGCCTTGTACATGTCCATGCATCTGATTTTTGGAAGTCCCCACGATCCCTGCAGACTGGGAGGAATAGGGAGAAGCAGGGAGGAAGAGGACTGCAGAGGGAAGCTGTTGTCTCCAGCTCAGCTCCTCACGGTGCTGCCTGTGAGCGACTGGGGAAGGTGGGAGTGACTCAGCCACAGACATTGTGCACTGGGCTGTAGGGCTGAGGAAAGGTGAGAACCCCTGCCCAGTGTGACCCCTTTCCTGGGCAAGAGCAAAGCAAATACATCTCTCTCAGCAGTTCCAAGTAGCAGCTCCAGTCAGGCGCCATGATGACATCAGCCCTGCTTTCGCAATTATTTAACCTCTGTCGTTCAGATCAGCAATGAACCAGCAAGGGTGACTAATACACACATCAGCCCTGCAAAGTTATCAACACACCGAACAGGGGGCCGGCCCTCGGGAGTGAACTCTGCTTTCAGGAGTCTGTTTGGTCTGCATTTGGGGGGAGACTGTATGAAATCGAACATTAGGTGTCCGTAAGAAGCTCCAGGCAAACCTCTGTGTGCCGTGGCAATGTCAGTCCTTTTGCCAGAAGGATGCAGATGCAGCAGATATTTGCTTTTTCTCATTTCTGTGTGTCATTTTGCACTACTCCCCTCCGACTCTGGCTCCTGCTCTCACTCCTCATACAAGCATGGAAAAAGTAGCTTCTCTTAACAGACACCTACAATAAACATGCCGATACTTGAGATGTAAACTGAGAGGCTGGCATTATAACAGAGCCTCTAAATCAACCTCAGGACCTTGTTAGCATAATTAGTGATAGGACTGGTGGCTTACAAGAACCAGGACAGAAAATGGAAAAATAGTAATAACAATAAAAAAATGCAGTTGTATCCTAGCAATTGCTGGGATGATTGCTGATGGTTCAAAAGCAAGTCATATCTTGCGTGAGACAAATACATTTTATATGATGTTTAATCTCACAGGAATTCTGCCGGAAATACTCAGAAGCTTGTTAGAGGAAAATATGAGAAGCTACTCATGTGAACAATAAAAGATTCTTGTGTGGAGGAGCTACTGTGACTCCCATGCTGCTAATAGGTGCACATCTTGCAATTACAAGCATACTGAAAAATAATGCTGCATTCACTGCTCCTATTTACTAATTTGAAGCTTTGGAGAAGAAGACAAAACTGGACTCCCAACTTAAACTCAGGTAAGATGGAGAAGCACAGGGGAGGGGATTTGTTCAAGATCACCTGGAAGTCAGTGGCAGAGCCAGAAATAATATCTGTCTATAAGGGATCTGAGAGCACTAATAAGTTTTAATGGCCCTAATCTGTCACACCTGCAGCCTCCACCCTCTGCCCATGGCCAGCAGTCTCACTGAAGCTCAGCCCTGTGTCTCCAGCCACCAAATGAGCAAAGCTGAGTGCCTGTCCCCAGCTCACACACAGAGCTGCCTGTGCCTGTCTGGGGACATTGTTGATCTTGACCCACTAATTTCCCAGCTTGACCTCAGGCCAAGCTCATCACTGTGGACCTGCCTGGTGATAACTGGGCTGTGTCTGACCATTCTTAGCCTTACTAGGCCTGATCCTGACCTGTGGATTCACTTCCTGGCTTGAGGTCGGACCTGCCTCATCACCACAAAATTGTCTGATGCTCTGGACTACAGGTTGAAGTTGGCTGCCACTCCCAGGCCACCCTGCCTGCCTCCCTTGGGGGCTGTGGGATGGGCCCTGGCTGGTGAGGACCCTGACCCTGCAGCCACAATATCCCTGTCAGTTCCACATGTCTTTGGGAGCAGATGGTGCCTGCTGCACCCTGACATTACCCTAAATACACCAGCCTGCCTGCCTTGTTTCCAGAGCACCAAGGGCAGGAAGAAAAATGCCACATGTGTGTTGATTTGACCGGGGAACAGAGGCAGAGAGGAATAAGGTACAAACTCAGACTGGAACTCTTCTTTGTTCTGTATTTTAAGCATGTCCTTCCTCCTGCTTCACATTGGAGATAGCAGCAAAAGACATTGAAGGTGTTATAGAAGGAGGTTCATGTTCTGCATCAGTGTCCCTTGAGAACAACAAATCTTGGCTGACAAGAGTAGAAGCAAGAGGAATCAGGCTTTAGCAGGAGGAAGTGATCACAGCAGAGGGCTTGAGAGCACGGGAAGGAAAGGCAGAGACCTGGGAAGGGGAAGCACTGTTAGATTACCCAGCAGGGCAGCTGGAGTGGGCAGATGCTGCTCCTGAGGACAGATTTGTGTTGGGCTCAGCAAAGCTCTAGGGCAGCTCTGGTATTTAGGGCTCAGAAAGGCAAAGGGGTTCAGCACCCACTTGATGGAAGATGTGAGATGCAAAGAGCTCACAGCAAAAAGGGCCAGGTTGTCCTTTGCCTGATGTTAGATACATTCCTGCTCCTAACTGCAGCTGGGGTCTGGCATCAGGTCTTAGCTTTCTTGAGAAGTCTTTGGTTTGGAATGCAGCATTCCAGCAGGGTTTATCTTGCACTGGGGGACTAGGATGTCTGGAGCCCTGGCTCCGTGTGTGGAGGGAAGAACAGCTCATCCAATAGTTCGGTCTCTAACTACAATCTCTCCTAAATTAGGCTTTTCACACAGGACAGCAGGAAATTCACATGCAGCTCATGCTGAGGTTAAAAGGCAGCAATTGTCTAAATCTTCATATATAGGCAATTATTGGCCTTTTAATTTAGAAGCTAAAGGAGGTGACTCAACAGAAAAGGGTTCAGGCTGAATCAGCAAGATCTTTCCTTGGGTGTTAGATACACAGCAAAAAAGCAAAATAACTTGGAGGCAGGCAGGAAAAAAATTGTGCTGTGGAGGTTCAGGGTATGGAATGAAGGTTTTCTCATAGACAGTTTCTCTGCTTTTCCCTGTTCCATTCCTGAGACACCCATGTCTAGCCTGTGGAGCGAATTAAGAGAAGAAAGAAGTTAATATGTCCATAGCACCCAATACTTTAGGTATCTACAAACCTCCTTAGACACTGTTGACCCATCTCCACACAACAGCTCTTCCATGAGAGCTGGGCCTTGCTAGAAGTTTATTGTAATTTGGAATTAGAAACCTCTGTCAGCCCCACAATTCACAGTGCTGAGTAAAGACCAAGATCCAGGCTTTTAGAGGAATGGATGTAGTGAAGGGAAACTGGATTACACTTCTCTGGGGTCCTGCAAGCAGCTAATTAGCCCAGAGAAGCACTGAAATTCCCTTAGTCTCTCCCTGCTGGAGGCAAGCCAAGGGAGTCTGCCTTATTCTTACATGAAGTAGTATCTGAAGAAAGATCAAAGGATGAGACCAAAATTTCATGGCTAGTGAATCAGGCAAGTCTGCGGAGGGTTTCGATATGATCTTTACAATAAAGAGAAAACTTCTCTGCTCAGTGACATGTTAGTTATGGGATATTCATTTTCTAGATTTTGCTATTATGAGCGTTAAATTCCTTAGGTCAATTGATGGCCCTATAATTTCATACTCTTCACATGGGAAAAATATTGATGTGGTTGTTTTCAAATGCAGGGAGGGCTCAGGGATATTTCTGCAATGTAAAGTCTGAGACTCCTTCACTTTCAAAGAGATTTGGGACACTCATTGGGATGCTTTGGAAAAGGTTACCTGAAGCAACTGTGTCCTTACAGAGTTACCACTGAAGACAGTGAGCAGGCCTGCCTTGTAAGTCAATGCTTTTAGGGACCAGCTAGCAGAGATGGATGTGGTGTATTCCTGCCCCTTTGCCCTTTCTCCAGAGGACTTTAAAGCCCTCTGTAATAATAAATGTAGGAAGAATTTGCTTTCCTTCTGTCCATCCCCGCCCTGCTATGGGAAAGAAAAGAATTATTATGACAATTGGGCAATTGTAAACCAGAGTAATTAAGTGATTTGCCAAAAGCCAGGTAGCCAAACTGGGGAACTGAACCCAAGCGTCCTCATTCCTGCTTCTCCTCACAGCCGATACACACAGACCCTGAAAGGTCGGAATATTTCTTCCCTGGGGAAGATTTCATTTCCTCCTTTGAACACTGAGGGAGGGGCCCCTCTAAATCACAGGTTAGGCAGGCACTCAACTGAGTTAACATGATGTACTTCCCTGCACCGTGTCTTGGAGGTGTAGTTAGGTGTTATTACATGCACTGCTGCAGCTCCTAGAGGTCTCTGCCAAAAGCAAGCCCCATTGTGTTGGCCACCGTTCACACACAGTATGAGAGAGTCCCTGCTCCCAAAGAACTTTAATATTCTTTGATATTTCTGGGAAACATTTCATGAGAGAATTTCAACATAGAGTACAGGGCCTGTTCCTTCCTTTTAACTCAGATTACACCAGGATAACTCCACTCACTTCAACACACACCTGTCAAAGATGAGACTCCAGATCCATTATGTTGCAGTCTCTCTTTTTATAAACACTGGAGCATGTATAGCAAATAATCAGGAAATTAGTGGACAGTTGGAATTAATTTTCTCCAATGTCGCCAATTTAGTTGCTGTTGTGGAAACACAGCAAGGCACAGCAACTGCTATTTCAGTGCAGAGAGCCATCCCTGAGCCCCAGATGGTGACCATATGATCTTTCCCTCTTATGGACCATAGACATGTTTCCTACCCTTAGAATTTGACTTCTGCTTGCAAAGAGGGCTCACCTAAATCTGCCTACTCCCCACAGCACCTGGGTGCAACACAGGTCCCTTCAGGAATCCAGTAAAGACCCAGACAGAGGGTAAACAATTTGTGGAAAAAGCACAACCTGACTCAATTAGAATTTCCTCCATGAATAGCTCCCTATGTCAGAACTTAAGGCCCCAATTCATAGGGAAATCTGGGACCCATTTCCTCAGGAATTGCTAGTTATTTATGCAGAGAAAGTACTTCATTCTGATTTTGTTTTCTGGACAGTCTGGGGTGGGCTTTGTGCTCACGTGAATAGACTGGATTTGTGCCGGGCTGGTAGCAGTGACACGTGAGGAGATCTGTACTTCTAAAACTTGTGTCCTCCAGCACCTCATCTCTCCTCCTTGGCAGAAGGTGCCCAGGTATCAGGAAATGCTGACCTACTGCTGTAGATGAACAAACTCCTCCACCCAGCCCGATTTTGTCAAGAGCCCAAAACCTACACCTGGCTGGTACAAAGCAGAGTAATTTTCTGTCATCTCTTTGCTAAGGAGCCCGTGGACTCCCAAGGCCCAACATAAACCTCTAGTCATGATCTGGAGAGTGTTGGAGTATAGGGGGATAATGGTTAATACACAAGAACCGTCTCTGGGCCAGAACCCCATACATGCCATAAAACACATCTCTCTTAGAGTTCTCTCAGCACAAGTGACAGATATCCTTCCTCAGGAAAGATACTCTTACTGGGTCCTTCACTCTGGCAAATGGGACTTGCCTGTGGACTAAGATGTTATAAGAGAAGAATGAGTCTGGTACTGTCTGACCCTCAAGCAATAGTTACAATGATCTCCCCAAACCTCCAGAGTGTATAATACACCCTTTTCAAAGGCCCAGCCTTAGCCACACACTCCTGTGCAAACAAAATTGGATCTAATTCCAACTCCTATGGCCTTTCCTAGAGTTAAACAAAGCTTTGTACAGCTGAATGATAACAAACCACAGCGGGAGAGAGAAACTGCATGAAGAAAAAAAAGCAAAACATTTGTCCCTGACATTTGAAAAATTCTTATTTGCCTAAGTCCCCTGATTTCAGCAGAGCTGTATAACTTTATACCAGCTTCCAGGTTCGTGTCCTTTTTTTTTAAATCTCTCTTCTAACAAGGTCTGAAAGCAGCAGAGGTGTTCAGGCAGATGTGTGTAGGCTGTCTCAGACAGCAGGGGCTTCAGGCAAGAAGAATTTCAGGCCAACAGCAGCAAGAAAGAGAAAAGGTTGGTGGTGGAGGAACAGAAGATGAAGAGGGAAGCAGTGAGAAGCAATTCTTGTGGTTTGGAAGTTCCTGTGGCTCTATGTACAGTCAGCATTTCTGTCTGCAAACAGAAACATTTCTATTTGCTTTGCAAGCCAGATTTCTCAACCTTTGGCCTTCTGACCTTCACTGTATCTAGCACTGATCAGGTGTGAGATTGCAGCTCCCTGCTCACAGGGGCACAGCTTTTTCTCTTGGTCCAGCAGCCAGACAAGATGGGGCTCCCCAGAACAAGACTGGCAGTCACTGTGATAACGGTGCTGCAAGGAGAAAGCCTCAAAAATACTCTCTTCAAATGAAGATTTACCTCAGCTTAGGTTCTGCCATGTTGTCCAATTCCAATAAAGCCAGGCTTCAGGAATGAGAATCTAGGCATGAGCTGCACATTTGCTGAGAATCAGAGCCAGGTTCCACCTGCTCAAAGGTACACAGTGCTATCTCTGTTGGACTCTGCCAGAAGAAGAGGAAAGCAATGTCTATATTTGACCATTCTGGTCATTCAATTTGTCCTTATCAAATAAAAATAAAATAAAATAAGGGTTTTTTGAAGGCAGTACAGTTTCTTTATGCCACATGCCCATGTTTATTGCCATATAAAATTCCCTGTTTGACTACACCCCACCCAGGCTCTTGTACACACCTGCATAAGTCTATAATTTTATCCCATGAATCATTCTGTACCATCAGATCACACCCAAGTTACCAGAACTTTAAGGAAGTGGCGAGTTCATTACGCTGGTTTTCATCTTTCAATTTTAAAGCAGAAGAATTTTTTATTGGTGCCCTAAATCCACAAGTATTTCTTAAAAAAAAAAAAATTGCAGGCAGAAAGACCATGTAAAAATAATTGATTAAATGCATCCAACAAAAGGGAGGGCAATGGAAGGGAGAACTAATAAATGATCTTTAAGAGGCTGTTTGGACCCGTCTTGCAGAGGCTGTGTCTACATCACGGGGTACTGCAAAGCTGAAGCATTCTAAATCATGAGTCAGACTCACCAAAAATCATGAGCTTGAGGAAAAATTGTAACTTCCAATTTAAATTAAAGGGGTTTGGGTTATTTTCCTCTGGGTTTTGCAACCTTGGGAGAGTATTGAGGCCATGGTTTTAAGCACTTAAGCAGCCTTTGAAAGACTTTTTTTCCCAGGAAAGTGGAGATTTGCAGTTAAATTACTTGTGTCAATAGCTAGGTGTTTAAGCAAACAACACAAGAGGTTGCAATCCAAAAGAAATCCAAATGCCGTGGTGTACAAGAGCCATGCTGCAGTGATTCAGGCTGGTCGGAGAATGTTCTTTGTTAGAAACAAAAAGTGAAGCACACTCAGCAGCACCCAGAGATCTGCAGGCAAATATTTGCAAGCTGCATTTTTTCACTTTTGTTTACAATGTAGAACATACTTCTATCTTAGCAGACATTTCTCACTTTTAACTTCTCAGAGTTATTTTGGGGTTACCAAATACTGCTCGGATTGCCTGGCTTTGTAGTTCCTAGGATTAGGCTCAATGTGCTTCTTGACTTGCGGCCATTTGGCGGCCGCTTCGTTGTTACACAAATGTAACGTGCAGCAATGACAAGAACTTCTTGCCATTCAATTATAAAATGACAGGCAGCCAAATAAGAAAATGGGATTACCTCCTGGGCAACTTAAATTCATGTAATATTCCCATTGGGTTGTTTTCTAGCCAGGACACTTAATTGTTAAGAAATGTGTTTACAGCTTGGTATGTGCTTTATCCATTTGGGACCGAAGCAGGAGTGACAGAATGGTAACAAAGATTGGCCAACAGTCTGAAAGAGGCTGCCACCAGTGGGCAACTCCACCATGGTGCAAAGACTGAGCATCCATAATAAGAGCTGTCTCTGACCCAGTCAGGAAATAAAAGAAAAAGCAAGGCAGTGGTTGAAGTCTCTTACCTGCCCTGGAAGGGTCTAGGTTTGCAGAGATGATTGGGTGCCTTAGAGCCCAGATCTAGTTTTTCTCATCCACATTCATCATGCTTTATTGCTTGCTAATGGAATGACAAAGAAGAAATGGTCTAAATCTAATCATGATGCAGTTGAGTCTGTCTGGAAACCTGCAGCAGCACTGAGTATCAGATCCCTTGGTGGGTCTCCCATACGCACACTCCCTGTGGTTAATGGCCTCCCTGCTCAGCACACTGTTACAAGGCTCTTTAATTCCCAGCTCTGCACAATCCCACTGACATTTCCATTTGTTGTCCCCTCACCTCGGTGTTTGGTGCTATCAAAGTGCCGCCCGTCACTCCAAGGGTTGCACTTAACCAACCTCTCTCCCTGTGCTCCCAGATCCTCTGTGATTGGCAGGAGGCTCTGGGTAGCAGACAAGGTGAATCCTGTAAACATGGCAAGAGATAAGGCAATAGCAAAGGGAATGATAACCACAAAAGTAGCTCACAGGGTTCAAGGGATGGAGGAACATGTACTGTTTATTTTCTGTGCTCTTGGATCAGCTGCAATTCCATATGTAAGCAGACTTGTTCAGCCTCAGCTTTAGGACCTGGAAAGTCCCTTAGCACTGAGCATTATTTAACAAAGAATATATGCTTTCTTTATCTTTTATCTATATAGGAAACAAAACAAAAACAAAACAACCGAGACATTTGAACAATGCCTACAGCTCTGACTTAGGCCGTGTCTCTGCCCTTGTTTGCACTGATGTAAATCAGAGATCGCTGCGAGAGATTTAAAATTGGCCTTTAAATTTCTTATCACATCACTCCTCTGCTCTGCCAGTGATCTGTTCTGTGTGTTTCTGACAACAGTGCCCATGCTTCTGCCAAGCCACAGTTACACATGGAATGCTTTCTCTCTCTCCAGGTACACACAGTGCCTGTCCCCTCTTACACTTTCGTATGAAACATGCAGCTTTCATCCTGATCCTGAGAAGTGCACTACCAATTATACCAATCCTTGGGTTTTTTAACTCATTTCCCCAGCATTTGCTCAGCTGGCTTGCCCATCCCATTTGTTTATGATGAATTTTTTATGACATAAACAATTACTTATTCCCAGGTGCATTTAACCAGAAGAGCAGGAACAGAGAGAAGTAACAGACTTAGGACTGCCTGGGCTTGCATGGTGGCAGCAACAATATATTTCCAGGCTTCAAAGGCACTGATAGAGCTCCTTCTGCATTTTGGGGGGCTCATGACTAGAACTGGCTGGTAAAAGGTGATTTTGAATGCACAGGGAGCATTCAAAAAATCTCCTTTTTTGGTTTGGTTTAGTTTAAGGGAGTGCAGCAGCATTTTCACCTGAGAATTCCAAGGCCATGCCTTGCCTGGCACAGTTGTGAACCTGGTGGTGAAGCAGTCCATACACAGACACGAATGTGCACACAGCTGCACACCCACACACCCCCTTGCACACTCACACACCCCCTTGCACACTCACACACGCTCACAAACACTGTAGTGCATATGTGCCATGCCACAAGAACATGACGTGAGAGGCGACACTTGATCTGCATTTCTGACTCCCTGCCTTGACCCCGAACGCTCTCAGCACCACCACGGCTCCTTCAGCAGCTCAACAGCTCCCTAACTCCTGTAATATTTGGGGCATGGATTAAATTCCATGGTTTGAATAATGGCATTGATTTTTTAATTTCTTCAGGAAAGTGATTTATTCTGTCCTTAAAATCCCTGTAACTGATGTTGTATTATCCAGCACTGCCAAGTTTTGTCAAGGGCTTGAGAGAAAAGGTGAATAAAGACACAGACACAGTTTTCCTCTTATGTCTGCAGACTACTCCTACCTCTGAGCTGCCAGGTAATATCATATAAGTCATATTAGCCCTTGTTCCCTTTCTATCTGTGGTTGACATAATTAGTAGAGAAAAATTGATGTAGCTGATGGTGACACAAGGCTGAATCTGCATCAGTCTGAAAACCAGGCAGCAACAGCACCGAGTAACGTGACAGACTACCCAACCCTACGTACATTGTGCATTTCTCCATAAAATCCAGGCAATGTGGCCTGCATGGTTTTCAGCTTGGATGCTTCAGCAATAAAAAGATTTTTGATAAAGAAAGTTTGAGAAACAGGATCTGAAAGTCTGTATCGAACAGAAATGATCCCCAAGGTACATTAAGATCTGACAGTCACCACTCAATTAGCAAGTGGGAGACAGCTGTCTGTCTGTCACTCTTTCTCTTCCTTGAACACAAACACATTCAAAGTCAATCCAAATCTTTTTGTTTCATCAGCAGGTTTAGCCAGTTACCTGCCGGATGTGGAACAAGTTTAGGTACCAATTCCTGTAACTCAGTAATGGGTCCAGTGTTATTCTCCCTCTCTCTACTTACAATGTCTGACAAGCTAATTGCCAAAGGAAAGAGAAACCTTCTCCCAGACGCTGCAGCTCTGGGACTCAGGTCTATTTAGATTTGCCATTTGTCTGTCCCCGTTTCTAAGCACAGTTCAGGGAACTTTCCGTGAAGAATAAGGCCCTTTCTCCTGGACCCTTTGAGAGATTTCCTATTAGTCACCAGGATAATTAAGGGTTCCAGTTGCATTGCATTAGCACCTTTCATGTCATTAGAGTCCAGCTGCAGTGCGAGAATCACATATTTGCTGAGACTCCTGTGCCAGCCAGCGAGCCGGGAGCAGAGCTTTACATTTCATCACTTTGTAAAAGAAATACAATTAAGCAGTGTTCCCTGATCATATTGCAGCTTGCAAGAGAGGCTCTAAGCACCAATCACTGGAATGTCTGGCCATGAGTTGTATTGAAATGGTGCCTTGACAAGGGTTTATGAACACATTGTAATAAATCCATGGCCACCTAAGACTTCTTAATTGTCAATGTACTGCACACGAAGCTGCTCAGAGCCCCTCGGTGGAAATGCCAGTTGTGCCTGGGCACAGCACATGGCATCTCCACTTGACTTATAGGAAAATCTTCACCCTTTATTAGTATTGCAGGTGTTATGCCACAG
Organism: Aleadryas rufinucha; assembly: GCA_013397815.1. NCBI lineage: Eukaryota > Metazoa > Chordata > Aves > Passeriformes > Aleadryas > Aleadryas rufinucha. Next base: position 188,275 of record VZTH01000789.1, read on the forward strand.
GGTTGGGGAGTTCTGAATTCACCCTGCAAAGGCTACTGGTGCAGAGATTTAGTTCATTATAACATTGTTAATTGACAGACTTGTATGCCTGTCTAGTCAATAACAGCCTGCTAAAAATATGCATTAAGCAGAGAGAATGAATCAGCTGCTAATAGCAGTCTGCCTGATTGTCAGCTTCTATCTATCTTCAGGATTTGTCGGAACCTTGTCACTATTGTGCTCCAGCAGCTCCAAGCCTGTAACATATTTATCCTCCAAACACCCCTCTGGGGCAGGGTGGTTGTTGCTCTCACCAGTTTACAGATGGGAAACTGTGATATTGAGAGGGAGAGTGATTTGCCCAAGGTCACACAAGAAATCTGTAGCAAAACAGGGAATAGTTCATCAGTCTGGCAACCCCAGGGGGATTAACCTACCCCCCGCCAGGACATCCTTCTTGTCTCCTTCCTCTTTCAAATCAGCAGAGTTACAGCAATTTATACCAGTAGAAATTCTCTGAAATTCCTTGAGAATGCAGAGTCTTCTGTTTCTGAGTGGATGAAGTATTAACTCTATGATCCCCTTCCACAGTTCCAAAATGCTGACATCCCAAAGCCAGACTTTAAAACATTAAATATACAAAACTTCTTTAAAACCAGTGCCTCATCTAAACCAAGTTCTAGCTCTTCTCCTTGGGTGCATTTCTTGTAGCTGCTAACACCTCTAGCACCAGGTATAGGGAAACAATGACCACCCTACACTGCTGGGGGGAGGTCTACAATGAGCAGCAGAGTCAGAGAGATGTGAATCTGTGAAATGGCCTTGAGCCTTGGCAAGTACGAGTCCTTTAGTTCATGTATCAAATGTTTGCTTGTAATTCAGTAAGCTGACATAGGATTTTAAGGAACATTAACTCATGTGTTACTGTGATGCTGTGATTGATTATACTATTGCTATTATTAATGGTTCTTATGTGCTATGCAATGGACAAATTTAAGCTAGACATGATCCTTCTCATGAAGTTTGCCTTCCAAATAACATATGATAAAGGAAAAAAGATAAGGGAAGGCTGGGGCAGTTGATCTCAAGAACGTGGACATAAGGTGACTAATAATGGGCTGGAAACGTGCCCAGTTTGTGGGCACAGAAGCTGAGCAGTGCCAGTCACACTGGAGGGGAAGGAAGGTGTAATCAGGTGAGAGGAGCAGAGCCAAATGCCCATTCCTGCAGCACGGCTCCGTGTGTCTCATGGCACTGGCTACACACAGGATCAGCCGTGCTCGTGAAGCCCCTTGAACAGCCCTCTGCCACTGCCTGAAGTGGTACCACAGCTCTGGTCCTGAGTTTGGAAACCAAACAGAGATGAGTTGTGGATGTTCCATCAATGAAAGTATTCAAGGCCAGCTTGGACAGGCTTTGAGCAACCTGATCTAGTGCAAGATGTCCCTGCCCATGGCAGAAGGGCTGGACTGGATGATCTTTAAAGGTCCCTGCCAATCCAAACCATCCTACAATTCTGTGAATTTTTTGTATATGGCAAGTCTGGAAGTAAGATGGTAAAACCAGCAAGATCTAGTCAAAGGAAAAAAATCTGTTACATTTGCTAATTTTTGCCTTATTTTGCTTACACTTTTTCAACAAGGACCACACACATGGTCTACAATGTCAGGGTTGCCTCCTAGATCTTCCTGCATGCAGCTTCAAATCCCCAGTGTTTCAGGACCACAATTCTACACAGGGAGTCACTGTCAGAAGAACAGCACCGTGGTTTCTCTCAGGCTGGGTAGAGACCCAAACCACCAGTTTTAGTTCCTCTGCCTGCCTTTCCTCCTTGTGATTCTCCTTTCTCTCCACAGTTTTGTCGGGGTTGCTCTGGGAAGTCGAACCCTCACTCCACTCTTGTGTGTCTTGCAGGCAGCCATGGCTGTAGCAGGTGACAATTCTGCAACATCTCCTTCCTGCCCTTGGGGTCTGTCAGCCTCTCCATCGAGAGGACACACTCCAGCTGACGGTGCAGCTGCCAGCCAGCCGAGGCTGCTGGGTGGCAGCACTCAGAGGAAAGGAGAAGTACCCAGAAAGGCCTGACCAGAAGTGCAATACACACAAACCTGCTTCTTCCTGGAAAAAATGAGGGAACTGACTTCTCTTCAGTCTTTTTGAGAACCCCAAAGAATTTTCCTCCACCTTCCTACAGGTGGAGAGATTGGACAGACACCAGACTGAGCCATCCTCAAGCCCTCCCAGCCCACCAACAGAGGGATCTCTGTTCAAAAGACTTGTGTACAATTAAGTAAAGCAGACTTCAAAGCTGTCTAGCCCACTGACCCAATATGGAAAAACCTTATTTAAGGCAGGCAGAGATGGGTTCGGTGTCAGCTTTTACTGGGACAGACTTTGCTGAAGGAAGAACTGGGCTCTGAAAGCTGTAGGTTCCTGTGCTATGAAGGAAGAAGTGAAATCAGGGCTTCAAAGACAGTGTTATTTGAAAGTCTGAAATGTCTATTTTCAACCCACTAAGGTCTGGCATTGATAATTTCTAGTTCTCCTAAAAGACTAAAATATCAAAGGGGAGCAGTGAAGGGTCTTTGTGCAATGAGTGTCATCAAGGGAAGATTGTCCCAGACAGCTGACAGTGAGTGAGCCTGATGAGTTGCTTCACCTATTTGCAACTCTGCATCAGCATCTACCAAATGGAGACAGCAGCTCAGGTCAGGAGTGATGAGTGTGGGCCTGTACCTGAAACCAGAGCACTCCTAAAGAGGAAGGTGCCTGGGAAACTGCAGACAGTATTATGATGGTAAACACCAAAGTGAGTATATTCACACTGTAAGGAGCTGGTAAACCCCCTCCCAAATGAGAACTGAGTTCACTTCTGCTTTTCCTCTTGTCTGCCCTCCTGGCAATATTAATTATTAAGGGGGTGAAGACAATTCGGAAGTAAACCCCATAACAGTCCATAACAGTCCCATTATTACCACCTGAACTTCCTTGGCACCATGCAAGTATGTGGGTAGTGGCAGACACAGAGCTACTAAAGCCAAGGAGAGGCTCCAGAATGTCAGGTACTGGAATGCTCATAGATATTAATGAACTCACAGCTTTTCCATGAGATGGGTCAGTATTGTTAACCCCATTTACAAACAAGGATATTGAGTAAGACAGAGGGGAAGTGACTCACTGAAAACCACCCTGTATTAGAGACAGGAATAGGACTCAGATCTTATGACTCCCATTCCTGAGTCTCAACCACTATTAGATCGAAGCTGTAGAGCTCCACATTTGCTGAGGGCTGGAAGAGGGAAGAAACAAGAGGTGGGAAGGGTGCGGAGCTTCTTTGAATCAAAACTAAATGCAAGTTTCCTGGAATGAAGCCACCACTAATTTCAATAAATTTACTTAGATCTTGAGCTTTGGGATGGCATGAGCAGCTGTGAGTCATCTTGGCCAGTCAAAGGAATAATTAATTGTTGTGGGTAAATCTCAAAAGGTTTAGGGGTCAGGTAAGGTAAGCAGCAAAGCTTATCCTTGACTGCTCTTTTCTGCTCTGCAAACTGGAGACACTCACTCGAACACTTACCCCGTGGATTCCTTATGCCAGATCTGTCCATCTGTTGCACACACTTTCTGCCTCATCTTCTATTTTGATTATAAACTATTCAGTGCTGGGATTGTCTCTATTTTAGAAGATTTTATAGTACCTGCCATCACACAGCTTTGATCCATGTAAGGATAAAGTACCAGAGGTACAGCCATTGCCCAAATAGCAATAGAGGCTGAACAGTTTGGCTCCTGAGATTTTTTATGCTTCCTGATTATAGCAGGAGTGGTTTCCTTGTGGTGCTTTGATAGTTTTGCTCCCAGCACAGCTCACAACCAGGAAGTACAAGAATGCAGAGCAATGATAGCCAGGATTTGCAGAGCAGCTCAGCATGCACGATCAGAAGCAGGTTTGCAAAAGGGCTCAGCTCCCATTTAGGCACCAAAATCACTACCTAGATTTAAAGAAGTGCCAAGCTGGTGGGCTACAGAGCTCTTTAGAAGATCCAGCCCTCATGGCAGCTTGTGAGTGTTTGAGGATCTGGCTCAGTGTTTCAGACTGAAAAGGAACTGGAGCTGTGTGAAAAGTGTCGCCCTGACTCAGTGTTGGATATTGTTATTTTTTCAGGTTCCATCACCTCTTAGGTGCTGTAAGATGAGATGTGAAAAAAAGTCTTGTGCTGTCCATCAGCTCTTGATTCCAAACCAAAATGTAAAGCTCAGAGTAAAAGGATGCCTTTTATCCCTACTCTCCTGCCCTGAAATCTCACTCCTCCTTAGGCAGAACCTGGGGTTGGTGATTGCCCTTCAGTTCCTAAGGGTCATAGCCAGGCCAAAGGAAATCTCATGGAGAAGGGAGCACTAAGTGTGTCTATTCCTTCCCAGTGTCCCTAATCCATATCTCATTCCTGAGTGAGAGAGGTAAGCAGTGCCCCATGTGATGGATTGTCCCTCAGGGTCACTGCTCTAGAACGGCACAGGATGCTTCCCATCTGGACCTCTAACCATGCCTGCTCCTTTTCTGTTCCAGTGCAAATAGTGCCAACCTATTGATGGTTTCTACAGAGTTTGATTTTTTCACAGGGTGGAATAGAGGCACTGCAGGGCTCGGCTCTAACATTCCTGTGGAAGCCCTGAGAACCTCACTGAGAGCCCATAGGCATGGAGGAATTTAAAAGCCCTCAAGCCATGTCTGAACTGAGAACTTCAGAGCACAGACTTTCAGGTTCAGTTTCATTTTGAAACGTCTGTAATGAAACATTTTGATATTTAAAAATTATTATAATTTATTTTTCCTTCCATGGGAAATTTCAAATATGTCACTTTTTTTTTCTTTTTTTCTTTTTTTTTTCCCCCTGAAATAGAACTACAACAACCCCACGTAAATTTTCCAGGAATTTTCCCAAATTTCCAGATTCTAGGATTACCTATAAAGCAGACATGCTGGCTTTCAATCCTCTTTAGTGCCCTTACTCCACAGTCTTTTTTCCAATTATGATTACATTTTAAAGAAAGAGTTTATAATCCCTTGCCAAAAAAAATGAGCTTCTTTTAGGTTCCAAGTCTGGAGAAAGGTTCCCTTTTGTTCCTACTAAAGAGATATGTTGCCTGGTGCTGACTGGGAGCAGAGACACTCCTGCATTCCCAGCCCTGACACTAACTGCCCCTGTGGCCCCAGGCTAATCGCTTAAATGCTCTGGCTCAGTCTCCCCATTGGTAAAACAGAGATAATGATACTTACCATCTTCTTCACAGGGGTGTTGCAGAGGAATAATTAGTTTGTGTCTGTAAAGCACTTTGAAGATAAAAAGCACAATACAATTGATAATAATTATTGCTATGCAGACTGGTTCTCCCCTCCCCAACAACTTATTGGTGCAGAAAGGAAAGGAAAGCCCTGAACTGAACTGTCTCCCAGTAGAGCCCCAGTTCCAGCAGAAGTGTTTCTAAGCCAAAACCATAAGCCAGCAACCCCAAAATTTTTAAGTTTTAAATCCAGTTTAGTGACCCTGGTTCTAACTTGCCAAAGTTAGATGTATCACTGCATGGAAGGGAGATTTGTTTTTCGCTGTCTCTTTTTCTCTAGTCCCTCGCAGTTTTTAATAGCGTTTTGTGCCTTCAAAAGCTTCCATCAGTCCCTGATACCTCTGCCTTGCCTGGCATGGGGCAGCAGCTTATTATACACGAGTTCGTTAGAGCCTTCGCTTCAAAGCTCCCCGGTTCAAAGGGTGCCAGAAGTGTTGAACAGGTCAGCACTTTAATGCTGATCCACACATCTTTAGAGGGCAGTAACATCGCCACAGTTTTGTTCCTGGGGGAAACAGAGAATAACTGGTTTGTAGAGTTCCCTTTGGCCTCAGCGCTGGCCGCAGAATTGGATGCTCCTGGTGGCAAAGATCAAGCGTCACGGAACCCTGGAGTGGGTGAGCATGGAGGGCTGTGATGTAGTGAATGAGTGAAAATGTGCCTTTGTGAGTCACTGACTTGTTCTTAATGGCAGCTGTGGAGGAACAGGGAAGGAAAAAGGAATAGGGGGCTAAAGGAGCAAAAAGTATCAGAAAGGATAAAATAATCTAAACTAGTTCTTTCCATGCACTTATTTTTGGAGACAGGTGATAGATGTACCTAAAAATTATCAAAAACTAATCAGAGAAACTACTACTCCAAGGATAGTTCCTGCACAAGCTGAACCAGATCCTCTTCTCAGACTGGGGGCGAACATGGGGAACAAAACAACCTAGATATGGAATATTGGCTAGAATATTTTCATTTGCACATAGACTTGAACTTCCTGTGTTGCGGGGCAAAGTCTTCTGCAGAAGGCCCTTCTTGCTGCATTTATGACCCAAGAGGAAGGAAGAAAAAGCAGAAATCATTCTGTTCCACAGAAATCCTGAAGACCATTTTCCAAACAGACAGTGGCATTTGAAGTCACTGATGCTACTTAAAGAAGTAGCATTTGAGTCACTGGACATACCTTTAGGCTGAATCCAAATATTGAAAGTAAGCACCAAATCTTCCTTTCTGATATCAACCAAAGTAGAAGAAGCCATTTTTGCACTGGGCATATTCATTGTCTCTTAAATTGATCTGAATCAGAAATGGTACCAAGCCCTGGAAGAGCTTTGAACACCCTGGTTTTAATCAAATGCAGGATGCTTAAAGGCAGAATTTTCCCTGCAGTGTCTGGTTGGGAGGTTGATATTAGCAGATTGCTTTGAGTAGGAGAACAGAGATTTTAGAACAAACACACACACACACAACAATCAGGGGTCTGTGAGGACCTTGGGAAGAGCTGCGTGCTACAGCACATGAAGTGTATCACAACCCAGCCCTATCAGAAGGCTGCAACCTCTCCTGGGTGGGATTTATTGCAAAGCATCATTTAAATACAGATGCCTACTGACTGTAGATATCTAGACTGTAGATATCTCTAGACAATTACAGAAAGATTATTTTGGTGGCTTAAGTAGAACATGGATCTTTCCATAGCGAGGGATGAATTTTTCACCAAGGGAATGATTCAAGTGAGGGAGAAGAGTAAAAGATGTGGGCTCTAACATCACAGAGCCCATCCCAGCTGCCTGATTTCAACTTGGTTGTGAGAAAAAACACCCCATAATTAAGACACCACTCATTTCTTATTTCTCTTGCTTCATCCCCTTGTTTCTGGTCCCTGGGGAAGGAGGTTTCATTCACATAGAGCACACCTATGGCAGCCCCTCAGTCTGCAAAGGTGAGACTCGCACTTCTGAAAGGCTTTTTTTGCCAGTACTCGCCCAGTTCCATGCCCAGAGACCTGAACTTCTGTTTGCACAGCCATAGAGACTACGGCAAAAACCGGTATTTTTGTGAGAATATGGAGCATGCCAAGTGCACAGGTGCCTGCTAAAGGTAGAGATTTCATTTGGGAAGGAGATGATGCTGCATTTGGTCTAACCTCTGGAAGTGTAGCTCTTCTGAGTCTCAGGTGAAACTGTAAAGCTTCCCCATCTATAAAGCTTTGTCCTCCTGCTCAGTTTGCCTTAGGCTCAGTCATCCTTGTGCCTTCAGAAAAATACTCAGAAATACATTTCCCTCCTTCTTTTTCCAGGGCCTGGGTGGCATGATCTCTTAATGCATCTGCCTGTTTATGTTAGCAAAATGGAAAGCAGCTTTGTTTATGGAAAAGATCTATTTTTGTTTTACTTTTTTCTCTCAACTAAACTGACTTTTATCCAGGATTGTGTTTTGCTTTGGGAAAAGAAATGTGCTGCAATTCTTATCCCTAGCTTAAAAGTCAGGTCAAGAGGAAAGGGGGAAATCCTGATCATATTATTTAATTTTGTAGGATTACGCTGCAGCCTGGAAATCTAAAAGAGCGGAAGAGTTAATATCCCCTCTTCCCTGCAACTTCTTGCTCTGTGTCCCTGTGCAATGACATTTGCTATTCTCCCACATATATTTACACAAGCCAGATCAGAAACAAAATCAGTATTTCCATCTTCTGGGCAGAGAGACAGTGTGTGGCATCCAGGGGAGAAGGAAATTTCAGAAGCCATCATGCTCCCCTGAGGATAAATCATGTCATTGTGTGTCTTTCAAGTTCCTGAGACTTTGATCTTGTGAGAGATCGAACAGGATCAGGTCATGGATGGAAGATTTTGAATGCAAACCCAGACAGGGCATCATGATGTGGAGATGATGTGGTGAGGTGTGGAGCACAGTGTGCAACCTTTTCCCTCTGCAGCCATCATGGAGAATCTGAGAAACAAATCCATGTATGAAAACTGCTCTATAGCCAAAGCATAAAGGGTTCTGCTCCTGGCTTGGGAGTCAAAGCAAGGTCTGGCCAGTCCTCATCGTGACACACTCCTGGGTAGGTTTTGGCAAACACTGAAAGCTTGGCTCTAATTCTAGCTGTCCTCCTGACTCCCAAGATGGATTTTGTTAATTCTCCTCATCCTCGTCATGGAGATGGAGATCACACCTGCCTGTTTTGGAGAACTATTCTGCCTTCTTTGCGTGTGTGGTATGGAATTAGGGGTTGTATGAAATATGGCCAGCACCTTATGACATTTAACATGGAGAATTCATGGTGAAACCCATCTGTAAACATATAATATATCCTTAAAGCTCCATGACATAGGGAATATATTATTCCAATTTCAGCTATGAAGGTGTGTTATGGAAAACAGTGGCAGCATTGTCTACTGTGAAGGTTGTCTGACTTTTCCCAATAACGTGTGTGTGGTTTTCTATAACGTACATAAACATATCTGCATTAAAACCACTGAGTTGATGCAAGGTTGCCTTGATTCCAATGCAGGGCACTCTAAAATGATGGAAAATACAGAATTTAGGTAGGTCATGCAACTTCAGTTCAACCCCCCAGTGCGTATGGCTCCATGACACAGTCATTTAGCATATAACCACACACAGATTTCATTCCACATTTTCCCTGCTTCCATTTTCAGAACCTTGTGCAAATCACAGCACTGGTTGCACCCTTCAGACTAATATCCATGGGAATCTTTAAATACAAGCTGTTAAAGTGACCTAAATGTAAGAGTTTGCTGCTACTACCCAGTAATAACATGATAGGATAGCCAGGGTAGGCACTATCAAAAAGGATAATGAACAATGATAATAACCCTTAATAAGTCATAAGAAATAATAAAGCAGGTAATGAGGTGCCAGTTTTCACAGTTAGCTGTGAAATGTTTCTCATGTTGACTTGAGAAAAAACATATAAGGGGATGAAAATGGCCATTTCTGTTGATTTAGTCTCACTTCCAACATTTCTTCCTAACATCAAATTTGTGAACTGGAACAACGGAGCTTAACCATGTTCTGATCCATGTTTGGTGCAGAGAAATCCTTTGAAAAACGCAGAATCGATTGAAGAACAAGGAACAATAAGATATCAGCTAGTTTCTGGCTGATTTCCCATCTGACATTGTAAAAGCATCCAGGACTATTTGTTTAATTTGAAATAGAATAGCGAGCCATGGAACCATCCTGGAACCCCTCCTAGCACATATGCACATACACAGACCCCAGCAAGTCGCTCCCTACCCACAGCCATCTGTCATGTGTGCCAACTGGAGCAAACCACTCATATTACTCAACAAGGAGCTCATTATAGCTTCCTCTTCGTCCACGGGGCTTTTGGAAAAGCTCACAGTCAGGGGGAATGTGCAGCAGGGAGGGAAGGCATTCAGGACTGGGGTGCTTTTCCACTGCTTCATGTCCACATCAAAGTGCAGGCATTTCAGTGACCACCATTGTTATTGTCACTCAGGAGAACATCCCTTCTTCCTGGAACCCTGTTTTGACTGGTAGGCAATCCAGGCTGACCTTCTCTGGATTGCTTCAAGAGTTTATTTCATTTTCCTTATCTGTAAGTCTGTTTCGAATCATTCATTTAATTTAAATTTTTCCCAGTTTCCCATCCCCACAAGGGAAGTACTCACTGGAGCAGATTTCCAAGAGATACCACAGCTCAATTCCACCATCACAAACTTCATTCCCTGTGATTTCACCTCTGGTCAGCCCACATTTGTTATTTCAATTGAGTTTCCTACCCTTGAAACTCCATCAACTCTTTGGGACAGAGATAATTTTATTGCATTGGATTATTCAGTGTCCAGCAGAGCAAGGACCTGATCACAAATATTGCAATATATTAAACGAGAAATGGCAAAGCTACAGAGGAAAACTCTGGCACAAAACCAAATCCTTTTTCTTAACTTCTACCTGAAGCAGATGCTGGTGGTACATGTAACGTGTGGGGCTTCGCTGATTTACACCCTTGTAAAAATCAGTATTCAAAGCTCCTTTTCATGTGCAGCTTCCATCTAAGTAAAGGGGATACTGCATATCAAAGGCAGCTGCACCAGCCACTTTAGATTTATTAGTAAATCCATTGAAAAAACATTTCCAATGAAATAAATCTCAGCCTGCTGACTTCCTCCTATTCTTTACTTATCCTCTTATTGATTTTTGTCTCGGAGATTTAAACCTCTCAATTTGTTTTATGAGACACTTGTCGAACAGATGACAAGAAAAAAGACAGTGCTGGATATTTTCTTTAGCAGTTTTAAGTAGAAATAAAGAGCATTTCTTTGAAATTAGTCTTGCTCCTGTGACACAGTAGGAAGAAAATATCTGACAAGCCCTTTAGAAGGCATTAGCTCCGTGCATAGAGAAAGCTTATGGGCTGCCACCAACACAGCTTTGTGGCAGCAGTGCCCCAGAAGCTCATTGACAAGTTTGACATGTAAACAAGCTGTTGCTAAAAATATTTAACCTGGGGGACCCTGGCTAGTTGAAGGGGCTAGTAATGGAATACAGATCCTTTCACCTCCAGGCATCTGTTCCAAGCTATGCCATTGACTCAAAGTCATTATCGTCGGGTGGCTGTGCACAGGAACGAGTAGGTGGGCTCTGCTCTGTGTCTCGTGAGCAAATTGGGGCATTGCTGAACCACACTGGGATTTTCAGCAGAAAGCTGGGGGCTGGCACCTTCTGGTGGCTGGGGCCGCTGCTCCCAGGAGGAAAGTGTCCTCAGTTTATTCCCCTGCAGCTCCTCTCTAGGGACACGTCACCTGGCAGGCACCTGTGTCTGTGCAACAGCCCCTTCCCAAGCTGCTGTTGCTGTTCTGGAGATGAGAGTAGATGGAGAGAGAAAATGCAGGGGTACATCCATCCCCACCCCGCTCCTGCCTCCTGCCCCACAGCCTGAGCCTGTCCCAGCCTATGAATGCTGGGCACTGCCCTGGAACCCAGATTCCAGCTGGTCATTTCTAAAGGCTCCCTATTTGACTCTAAAGGTTCTCTAATCATACTTTTCCAGGGAAAGATATCACATGAGCTAAAACACTGTCTGCACTTGCAGATGCACTCTCTGGAGCAGGAGTGACANGGCCGATGAATGCCAGGCACTGCCCTGGAACCCAGATTCCAGCTGGTCATTTCTAAAGGCTCCCTATTTGACTCTAAAGGTTCTCTAATCATACTTTTCCAGGGAAAGATATCACATGAGCTAAAACACTGTCTGCACTTGCAGATGCACTCTCTGGAGCAGGAGTGACAGCGACAAGGCAGCACAAGGGACACCCCTAAAAGTGAGGCGCTGACATTCACCCTTGGCAGGGCAGAGTCCTGCCAGACCAGGTGCCTCCCCTCAGCTCCACGGGGTTGGGAAGTTTAGGGAAGGGGAATTTCTATTCCCACACATTTTGAATTGCTGTTACTTCACTTACCCTCCTTTGCTCTGGGCTGTGTGCTCCGATGGCTCTGCCAGCTCTCAGGCAGTCAAACAGCTTTCCCTCCATTTTGTTACTCAGCTTGAGCAGCTCTACACCTAAAATCATGCCCTGAAGAGAGACCCAGAGGCAGTGCCACAACCCAACAGACTGTGGGCTGTGTTACTCCATTTTGGCACCATTTTAACCCTGCTTTGTTCCCCTGAGGTGAGAGTGGTGCCCTCACAGCGCTCACCCACACTCTGGGGCTGCATCTGCTCCCCTCAGCAATGGTGGTGCCTGTCAGGGGCCCTGCCCTGCCCCTCACAGCCTCCCGGCAGCCCTGCGCAGCTGAATTTCACCTCATGTCACACACATCACATTAAAAGAAAAAATATATGTATACACCTATGTCATAGATTTATCTATCTATCTGTGTGTGTGTGTGTGTGTGCGTGTGTGACATAGGTAGGAGAGATTGCTCCCAGGCCGGGGATTTGTTGGGGCATGGAGGCCCTGTCATCCCGACAGGCCAGGATGGCTGTGAGAAGGCCGACCTGAGGGAAAGAGGTGGGAAACCCTCATTCAATCCCTGCTGTCTAGAGAAAAGTCACTTTCCCAAACTTGCTGTTTCTGCCCCAATGGCTTCAGGCTGTCAGAGGACAGTGGGTGCCCTGTGAGGGGACTGGTGCTGTGTTGTCGGCCATGAGCCGCTCCTGAGGGGGATTTAAGGCTGGTCTTGTGTCCTTACAGGCCCTTCTGCACCACAAAGCAGGAGGATTTAGATCTATTACGTAGTTTTTATTGGGTTTTTTAAATTACAAACCTGGCACCTCTTCTAGTTCCCATTTACAGGGTTTTCAATTCCCATTTACAGAGACATCTCATCCCAGGAGCTCCAGGGCAAACTCCCTCTCCACAGGCGCAGGGACAATGTTGCCAGGCAAGGTTGGTGTTAATTTAACTTTGGGAATAGCAGGAACAATAGGACTGGAAGGGGCCTTCTGGTTCATCAGACTAGTCCTCTGTTGTTAGAGGCAACTACATTATATAATCCCTTTTGCAAATGAAGCTGGCTCTATCCTAAAGCGAGCTGGGTTATTTTTGTCCCCCTGTGTCCATGTGAAGGCACTTGGAGAACCTCCCTGCTGGAAGGACATCTTCATCCGAGGAGCATCTTGCTCACCACGGAGCATCACTGTTACTAATCTCCAACCACATAGCCTGATTTGAATCCTATTACATTTCATTCCTTTCCTAGTGCTGGAATGCCCAGGATCATATGAGTCTTCCCCTGGAGTACTCTGACCCTCCACATTTACAGCACCGCCCTTATTTTGTGTCACCAGCACAGTCCTACAGCAAGATCATTGATTCTGCTTGATATTTTTATCTGTCTAAAGGTTTTGCCTTGAGAAACTGTGCCAGTTACACGCCCGCAGACTCCCCTTCAGCACAGCCCTCATCTCCCTTTTTGAAGGGAATGCACTGATCCAGGCTATCCAACCTGGGTAAATCTATTTATCCCCACACCTTTTTTTTTTTCAATTCAAATACAAGGATTTATCTGCAACTCCTGTTCTTCTATCATATGTTGTAAGGATGCTGGGTCCCATGTTGGCTGAGAGCTTTATGAACTCCAGCCCCCTGGAGAACCTCTGGATGCCACACTTTATTATATCTCTTATATATCAGTGTATGTTCCCTATATTTATAACCTCAGTTTTCTGACTCCATGCTGATTTTTTGACACAATTAGTTTTGACCCTTTCCACAGGACTTGTTTCCATCTGATCTTTTGGCAGGACAGGAAAGAAAAGGAACAATGCAAGACCTTAATTACTTAGTGCAGAAAATCCAGAGGGATCTTCTGTTTTCTTGTATCCTGACTGTCCCATTGATGGTGAGCATTTCAGAGGAGGGGTCCTGTTACAAAGAGACCTGTTTCCCACCCTCTTTTTTGGCACTTCTTAGAAGGCCTCTTTGGAAGGGACTAATGGCCCTCTGGGACAAGCCCTCTTCTGCCAATAACCATAGGTCAAAAGTTAAACTGAGCAGTGGAGAATGAAAACCGGATAAAATACACTATAAATCTTGACATTCTAATTGAGAACTGTCCAATGCAAACTGCAGTAGTGTGTCTGGTTTACCTCAATGCTCTACAAGAGGTCGGATCCTGCTTTCCTTAATGGCTTGAAGTATCCTACTGATTTTTACTGGGACTTCTCACTTGATTAAGACAAGCAAGATTTGGTCTTTGAAAAGACTTAAAGTTTGATAGTTAATGCAATTTCTGCAGCCATAGGAGCAGAATGGTGGTTTTGATTTCACAGTAAAGGCATGATCTTCTCATCTTTCAGGCGACAGTGACATGGCTGTGTATGTGTGTGTCTGGGGGCAGAGATTTGCAGGACAAAAAGATCTGTGGACAAATACAGCTCATAAAGAGCATGTTTTGCTGAAGTGAAATTTGCCTGAACATAACATGTCATCTAAGATGTTTTATAGATATTTTTGCTGTCTGAGGTAAATGGGGGAGGATTACACCTATTTTACAGACTGGTGAAATCAGAGCATAAAGAATTTAAATGACTCACCCAAGATTACACAATAACTCAGTAGCAGACCCCAGCAGAGCCTGGAGTGCCAGTGCTCGAAACACTGGCCCAAACTGTCTCCTTGGCCTTGTCATCTCTGTCAGACGTACATCACTTTCAGACACTTAAAATACAGAATCAAAAATAGCAGAACAGATCTTGTTTATTCCTCTGCTTATATATTAAACATAAGTTTGCTTTCAGTGAATAGTTTTGTTGTTTATATTTTCATGGGAATTCTAATCTTTGAAGCAATTCATTCCAAACCTTTGCTGTTCCCTTTCACAAAGCAAAGCATAGATACTGGAACAAAACTCCTGCTGCTACAAGCAGACCACTGTGGTTCCCATCCTGGAAGCTCAAGAGAACTATCCTGTAACATTAGACTACAAAAGCGTTTTATTAATGTTGCACCTTGGAGCTCTTCTCTGAATAGGAAACTTTCCTCCAAATTTATTTGAAATTATATCCCTCTGCCCTGAGCTAATTTTTTTTCAGCCTGGTTAACATCATAAAATGGATCATTAATATGTCCTTTGAAAGTGATGCCAGTTCTGTGTAGCTCATGCAGTCTGTATGTGTTGGTGCAAAGAAATTTGCTCCTACTGTACAGGATGTGTGTGCCAGAGAAGAGAGAGAGGGTTAAGAAAGGGAAAACATATACTGGAATGTAGTGGCATAACAAATCCATCCCTAATCTTGAAAGCTCCATAGTGCATGAGTAATGAAACTAAGGATGAATTATTACATCTTGCACTCATAATTTACAGGTACGAGTGTATTATCTTACAGCATAAATATTCCATTTAGGCTTTGTGATGGGGTTTTTCTCCATATAGGAAAATAAAAGTAGTATTAGTCACATGTCCATAGCTTTGTCAGTGGTTGCAAAATGTTTTTCTTTCCAGGAGGAAAGCGTACTGAATAATGCAACACTTCTATTTAGGCTGCTTTTTCATACATTGACACTTTCAAAATCTAGAAACAGTTCTTTTAATTTTAAGGGCTACAGTGTCTGCTCCCTTTATTCCTGCCCTTTATCATCTTACACACCATGTTCTTATAGACAAGGGGGGGAAAAAAACATTCCAGTGTCTAATAAATCTGAAATCCATCAGGGGCTGCAAAGTGTTCATTCTCCTGCCTTGGCTCAGATCGTGTTACATTCAGCAGCACAACAAATGCACTTTGTGCAGCAACACCGATGCATTAAGCACTTCTGTTCATATTTCCAGGGTGGGAACTACACCCATGTTTTTAGAGGTTTGAAATTTTTTAACAAAGAGAATGGTTGCGCAGTTGACTCACAAGCAAGGAGAGGGGAAAATCACATTACAATAGTTGTTTCTGAGCAGAATTTTAATATTGCTAAAGGACTTTAAAAATATTTTGTGCTTCAAGCCTTCTCTAGCATGCAGTGCTCTACCTTTGGTTTTCTGAGCTAATTTATGAGAAACTCTCTATGTGCAGGTCTCAGTAGTCCTTTTTTTGCTCTTAGACATTTTGCTGCCTGTTACAGTGAAGTTGCACATGCTGTGCCTTCACAAATGGGTATTTTACTTTTGTTCTTTTCTATTGCATTTCCCTAAAATAAAATATATTCGGGGGAGGGGGAATATTTTATTACTGTTTGTCTAGGGAAATAATGTAATGTGGGGCCAACTCTTTAGGCACACCAGGACTGATTTTCTAATACATGATCTCACAAGTATGAGAGATTTTATTTCAATGAGCTCAGTTCACAACTACGGACCTTAAAGAGGAGTAGATTAATAGGTGTCAGGCAATTTAATAGTTTCTTTCTGACCCTTGTAGACAGCTTTTTTTAGAAGAGCTGAGCCCTCAGCAAGGTGAGTTCTAGAAATCAGAATCCAATTATGCTTCTAAAAACAATAGCACTTCTCTCAGATACCTGCATCTCATTTTCTGGTTCTGTGAAAGGGAAGCATTAATAATGAGCTAAATCATTCTTAGTGAAATGGTCAGGGAAATGTATCTATGAAATGCTCTTAGATTCAGGGATGCTAAGAAACATTAAAACAAATAAATTATTTATAGAACAGGCCTGTCAAGTTTAAAAATGTCCAAGGAGATAATATTTCAAAATTTGTTCCACACAAAAATTAAGTTGCATTTATCAAAAGCAGAACTATTTGCAAAGTGAACATTGACCAGTGTGTGCAGCTTAAGGAAGAAACTGTAGTTTAGCTGATGTAACTGGGGCACTTCCACATAGCACAAGTTTTCAAGCCTACAGACACAAAAGCTGAAGGGCAGTAGCAAAGAAAGAGAAAGAGGAGAGATGTTCAAAGACAAACTTTCAAACAAGCACATGCTGATCTGAAAGATCTGCTGGATTTGTGTGTCCAGAATTCAGACGGGGGGTTGCCCTCACACATGAGCATTTTCCTACATCCCAAAATTAGGCACTCACATATTGCCAGGTTTGAAAACACGGGCACTGAGGGGCCTGCAGATCCGTGGGGCAGAGCTGTAATCAGGGTCAGGTCCCAGCAAGGATTCACTGTTGTATTAACATTTTTTTCTTGTCCTCAGCTTAAACAGAAGAGACAGCAGAGCAAACACTCCAGCCCATATCCCGTTGTCAGCTGCTGTGCTGGATTAAACAAGACCAGAATTCACTCCTCTTATTGCAGGTAAAAAAAATAAATTACATCTTCCATATTACTTCTGCCAAAAAGGTGGGGTTTTATCCCTCTTGTCATTAAGTCTGATAATTTGAGTGTGTGGTGGACACCTGTGCAGTGAAGAAGGTATTTCTGCTGCACACAGTTTTCTTCAGGAGCAGCTTACCAAATGTGAAAAACTGTAAATGTTACTGGTTTCCTTTGAAAAAAAACAATGTTCCTTTGAAAAAACCAGTGTTCCCAATGTTGGCATGAAATACTTGCCTGAGGAAAGGGTGTTACGGTCATTTAGAAATCATAGGTGGAACCAGTGAGGTAGCAAAGGGAAAAAAGCACTGTGGAGAGGCATCTCAAGGAAGAATGTCTGGTGGTCACTGCTTTCTCTGGCTGGCCTTTGGGTGGCCAGCAACATCACTGCTTTAGTTGTAACGAGTTCCCATTTAAGCTAAAGAAGATGGTCACATTTTAAAACAGAAGTGTGTTCAGAGCTGCAGTCCCCAGTGAGTATTTCTTAAGAAACGGTTGAAACTGTCAGTATTTTAGGAAAGCTGGAGGTATTGCAGCCATTTCCTATCTGATGATGTCTCTCTAAGTATGAAGGGTAATAGGACTACTTTGAGCAGATTAGGTTAAATACTAAACTTGACTTCATTAATGCTGATGGAAACACAGAGCTCAGTATTCTGTGCAAAATTATATTTTGAAGGAAAACCTCGTTTTAGGTAAGACTATACCAGTTCAGAACTGTTAAATTTGATACTGTTGTAACATAACACATTTCAAAACTGAGTGTCAAGAGGTAGAAATGTTCCAGTCCTGTAAGAGCAAATTCATAAACTTTGACATTTTTGGTGGTCTTTGTTTCTACTTTTTAAATGAATTTCCATCAGAAAACTTTGTGTGGGAAATAAGTGTGGCAAAGGATCTTGAGGCAACTAATTATTCAGTGATTATTTTAGGCTCATTATTCTTACCAAATAGTGAGTAAAGTAATCATATTTTATCTATGGCCTCTGTATTTTTGTTTACAGTACAAAGCTGCAACAGAGAGCTCAGAAAGTAACCTTGTTGCCTGAGCAGTGCTGGCATCCCTGATGATTCGTGTACACTAACAGGGTAATAATAAACAGAAATGCCTTTTGAATTACAAGTTCCATTGGAATCACAGGGGGAAGGTCAGTGTTCACCAAATTGAGGAAGACAAAACTGGCATGAAAGGAATTTTATGTTCGAGCTCCTCAGAGGGGATTAGAAGTGCTTTCTTAATAGTGACTGAAAGAGAGTTGGAATGGTGTCACTGAATGTACAGACATTGCCCTGCTTATGCACATCCACACACAGTCACCACATGCAGCAGCACAAGGACCAAATGCATGAGGCTGCTGCGATGTTTGAGGGGGTTTTAAAATACATTTTTTTCATCCTTCATCTCCACATGCTAAATATATAATAAGATACCTTGTTTTCTTGCCCTGCAGACCCACATGACCAAAATGAGGGACATTAGTAAGTGTTAGAAAAAGTATTCAAGTGTGAAATGAATTTCTCAAACATTAATAAGTATTTCTAGAACCTCAGTTTCATAATTTGACAGTTCCACAGTTAATAAATCACAGCAAAAGGAAAGTGTGATAACAGCAGAGCAAAAGGAAGCCTGGATCTATGAAGTGCAACTGAGGGATAAGTGAAAGAAGCATGCTGATGACCCTGAGTTTACTTTTGGTTTTCTGAGCTTTCACTCAATTAAATTCATTCCTCTCCTCTAAAGACCTATTATGTGCCTTTACCTACGTTCCTAACTGATTTTTCTTGTAATTCAGCTCCTTGCCAAGTTATTTCCATGATTTAAGGAATACTGATTTAAAAAAAAAAAAAAAAAGACTAACACAGAGATGAAAGGAGCATCCACACTGTATTCGAAAAGGTTTTCTGAAGAGGTGGGTTGATTTTAATTAACTTCCTGAATGAAACAATTCAGGTCTGGAGCTGGCAATCTCCAATAATCACTTTTTGGCCTCTGGATGAAAAAGGGAGTCAATTACACAAAACAATGCAACAAAAAGGCAGTCAATGGAAGGAAGTAGTTCTGTGTATTACAGCAGTACACACATTAAGAGAGGCCCAGCATCCAGAGGCCCAACATGAAATTAGTCCCCACTGTGGTAGACACTAAATACGTATTGCAAGAGACAGCCCCCTTACTCCAAAGCTTATCTTCTCTTCAAGACTAGTTCTTGTTTATATATTTTGAGCATTTCCCCTAATTCAAACTATGTGCACAGAAAAAGCCTTAACTTTATTGTCAGTTGCTGTCCCAGGAGTCCCACAAACTGCAGTTCCAGTTACCCAACAACTGATGTGACCATTCTGTAACGTGAACATCACTTGGCATCACTCCACTGTTCCTTCATCCCTAAATCTTACCCTCTGTTCCACCTTTTGTGTGTCCTGAAAAGAGGTGACTTAGACCATATTTTCCTTAGGTGGAGCTAATACAGAACTTGAGGAAATGTCTAAAATAGTCCAGTTGCCATTAAGCAAGACAGATAAGAATGAGAGAAAAAAAAAAGAAGGGTCTGATAGAGAGAATGTCTTGCCCAAGCTGATGATAAGAGGGTAGTAAGCATACCTTTGTTCAGTCCTTGCCACAACAGGGTCCACAGCAGCACAGCACATCCTCACTTCACACACACATCTGTGCTACTGCATCTTCAATATGCCCAGCAAAGCTCCCAGACTTCTGCTGAGCAGGGAGTGGAAGTCAGGAGGGTTGTATTAAACCTGCTTGGTGCTTTTCTGCTGCTGTGAGAGAGAGAAAACCCTTGTGAGGGAGTTCTGAGTCTGAACTCTGTCACCTGTCAGTTCCACTGACATTAATGTGGTAATTCTGGGTTAGGATTTGGTTTAGGAAGGCATCCTCAAGCAGCAGAGCACACTGCTTTAAAAGCAAGAATATTTATGAAAGGTTGCCCTGGAGTGGTTTTTATTGATAAAATTCAAACCAGAATCTGACCCACTGACTCTAAGCCCAGAATACAATTACTCAATGGTTTAACCAGCAAGGTAGTATCTGTGGTAAGAAAATAAAACTGGCTTTTAAAAGTGATATTTCCTTTATGACTCCTGCTGTATTTTTCCTTTTGTCAGCAGAATCAGTGAGTTAAGGAGTAAACAGAAAAGGGCTGTGGGAAAAGTAGGGAAGCTTCAGGGTTGTGCTTTTATCAGAATGGCACAAGTCCCATTGCTTCATTCTGAATCACCTGATCTAGGGATTTGGCAAAAGAAATTTTGAAACACTTGAAAAATGAATGAAAATTATCCTGATTGGGAGGAAGAAAAGCTTAAAGTAAATAGCTTAAGTCAATCTGTCCAAATGTCACTTGTAAGGATGGCTCTGCTCTGCTTAATGACAGGAGAGCAAGGAAGGTAAGGGGGAGGAAGGGACCCTTTTTGAAGGGCTGTTGTTCTAATGTACCTGTGTTTATTTTAAAAGCTTTTCAAGGAGGTAGGGAGGGAAGCTACTGTCGCTCAGTGATAAAAGTTGAGTGATTGAAGACCCCATTTGGGGGCAATCTGTTCTCTGTCTCTGTAGTTGCCCACAAAACCCCTGATAGGCAGGTAAAGCAAGCTCAGGAGAACACGGCTGATGGGAGAGGACTAAGAATCAGGACTCCTGGACTTTATTTCTGGTTCTGACATTGACTGTGTGTGCAGGCAATTAAAGTGGAAGTTCAGTGCAACTGCCTCTCTGGCAAATGGGGACCTCAGCCTTTCCTCCCTCCCTGAGACAGGGAAGCAATGAGGCTGAAGGAGTGTCTGCCAAACAGATTGGGCTCATGGTGAAAAGTGGCTCAGACACTGCTAGTACCTGGGAGTTAAAACAGACCGGTGTGCAGAGCAGATCCTTCCTGAAGGAATTCTAATTCCTGTAACTCATCTGTTCCTGTTCTAATTAGCCATGGTGTGTGAACACCTGCACCCACCACCTCCCTGTTATGTGGCAAATAATCTCATGGTTTATGGCTCTTCTATTACAAAGGGATTCTTGCACGGTGTCTGATATTAAATATCAGGCTTGAGTCTACTCTGCTGCGTGTGAGCCAGTCTGTTTTAAAAGACAAAAGCTTTTGCTTCAGTTGCTGTCATGTACAGACACTGTAACCTGGCTCTTGTGGAGAAAGCTGGCTGTGGAACATCTCCCGGCAGGTTGCTGAAGATAAAGGTATTCTTGGTTTTAGTTCCAGGACATTGTTCTGCCAGAAGTTCAGAGTCAGTTCCAGCACTCGCTGACCCCCGCTGTCCTCACACACCTCAAAATGGCCCTTATTTAGCAGAGAGGAAAAATCTCTTTCTCCCTGCCTCCTGTGCTCGCTC
The DNA here is from genome assembly GCA_013397815.1 of Aleadryas rufinucha. Classification (NCBI taxonomy): domain Eukaryota; kingdom Metazoa; phylum Chordata; class Aves; order Passeriformes; genus Aleadryas; species Aleadryas rufinucha. Next base: position 209,638 of record VZTH01000789.1, read on the forward strand.
TCATGTAACGTTGTCCTTTACGAACAATGACATATTCTCACTGCTTCTCGTATGCCCTTCCATTGAGATGAAAAGCTAAGTCCAGATTTGTTTTTGCTGTCATTCCAAATGAAGCCAGAAGAGCTATTCTGGGAATCATCTGCACTCTGCACTTTACCTAAACAAATTTGAAAGGACAGGTTTTTGAATGCAACTGATCCTGCAAGGTACACAGGGTCTTTAGTCAATGAGAGAGAAGGACATTCACAGCCACACCGGGGAAGACTGGGCTTTTTCATTGCACATGCAAAATGGTTCCAAAACTGATTTTTCTTCATGTTTTGGGATGTGATCAAATTAGTCCTCAGAAAAACATAATAAACAAGAGAAGAGAGAAAGAAAGAAAGAAGGAGAGAAAGAGAGAGAGAGAAAGAGAGAGAGAGAAAGAGAGAAAGANGCAAGGGAGAGAGAGAAAGAGAGAGAGAGAAAGAGAGAGAGAGAAAGAGAGAGAGAGAAAGAGAGAGAGAGAAAGAGAGAAAGAAAAAGGAAGGAAGGAAAAGAAAGAAAGAAAGGAGAAAAGGAGAAAGAAAATGAGAAAGAGAGAAAGCAAACAAGAAAACAAGAAGTAAGCACGCAAGCAAGCCTGTAGAGAAAACAACTAAATCAGAAAAGTCTGAGGACATGAGGCCAAAGCTGGGAATACAGATCCCTAGGTGCTGGTCCTACCCAGTCCCCAGCATGCCTGGTGACAGAAGAATCAGATTTTCACACACACATAACACTCTGACTGTGCTCAGAAAACTGAGCTGGTTTGCAAATCTGATCGTTTTTTGGTGTGGTTAAATAGGAATTGAGCTCCTAAAAGGCAAGTGCCCAAAGACTTTGAACAAATTATTTTATATTCATGCAGACAAATCCTTGTCACTGGTGTTTCCTTTTGGCTTGTTGCTCCCAGCCCAGTACTTTACTTTGGCCTTTTTACTTTAGTGAGACAAGAGCCACTTTACAGTAATTCTAAAAACCCTTTAAAATGCCTCACTTTGTTTTCTATGGCCGGGTTTCAACAGGTTACATGGTGAGCAGGAGGCAGAGACAGTAGAGATGGCAGATAAATTACTGATAGACAGTATAGACAATAGACAAAACAAGGAAGAGGAGTTTGAACTTCAAAGAGATGGGAACAAGGAACTTAGAAAGGTCATAGATGGAAAAGAGGATGCTTCTGGAGACAGGGAAAGACCTAATCAGGATAGAAGCAATCTTCTCCTGAAATTTGATGGAGATTGGAATCTTCATTAAGCATCTTTTTTCCTAGTGTGTCCCACGAGACAAGAGGAATTGCTCCTTAGAAAACAAGTCAGTTCAAGAACTACAAGGTGAGATTATCACAAACAGATTACGTTAGTTTATTAATACTAAAGTTTAGTATTAATACTAATAATACTAATACCTACTATGCAGAGGCCTTTTCCTACCTCTTCTGTGACTTGTAGTAAATGAACACAAAATTTCCTAGAAATAAGCCTGACTGCTGTCCCAAAGCCAAAACAAACAGCACCACCCCAGCAAGTCTTCAGATAAGTTCAGATGGTGTTTAGTACCAATCTCAGCACAGAATTCCTGGACAAGCAGAATCGAGGCTCAGCATGGCACAGCTCAGGAAGTTTGAATTTGGGTTAGGTTCTATGTCCCCCCCTCATTTTCTCTAGCTCACCACTGGACTGAACCACAAAGGGCAAAGAGTCACAGATTCTGACCCCTCAAATATCCATCCTTGTGAGTTGGGCTCTTTGTCCTTGAGGATCTCTGGCTGTCACTTAATGGAGCTGCAGCCCAAGAAAGGAGACAGATGGTACTGATGGGCTGAAATTATACTCAGCTAAGTGCAAAGCTATAACTGCTATTTGTCATTCTAACATCACTGATTTGTCTAGAGAAAAAAACAAATAACTTGTTGGGGGAGTAAGCAACCGCCTGGCTGTGGCCAGGCCAGATTGGAAGTGGGTGTAAGGCTCAGCACACAGAGACCCAGGTGCCATCAGCACTCGAGGGGGGCAATTAGGATGTCATTTCAGTTTCTTTCTCTGTCTGTCTCTCTCTCTCTCCGCTTGCTGTGGAGGTGGAAGGTGCGTGTGTTGTGAGGTGAACTGGGGAGTGAAGATAAAAATCTGTGGTAAGGAAATGCTACAGCTTTATCTCTGTTCTTTGATGTGGCAGGACAAATTAATTGATAACAGAACCAGCCAAAGCAGATGTGGTCATGGCCTTCTGAACTGCCCTATTGCAAGGAAAGGGCCGAGCAACATCAAAGACAAAGATCAGCCAGCATTCCCCAAGCACAAAAAGACAAATCATGACAGGCAAATAGCTCAGGCTGCCATTGGAAAGGAGTTATTACCACAAAAGATGATGTCTGGCACATGGCCACTATCCTGATCAGCTGGACATGGTGGCTTCTCTTCTCTGCGATTTCCTTCTGTACCCAAAGGCAGAGTTTGGGCTTAACATTTTCCTGTAAAAGTGACTGTCACTTTGTGTGCAGCGGCACAGGAGAATTAAAGCACAAAGCAGAATCCAAAGACCTGGCCAAAGCCTGTGCAATGGGGTTAGAAAATCGAGGTCAGTTATTTGAAGTCCTCTTGTAGCCATGTTTTTTGAAGCCACCGCAAACCTATTTGTTTACTTCCTGCAAAGAGTAAAAAGATTTGGTTTCTAGTCCCAATTCTACCACTTGCTGGCTGTGTGCCTTGAGCAAATCAGTTCTTCTCTTGTGTCTGACCTTCTAAACTGCAGATGATGAAGTCCACTCTGAGACCTCCAGAGCTAATAGAACTCCAGACGATATTGGTATTTTATATCGAGTATTGTTTGTTTCAGCCATTTCCTTTACTGTTTTCTCTGAGCATCTTGATGTTTTTTTAACATGCTCACGATCCATAACAAATATTTCAGGAATCACTGAACACTAAACCCTCATAGCAAAGGAGCTGAGTGCCCAGCAGTTCTCAGGTTGGTTTCTTTGCTCTTTGTTTGTTTCTCTATCTGAGAACAGAAATATTTGCCCTTAAAACTGAAACCTTCAGTCCCTTGACAAGCAGTTATTAACAAACTTGGTGTTTATATGTTCCCTTTTTCCATCATACTGGATTCCTTATATCTTTTGTACTCACCCTGGCAACATCAGCATGGTATAAGAACACAGCATGCCATTAATCCCTTTTTCTTCACCTGCTGTCCAGGTGTTTTTCCAAGCTATGTCTCAGTTTCTCGTCAGGAGATCCTGACACTCATCTCATGCCTCTGCCCATTGATTTACTGCTGGTAAGAAAGCCAGCAGACCAAGAGATTCTGGCTAGAAGGCAGCCACAAAACTTTCCAGCCTAGTTCCTGGACATCCCAGGACTTGGAGTCATGTAGAAGAGAGAGCTACCCCACAGCTGAAATATAACCAGAATGTCTAAATGACTGATCCACCCTCACTGAGGAAACCTGCAGCTTGTTAAGGGCTCTGAGCACTTATTTCAGGACTTGATACAGGGCTCTAGCTACTCTTGCATCATTCACATGAGTAGAGTTACTACACAGGACTCTGACTATCTTGGAATTTATTTCTTTTCACTACAGTAAGACAGTTCAGCAGCACAATTCAGTGTTCTCAGGCATCCCAGGAGAGTTGCACAGCACTGGCTACCAAGAGATGCTCAGTTGTTCCACTTTTAAGTGTCCTTGTGCCCATTATAACATTGTAATAAAAATAACCAGAAGCGGGTATGTGTTCCCAGCAGGCATCAGTGATTCATAGCAAACTGTAAAAACCAATGCATGACACAGATAAAGGCATTTGAAGCCCCAAGACACAACTGTGGTGTGTGTGTGCACCCTGGACTACGTCACCAGGAACCAGAGTGCTGCAAAGGCTTATCCCCCATAGCGAGCGACAATAACTCGGTGGGACAGGTCACATTTGTCATCAGCCAGAGCCTGTCCTTCTCCTGCACAGAAACTTAAAGGAGAGATCATAAAAGTAGAAAAGCTCTGGGGGGCAGCCCAGACAATGTTCTCTGAAGTTTTCCTTCAAGGAATATGGGCAGATTAAACCACAATACTCCTTTTTGCTCCTCTGTAAAAGCAGAGGGATGTCAGCTCTCCCAAAGGACCTCAGCTCTCCGCTTGCAGACCTGTGACTTCCCTGGGGAAGGGAATATCTTGATCACAGTGTGATGTCTACTTGGGGTTTTGTTTGCTTTTGTTTATTTGGTTGGTTGGGTTTTTACTGGAGACAAGGGTTGAGTGGCTTTTGTCCCTCTTACCCAGTGTAACCTTGCAGACAGGGAAAGTTACACTGCAGGGAAAAGCTGGATCAGGGAGGGTAGTAAATGTGTCACCTTAGAGAAATAAAGTGTTTTATACTTAGTGGGATGTTTACAGACGTGAGAGCAGTTACACCTTCTCAGACCTAAAAATGAGCTCTACTGGTTTTAGGGGGAACACTCTCGTTTACAAAAGTGAGAATCCAACCCACTGAAGTTATTTCTGATTTAAATTCAGCGTAACTGTGGGAGAGTTAGACCCAACTAGTGCAGTTCTGGCAAGTCTGAGAAAAAGGGGAACTGTTGAAATTTGTAGCTGGAATGTGAGAGGCAGTACCAATGTGGGCCGTGGGTACGCACACCAGGAGAGCGGGTCCTGGGTCTCCAAGTGACCCTCATTCATCTACAGCTTCTCTTTGCTGTGGTTTTTCTGTCTGTCAGGGTGGGAAAGTGACATTGACCCTTTTTTGGAAAGTGATGTGACAAGCACAAAGTATTAGACAGCTGTGGGAAGCACTGAGAGATCTCTTGGAATTACAGATACAGAAACAAGGAAAGATTTTGTCAGCTGGATGCAAGGACTAAAAAAAAAAGACATTCTGACATGCTATTGCTGCTGAAGTACCCTCCCTAGAGAGGTCTGGCGAGGGCATTTCTCAGTGCCCACTCTTTATCTGAACTCCTCCGCATGCCTCAATCCTAATCCAGCACAGCAGAGACTCATCCTATTGTGTTAAAATCAAATGCACTTACAGGTAAATGTCACTCTGCCATAAAAAGAAAGGAAACCACTTAACTTTCTGTTTCTTTGTCTACCTGCCTCCATAATAGTTCTTGTCAATTTACATTATTCATGACTACCAGAGAGAACTTAAAATGTATCTTTGAATGGAATACAATGCAAACAGTTTTCTGTGTGGGCAGGGTAAAACAAAATAATAATTACAATACACGATGATAGTGCTTATAACAAAATATTATTTCCATAAAAAGACTTCTGTGGCAGGATTACATACTCCAGCAGCAATAAAAAATACCAAGAAAGTAAAATATCTCTGTTGGCGTGTTAGATTCTATCAATGACACTGATGGTTTCATTGTCTAAATAAACATTGTGTGTCGATAAAGTGTGACCTGCAAAGTGAATCATTAGATTGACAGGATAAAGCAAATCAACTTTCTTCTGTCTTTATGCCTCCCACCTGACACATAATCAGACTTCTCCCTATGTGGGCACTCCAACCGCAAGCATCTGTCAGGATCAGCTATTCTTGTAGCTTAGGTTTGGGAGTTTATGATAATCTGACAAAATTGCATCAGTCCATTTCAGACAGTTTTCCCTCTCTTTCCAGCAGTATGACTACTTCACATGATGTCTTTAAATGAATATTAGCATAGGTAATTTGATTTTGCAACATAGGATAATGCCCTTCTCTGTGTGTCTGCAAAATCTGTGTGTACACGTCACACGTGTGGAATCTGCTTGGAAACAACACACATGGCAATGTAGCTACCCCAGCCTAAATCAGGGAATGGAAAACCTTAAGAGAAGATTTTTCCACTGCTCTAGCTGAACTCCTGCTGGTCTTCCTGGTAGATTTATTCTGCTTCATGGTGAAGTAAATACTGTTGGATTAAGGGTCTCAATATATCAGGCCCCAAAAGATGTGTGAAACACTAAGAGGATACTCAAGAATATCTAACACATTAATTAACTCTACTGGCCAGAGCCAGAACAATAAATATTAAGGTGATAGAGTTGGCATAAAATAACTAAAGCAAAATCTTGCCCAAACTCAGAGCTCCAAGTGAATCCAAAAGACAGCTGACTGTGTGTGGCAGATAGGATGACAGGGACATACTCTCCTACAGCCTTAATCAGTGTGTCCCACAGGTCACAGGCCACACAGTGACAAGCACTTGATGCAAACAAAACTGTTTAAAAAATACACCTGCAGAAGTGATTGGACTGTGTTGCACTGTGTGAAAAATGACAACCCAGAACATCACCTGCCTACCTCCAGCTCCTCTGAAATTGCCACTGTTAAGAGTTCTTTGGCAATATTTTTGCTGGAAGAGGTCCCTCCCATGTTACTACACAGTCCTGACGAACCCCCATTTATTCATCTTCCCCAGGACTCTGGTGACCTTTCTGTAGGGTGGAGATGCTTTCAGAAACCATTAATCTCTCCTCTGGGGTGTGTAGAGAGAACCCATGGAGAGGAAGGCTTCCACGATCTTCCTCAGCCCTGTCAACAAAGATCAGAGCCAGAAACTGGGTTTCTTGCTTGGCAATGCACAGGAATAAGCACAAAGCTATTACAGGGCAGGGCTCTGTAAAGAGGAAGGGCTGAGAAACACCAAATGGAAAAGCAATGCTGCTCAGTAAATATTGATAGATGTTCCCTGCTCTCCCTCCGCTGCTGTTGCACAGACATCCCCTTCCCTGCTGCCTTTCAGGCTGTCACTCTGCAGACTGGAACATTGCTTCCCTTCACCTGAGGGCTGCTTCATTTAAAGCAGGTTTCTGTGTTTGCTCTGGAAAGTGAAGGGGTAAGAGAGGCGGGAGGAAACTTTCCACTCAAGACTTTGCTCAAGGACAACAGCACAAATGCAACCCCAGTTTACTGCAAGAAATGAGGTGAAAGGTTTTGTCAGTGTTGATCAGTGTTCATTTCACTAGTACTGAGTTCCCATTTTGCTAGAAAGATCAAGGGCTGAATGCTGAACAGGAGGAAGGCTAAACCAAACTTTCTTCTCAGGAGATGATCATTGTAGGCTTGAAGCATATTAGCTGGGTATTATAAGGGAAGAAATGCTGAAACTCCTGCTGTGCCTGTTTGGCAGATAAAGAATTTCAAGCTCTGGGGCAGAGAGATCAACAATAAATTCATATTAAGAAGTGTCTGTGAGATTTGCTAACGACTTCAAGTACCTCAGGGCCGGGACCACGGCCTTTCATGTGCTTATAAAGCACACAACTCAATGGAGCCCTGGTCTGAGCAGGGCAGCCACATTTCTGCAGCGCAGGTAGGAGCTGTGCATGTGTTCTGTGGGCAAACACGTGCCAGAGGAACTGTACAGGTTCAGCAGGACAGCCCTTAGACAGGTGTCTGTGTTAAATGGCCTGTCCAATCTTTTCTCCCTTCTATCCAGCAAGGGCTTCTCCCCAAACATAGAGATGGGTGACAGTAAAGTCCTGAACATCAGCTGAGAGCTGAATTCAGCTCTGGTTGTCACAAACTCCAGAGCGAGTCCAGCTCCTGCTTCACCACAAGTTTGGTTCTTAAGTGAAGTGAAAGAACTTGGTAGGGGATGCTCTGAAAGTGTCTAAATTGCTTAAGAGCAGAGAAGTGACTGAAACCTGCTGTTTTCTGGCCCTCAGAGCAGCACAGCTCTTCTCTCTGAAAAGCATCCCTAAAACTAAACTGAAAATTCAGCGTAGAAAGGTGTTGTATGGTTGAATTTGATGACTTTTACAAAGCACCAACATAAATACTGAGTGTCAGTTTGCTACTGCTCTGTGCAGGCAACAAGGGGAGAGTGAGGTGAGGTGGAGGAGCAAGGTTCTCTCACTAGATTGCTTTCAGTCAGCCACCTCTGCTTTTGCCATGCAAAGCTGAGGTAGAACTCCCCAATCTGCTACCCCTCCCTATCATTCTGGCATCCTGGCTGCTGCCAGATTTCCTCTTTCAAATCAAAGAGGTTCAAAAGTAAAATCTTCCCTTGTACAGGGTGTTCATGGAACTCCTTCATGTCGAGCAGGATTTGAGGCCATGCTGTCACGTACCAGAGGGGAAGCAGAGGGACACATTGCTGCTCAGACTTTATATGGACAGCAAATTTATCCTGGCTTCAGGAGGTCCTGCTTTCTCTGCCCCCTCTCCATCATAATTAGACACATCAAAGAGCTGATCTGTCATCTGAAATGGCAAGATGCCTAACATTTATATTAGGAGTCAAGCCCCAAGCAAGCAAAGATCAAGAACATGATGGTGAATGTGAGGGGGAGATTGAAACTCTGTCTGTGGACCTCAAGGAAGCTGAAGCGATGGAAAATGTACAAGCAGAGAAGAAAAGGCAATCAACCTTCCAATTAAAATCCCCAAGGATGAGGGTTTTGTCTGTGTTTGTATTAATCAAGGATAAGAAATCAGACAACTCAATGAGACAGGAGGAATTGTAGTGAGAAGCAAAGGACAGGGAAAAGCTGGGGGTCACTGGGGGATGGGTGCACACAGCAAGAAAGAAAACAATGACTAAAAATTTAACTACAAGGTGCTTAAAGGAAATAAAAATCTCCCCAGGTGTCGGGAGTGTTCTAAAGGCAAGACTGGCTTTACTCACCCCTCGACCTAAGCAGCAGGCTTTCTTCAAAGCACAGACCTACTCAAATATGCTTATGCAAAGAGCTTTTAAAGCTTTTATTGACAGCACTTAGCAGCTATGGCTTTCCTGAACCTCAGCTTGCCTGAGGTGAACATTGTGTGGGTTTAATGTCTTCCTCTGGTCAGGGATGGTGTCCTTCAGTTCAGGGACACGCTGGGCAGGAGCTGGGTGAGGCACAAGGAAGGTTCTTGCTCACCTCTGGAGCTCGGAATGAGAAATTCTGCAGCTGTCCCTGCCTCTTGCACCCACAAGGAGCAGATCTCAGTCAAACCCATGGTGATTAGCCCAAGGCAGTAGATGGTGTCAGTGTCAGAGCCAGGATTAAAACTCCAGTGGTTTTTGGCTGCCAGTCTGATGCTCGAATCACTAGACCACACCTCTCATTATAAAATAATTGTCTGATTTTCCCTTTGAAATCAAAGCTGTTTACAATTATATGGGAGAGAGCAAGAAAATGCAATCTGGGATGGTTCTCTTTAAAAGCATTTGCACCTTTTTATGTAAAATTTCAGTTTAAACAAACCTTGTTAGGGGACTCTAATCCCTTCTTTTCCTTTTAATTTGACAGTAGAATTTCTTGTCCCTTTTGGAGAAACTTTCCAGACTGAGGTGAATTAATGTATTTTTGTCTTATTGAGAACTGCTGATTGTGATGAATATAAAACATTATACTTTGAACAGAAAACAGACATCTACTGCTAAATGAGTAGCAGAAGACTGTGGCTGTGGATATCTTAGGAATTTACGGTTGTTACATAGGTGCAAGTTTTTTTCTGAAAGTAATTCAAAACAAGAACATACCACCATAAAAATTAGTATTGAGCATGTGTTTCTGTATGAACTAGGTAATTTTCTATTACTACTAATGAAACAGCAAAATTTGTAACAATTAAGCACTCATAAGTAGTAAACTAGTGAGAGACAACCTACTGAATGCCTCAAACTTCCCTAAAAATCTACAGAGCTGCTCTGGCATTTCAAGTTGTGCAAGTATCTAAATCCTGACTGAACTAGGCCTGATTTAGTGACAGAATGGGACACCACCTTTGGAGGGATTTGACAGAGTTGCACTGAAACTTATTAATATTGAATAGATTTCTGCTTTCCTATATGGAGTCTAGCAGAGTTTTTTGATACATTGCACCTAATTTAGATAAGACACATCAGCAGGAGCCTTTCCCTTGAGTCTAAGGGGCTTTGGACAGGATCCTGGATACTTGAAAAGCTGTAGACAAGTCTGTATTGCAGTCAGCTTTCATATTTAGATGGTAATGTATATTGCTCATGGTTATTATGAAAATGATTCCAATTAGAGATACCAGATGCCGTGATATGAGGTAAGCTAAGGAAGCTGTCTTTAGCTAAGAAATCACATCCAGACCTATCATTAACAAAAAATGGCTGAAGCTGTTGATATTTAAGACTGTACATAAATATCAGTGACTAAAAGCTGTGCAATATGGCTTTTCTAATATTTTACAAGTCAACTCAGCAAGAAGCAGAAGATGCAGTAATGATATTTTCAATACTGGCTTTCCTTCAAGTGAATTGCACTTCTTACAAGTTCCACAGCATCTCCTTTCTATAGATACATATTAGTTCATTAAACTATCATTTAAGCAGAAAAATAGAACTAAAAAATATGTCCTTAATGCAAAGCCTTTGAGTTAACACCACTCAGAACTCTGCAGTTCTCTCCCCTGTGGAAATAGACTACAGACACCTGGAGGTAGATTACATTTTATTATCAGTGACTCCAGAATCAAGTCCTCATTGACAAGTAAGAGTTTGGCTGAGGAAGGGAAGAGGAAGGGTAAAGGAAGGTTAAAGTTAACCCCCAATAATCAGTGTTCTGTGTATTTCTTTTTCTCCTTATGCCCTATCTGCAGGAATAAACTTTCTCCAGGTGGAAGCAGGGCTTGGGTGACATGTGTATATCCTCCTCTTCCTGGGTGGCACATCACAAATGTGTTGACACCAATCATGATAACCACACTTTGTTTTAGTGTTAAGCGTAATGATAATGATGTAACCTGAGATAGGGCTGTATTGTAATTACACAGTTGTGCCAGTTATTACATAGTTATAACACAGATCAGCTCCTTGATCAGATATGCCCAGGAGCTTCTTTTGCTTTATGCCTAATGCAGGAACAGAAAACTAGATCCCTAATTAACTTTGATTGAACCTTGATTAGATAAGGGAGTGGGGCCAGTAGGCACCAAGCGGGCGGGGAAGTCAGCCCGTATGTAGATATGTTAAGCGTGTAGGCACCGTCCTGACGAGTCATAGGAAAGAGAAAGGAAACTCCCTTTTCAGGAATTGATACCTCCCGACAAGCACAAAGGAATTAGCCCAGACTAGCCCTCAGAAATGCAAGAAACTTCTCACCTTCCCCATCCAGCAATGCCCCCACCCTATTAAGATGAGATTCTCAAGCAATTCACCTTGGGAACACATAGATTTGTATCGTTCTCTTCTGCCATCACAGGAGGGAATTGCAGAGAGAGCTTTGCACAAAACACAATTATTTCTCCAAGTATTCACTCCTCACTCCTTTATTTCTGCTAAAAGTGCTGAATTGTTAGTGCCATGCGAACAGAGTTCCTTTGGCCTCGAACAGTTTCATTGAATACATGATTTAGTAAAGGGGTGAATGATGCCAGACTTGGTTAACTGAACTTGGACAGCTGAAAACTAAAAAGCAACAAATGTATCTGAGGAGAACATTCATAATTTTGCTCCTGAGACAGGAGATGTGCAAATGGTCTCTCACTTCTCCAGAGCTGCACTGGCTCTACAATAATCAATTTTTGCAGCCAAATTTTAGTCTGTTTAGTAAAATTACTGATAAAACCCACAACTTTGGGGTTTTAGGATATGCATTATGCCTTTAGAATACTTTAGAAGAGCAGAATAGCACATTAAAATTCCACATTTATGGTGACTATACACATTTGTCTAGGAATTATTACTGATATAAACTCAACAGGAGCTCTAGGTTGTTTAATATATCTTAAAAATCTAATGATTACTAGTAATCTAATCTACTTTGAACAAAGAAATAAATGCAACTTGGGACACTCTTGACAAACTTTATTAATCCAGTGAGCCTGGTTTTTTTCCCATGTGTTATACTGTCATATTAATTCCTAACCTTTTTACAGAGTTCTTTTTTTGCCAATATTCATTCCTGCTTGTGAAGACATTTAGTGTCCTTGACCATAGAACACCAGGAAAGTGCTGTTGTGGCATTTTCTACTACCCTGTACATGGGAGGGAGCATAAACCAGAGTTTTACAAGAGCAAGAACACGTGAGCCCTGTTCCTGCACAGTATTTAACTCCTGTTCAGTGGTAACAAGGGTAACAAGTATATCCCTACCATACTCCTTTAAAAGATTTTAAGTTATTTTAGGCTAACTTAGGTTTGTTCACCCAAAAGAGTAAAAAAAACCCTCTCTCAAATAAAACCCACTTCAGCACCTATCCCAGGGTGTGCTCTGAACTGACAGTACACCACCCTCAGTAGATGTTATCACACAGACTTCTCTCAGTCACTGAATTACTCTATTGCATGCAACAGCCAACTTTCAGTCCTCCAGACTTCAATATTATCCAGACAAGATTTTTTCCTATAGGGCTGCGGACATATTCCTCAGTGAGAACTGTTTATTTTCTGAGTATTGGCTTTCAGAGTCCTTTGATATTTTAATTACCTGTGAGGTGCAGAAAAGCATGGCAATCATTTCTGTCAAAGGCAGGGAAAACGTATCCATTTCACTTCTGCAACACTCAGGAGTGGCTGCAGTGTTCCCTTGCACACACACAGGGCTGCATGAGCCCACAAATACAGGTATGAACTGAACATGGGCAGCTCGTGGGCAAGAGAAACCTTTCCAAAGGTGAGTGAGTGAAATACCCAAACCTGTTTGCAGGCACAGCTGGGGTCATCCTTGTCACCTTGCTATGGACTATAACTGCGTGAGGGAGGGGGTCTTATCACTTGCAAAACTCGGGCACCTTTGTTCCTTCTCTGTGTGCATTCTCCCTTCTGGCACCTTCTTGATTAGAGGACAGATCAGCCAAACCAGAAACTTTATCTCGAGCTTCATCCAAACCTCCCATCACCAGCAAAGTGAGCAAAGTAACAAGCACACGCTCGGCTATGAGTTGATGAGGAGCCTCCCTGATCCTTGGGTGTTTACACTCAGGATATGCTTCCCCACTTTGCTGAACCAGAGACAGAACCTTTAAGACTGAGCCACATTTCATTTATGATTTTTCTGGTTGCAGGGCAAAGCAGTAATAGTGACACAATAGCAAAAGCATCCCGCAGCTCTCTCAGGAGAGTGCAACAGCCACAGAGACTCCAGTGCAAATAAACTATCTGATGATACTGATTTGCTTTCTGCTGAGTAGGACCTTAGGAGTGAGATAACCAGCACAGCTCCAAACAGAGAGCTTGGATCTACATTTGTCCCACTCCAGTCATTTTCATTTCACATGTAAAGCAGTTCTGCCTGGGACACAGGGACAGACAGCTGTAATAAATGGTACAGAGAATTTGGTGATCTGTGCTCCTAGTATTTGAACGTCAAAAAAAAATTATCTTTCGTTTAGAGTTCTAAGGACAGACTGTTTGTAGAAGTACAATGCTGCCTTTCTGTCTTTTCCATGGCATGGAATTCTTTTGCCAGGATTGGCTTCTCTTCCTCCTTTGACAAATCAACACAATTTCGGCAAGCACTTCATTGACTGCCAGTGCTGTCCTACCAATAATTTACCAGAACTGAGGAACTTTGGTGCTTTCATTCTGCACAACTAAATTATCTCCTGCATGCCCAGATTTGTTCCATTTCTGGTTTCTGTACTGGAGGCTCGATCCTACCCCGGCACCGGGCTCTGTTTCCAGGCTTTTCAGAGTATGAGCCGTCCCAAGGATTTGGAGGGTAAGGTAGTGGGTGTACGTTAGGGTTCAACTGAGGACGCACTGCTGTGCATCTTGGAAAGGAATTAGAGACTTGCACGAACACTGTAAATTAGAAAACAAAAGCACTTGTTCATAATTTATTGAATTTTAAAGGCTTATGTAAAATTTTGTGATTTCTGATACGTCAGCTCTTAAAGCACTTTTTGCAGGGTTCTGCACCAACACAGATTACAAACGGTCCCTATTTGAGCTGTTTGCAAAGTTACTATAAAACAAGAGGTGAGAGATGCAGGCTGGACTGTGGAGAGAGCTTCTCCCAGGATTCATTTTGGGGGTGAACTGCGTGTACAGCGAGGAGGGGCTGCAGAAAGCTGAAATGACATTGCTCAAATTAGCCTTAGTGCTTAGATTCAAACACTTATTAACCTGGGAAATAATATAAATGCCATTTGAAAGCCTATTCTTATAACATTTCTGACCCACTTCAGACTGCTTTTGGTAATCTGGGAAGGGACCTTTGTTCCCATGGCAGCCCATAATTTCCTGAGTGAAACAGTTCGGCTGAGCTCTGAATGACAGAGTCAGGCATTTGGATGCTTATCTTGCTTCCAAGTGTTCCGAGGTTCCTCATTTCTCACTTATTGCACAATGCCCCAATCTCACTGGGAAGGTGAGAACTGGATCAGAAAGAAAATATAATTGCTTTTTTTTATTAGCTTATGATACAGTCCCGCCCTTCTGTGTTGCCAGCTTACCGAGTTATTCACAAATGATGATATACATAGAGGGAATTATATAATTATCAGCCTATAATTACAGGTATATAGATATATACATCCCCCTGGAGGAGAGCTGGGCTTGGCACATACCTGCTTGTAACGCTGAGTCTTTAGGGAATTCATGCCCATTTTAAGTAGAAGATTATTTATTTATCAAATGCTTGAGACATTTTATGAAAAACGAACCCAAAAGAATCCTTTGATTCTTTTTAATAAAGTTCATAAAGTAAGTAACTGAACAGATCCAGGCATGCAGGAGCAAACTCTCTTGTGCAGAGCAAAAGCAGAGACGTTTCTCAATCGTGGTAAATTATTGGTAGCACAGCATTGGCAGTCAATGAAGAGTTTGCAGCAGCAATGCTGATTTGTTGAGGGAAGGGAAGATGCCAGTCTTGGCACAGTGATCAGAAGCCAACGCTGAGAAAGCCAAGGCAGTGCTGTATCCCCACAGACACCTTCTTTTTTTTCCTTTTTTTTTTATTTGAAAGCTTTAGACAAAATTAGTTTATCTTATGATGCTGCTTTAATGCTGTAACCATAGATAAACCCTATTGCCTTCCCACTCTGTTTCAATGCCTCATTTTGTCATCGGGGCAGATAGTGATTCTCAGCTGATATAAATCAGCAAAGCTCCACTGATTTTTAACAAAGCTGTGCCAGCTTCTGCTAGCTGAGGGTCTGCCTGGATATTTCTCTAGCTGTAAAGCAAAGAATCCAGCAGGCAAAGCTGATGTAAGTTGGATATTTTTTTTTGGCTGGTTTTTCTTTGTTCTATCTTGCAAATGCTGCTCTCATTCATAACTGCTTGGATGCTTTCAAGTCTGTGTGCAAGAGTTATGGGGCCTAATCTGGCTGCTACAATGGTGCAAATCTAGGGTAGCTCTAGTTAAATCAAAAGCATTACTCAGAGGTATTGCACTGCTGTAAAAGCACTGTACTTGTGCAGAGCAACTGATCTGTAAATCTCATAATGTGCCCAGGATCTTTCCAAGAGTTTATTTGCAAACAAACAAACAAAAAGAATCATCGTGGCTAAACAGACTGATTCCAGCCCGTGGAAAACGGACTGAGCCTCTGCCAGGAATAAACTGTAGACACTTGCTAATTACAATTTGTGGCCAGCTTACAAAGTTCAGTAAAGGAGAAAACTACCCCATTCAGATCCTCTCTCCCAGTTTGATGACATCACTCACATCATTATGTTGTGATATGCCAGATGGGAAAATTTGAGGTGGGGATGAAGTGAAAATCCCAGTTACACCTTTTCTCCAGGCTATCTGCCTCTCCATCATTTTACAACATCACAGAGAGTCTCAGACAGTTTGACTCTGCCATCCCCAGCTGCTTTGGACCAAGCAGATAAAAGCTGAACCATTAAGAATCGATACATGTTTCCACCATTGTGACAGGTTATGCTGCACGTAGCTAACCTTACTTTAATTAGTTTATTTAAGCTCACTAGTACATTTAAATAGAGAGGGAAGGTAATAGTATAAACTCTGTAATTTCTGTTGCCTGGGAAAAAAAAAATAAAAACAGCCCTGCATCAAATGCTTATTGAAACTGAAACATATGTATTAACATATGGCAGAATTTCACTTACTGTATGTTTTAGTGCAGAGCTGATGAGGAAGGCATCTGTGCTGAGAGCATCTGAATGGAGGCTCGGATAATGAGCTGAGCTCAAAAAATACACTCTGAAAGGTTGGGATGTGTCAAAGTGCCCTGCAGTTGATTTGTGTCAGAGCTGAAAGAATACACTCGAGTCTCTACACAGGTACATGGCTGGGCTCTCCTTCCTGCACCAGGGCCCTTTGGAGCCTTCCTCTGCTGCCAGGGGCTCCTGCTTTGGGAGTCCTGGACAATTCTAAACCCGAGACAAACGGTCTCACACCAGAAAAGCTGACACAACTTCTACTCGGAGAGTAATTACAGAATTGCTGTTTAACAAAGAACAGGTTAATCGGAGAGCCAAAACACCCAGCTCAGATCTGGATTTGAAGTTCTCTTCAGGTCAGCAGCTCTTTGGAGTTTGGTTTTGCTCTCCCTGCAGACGGGTCCAGTCGTGAGCACAACCTCTGTCCTCAAACAAGACACTCTGAGCAACAAGAGTGAACTTCCCAGGCTGATCCTCACCCCGGTCATACAGACTTTGGAGTTTTACTCCAAGCCAAGTATTTTGGTTCTGAGATGAGCCCCTGAGCACTGTGACTGTGAGGATTTCTCCTGCTCAGAGTGATGTAGGGTTTCAGCACACTCTACAAAGCCACATTGTTCTACACCTATTTACTGGAAGTAAGATATGAGGATACCAGGTGTAATTGCTTCACTGCCTTAAGGATAGAAGTCTTTCTTTCTGATTTGACCACAGTAGGACACCTGCATCGCTCAACCACAGCTTACCTGGCTCCTGCAAGATGCTTTCAAAGCACCCAGTTACTACTCAGTGACCCAGAAAAAATTTTACCACCTACTCACAAACCCTCATTTTGAAGTACTGTGCCTCTTATTTAATGCAAGGAATCTTAAGGTTCTTCAGAGTGTGGGCTGTGTATTAAATGTGTGAACCACTTGTGTACCATTGTGTAAATCACATCTTTTGATAGGAAACTGTACTCCAGGGATAATTCCTTTAAAAAAAAAGGTGATTATTGAGACTAAGGAAAAGTATTTAACAGGTGTACATTGCTTTTCAGGGAAGCATGAAAGCTTCCAGGCATGGAGCTTAGGGACATGGTTTAATGGTGGGCTTGGTACTGTTGGGTTTACATCTGGATTCAAAGGTCTTTTTAAATGACTCTGTGATTCTGTTAAATAAAGAAAATCATCTGGCATGACTCAAACTGTCTGTTTCTCTGAAACACCAAAAGAAGTGATGCAGAGAAGTCATCTCTCCATACACATCAAAATTCCGTTTTCTGACAAGCTTTGAATCTGTTGAATTTCCATTTTTACCTGTGCTGGGGAAAATTCTGGAGGTCCTGTCATGAAGAGATTTGAGTTTGTGACCCTGGAACATGAATATTTTTTCATTTATTTATTGAACTCCACCCAGGTACAAACTTCTCCTTCAGAGGAAGGACAGGTTGTCTAATTTGGGGTAAAGCTACACAAGGGATATGTCTTGGTCCTGCAGGTGCAAATGCCCTGGCTGAAAGTGTAAATGTGCTGCACTCCCTTCAGTTGTTGAAGATGGCATTAATCCTCTTCCTCCTCCTCCTCCTCCTCCTCCTCTGCTCGGTCTCTGCGCTGGAGGTCACCTCCCACAGGCACGGCACAGACAGGAGATACCTGCCTGCTTCTCCCCTGCTTTGAGACAAAATCAAGGCAAGTAATTTCAGCTCTTTGAAGGCAGGTTTGTGCTAAAGACCTGGATTTTATGCTGAAGTGGCTGACACTAATATAATTTGGGGGATAAGGGGTAGCCTTTGGCAGCAGACGCTGAGTTGTATCATCCTCAGCCAACGCAGGAAGATTTTCCAGAGCTTGTCTCTTAACACCTTGAATAAGCCCCCGACTTAAATCCACCTTGATTAAGAACAAAATAGATTATGTATGCACAGGAGCACACAAAATAATATTTAAATGTCTGTTCAGGTATGTAAATAACGCTGTGAACAGAGTCTCAGAGTTCTGCTCTCAGTGAGGCAGAACCATTTGGCACAGGCCTGGACAGTGAGCTTGGCTCTGCTGGGTCCCAGCCCGCCGCTTCAATCACAAGACAATTCCCCAGTATGGATTTGTCTATCCCCTATGTCTTTTCCATCATCTCTAAACTTGAGTGACTCCTATGACTAATGTGATTGTAAGTCATAAAACATTAAGTTATGACACAATCAAATCAAAGCCAAGAAATTCATAGTTAGGGTGTAGGCTACATTCTTAACTCAAAACCAGAAAAGCAGCATTACAGGGTAAACAAAAGGCTGAAGTGTCAGCCCTCATTTTTCATTTTTGGGCTCTTATCAGTTTGTATCAATTTAAGCCTTTTTTAAATATGTAATTTCTTTGACTTATTTTTTTCCCTCTAGGAACTGAAAATTATTCTGCTTTGAGGTCTGGAACCTGCCATACAATAAACACTACTTAATTGGGACATGCTTAATAGGGATGGCCACTTTAATGGGACATCTCCTAGGGAACCTATTTATGTTAATGAGACTGAATGACAATGACTGTTTCTTAAGTGGGGCAACAAAAAGGAAAAAACTCCACTTAACAGGGATGCACTCAGCTGTTACTAGTTTGTTAAGTGCTTAACCAGGTGTTAAATAGGTCTAAAATTCTGAGCTTCCATCTTTCAATTCAGAACTGGAAAATTAAAACATTTACATCATGATGAAATGTAGTGTTATGATCTGTAAAGTGGTATTTAGTGTGAAGTAAGGGCCAGACTGTTTTTTAGAATAGAAGTTCTCATCTTCAAAGAGAACTCCTTTCTCCTAGCATGGAGGTACCTGTAGGTTTGATTTGTTCAGATTCATGGCAAAAGGCAGCAGTGAACCCCATTTGTTCTATTTATGAATCCTATATTTTACCCTCTCACCCCAAAATCTTTCCATGCTGTAGTTTGAATAAAAAGATGGGAGAAAAAAAAAA
This sequence comes from Aleadryas rufinucha, assembly GCA_013397815.1. Taxonomy (NCBI): domain Eukaryota; kingdom Metazoa; phylum Chordata; class Aves; order Passeriformes; genus Aleadryas; species Aleadryas rufinucha. The sequence goes on from VZTH01000789.1 coordinate 228,626, forward strand.
TAGGAAAGCTTCTTAATTCTCAGTGACCCTAAGGTCCCTAAGATGATGTCTGAAGTCTTCCAGGAACCTCCAAAAGCCTGTAAACCATCTTGAAGGTTATTCTCTCCCTGTAGCTCTTTTGTGTTCTGCTGTTTCCTCTGTAAATATGTATCCACGTTTCAGCGGGGGAGCAGGAGACCATGTCAAGAAGTTGTCTGAAAAACAAAAATCCCGTCTTAGACGACAGCTATATGAATTTGGGGACTCTCCCAGGCAAACCAAGACATCTGATTATGCCATTGTATCCTGTTTGGCAAAGGAGAGAGTGAAGGGAAGTGATAGACATGAGGGGCAGATGGAGTTTGCCTAATGTGTCTGTTCTTTTCTTCGCTGCCTTTTCAATTTAAGAATGTAGCAAAATAGCAGCTGCTCATAATTTCATGAATCAAGAAGTATGTAAATTTCAGCTACAAAATTTGTTGCATAGTTAGACACACACACACACACACACACACAAAGAAGAGGGAAAAAAAGGAAAAAGATCTTGCTTGCATCTACAACTTTCTTAATCTGGCATGCAAATTTAGCTTTCAGGCCTGGTTTGCCTCTCATTTAGGAGTGAACCCGAGTGGCTCAATCGATTTCGCTGCCGTCATGTAGGATAATGCCGTGGGATAATGGTGAGCCTGGCATGAAAAGCTCCTTTCGTGCCCCTGAACACCACGGGGGGTTTGTGCCCTACCTCTGCTGCTGGCTGCAGGTGGAGGGAAGGAGGGAAGGGGTTTGCTGGGAATGTTTCCCCCAGCAGGGGCTGTGAGCAGCTACCTGAGGATGCTGACAAGCACCACAGACCGAGATGGGAATCGCTCTCCTCGGGTTTCAGTCCTTAACAGCCCCCAAATTAAAAGATGGAAAAAGTGACTGGAAATGTATCATCCACATGTATGAAACACTGCTCAGGAGGGGCTGGGATCGGGGCCTCCACACACCATACAGCTGGTTCTAGTTTTCAGACAAGATTTACTAAACACATGTAAACCGTGCGTATCTGTTTGAATACTTTTTGTGCAAATAACTTCCTCTGTGGTCAAGCTGTTCCTCTCAGATCCAGGCTACAGATCTGTGCTTTATACTCACCACTTTTTTACCCTTGGATTTCCACCAGTATCAGTTCACACTCAGAATATGAAACTGTGAAGGAGGGAGCTGAGCTTGGCAGCGAGAGTCAGGAGAATTTACAGCGCAAAACACTGAGCAAAACTCACGGTAAAGGGCAGGAATCATCCCTGGCTTTGCTCCATCCAAGCCAGTGGGGCAGATCCTGAGCAGCTGTAAACAGCCACACGACTGCACGTTCCACAGGAGCTGCAAGCATTTATATCACTTGGCCCAACAGCCTCTTGCAGAGATGCAACATTTCAGCAGCTCTGGTGGGGTTCCTCCTGATTTATACCCCCCGAGCGAGCAAGCAGAGCCAGGGTCTTTCTTCACCAATTAAAAGTGCCCCACAATTATATCTGCCAAGTGTCATGAGCTCCAACTCTAAACACAAAGCAACAGCTGAAACTGGATATGAAGAAGCAGGAGGGCAGAGTTTTATGATCGATGTTTTATTGGAATCATATAAAAAAGAAAAGCATTTCACATATTTCATGGAGGTATTTTATGTGCAAATTTAATATGAATCCTCTTCTTGTTAAACTCTTACGTGATCTGTGTACTTCAGTATATAAAACACACTATAGGACAACTATGAACAAGTTTATTAAAACAACTTGGGCTCCTGTTGACATCACCAACCGCACAAGTGCTTGCTCAGGGTTGTTGTGATCTTATCAGTCTCTCCTTATATTTCAGGTTACCTACTTGCTCGTTTTCCCTATATATCTTTCATTGTTACAAGAATTCAACTCCTGGGCAGATCTCACAGATAAATCTGCTTGTCTGTTTGGGGAATATGGCTCTAGTTCTAATTTTGCAGACTTCGTTCAGGCAATACTCCCTCTGACTGCAGGGATTTTTGCCTGAGTAATCCTTTCAGAATTGGACTCTCCGTGATTCTCATTTACTCAACAACTTGGCATTACATCTGTAAAATATTAGCCCAGTAATGTAAAATATCAAATTAGATTTATGCATTAATCTAATCTATAAATGAAGCTTGATAGTCAGTTCTGTTACACTGCATTATTGCAATTCCAGGCATTCTGTGTCATTTCACATTTATTCTGATGATGCAAGAGAACCAAGGAGTGAGACTGATAGATCAAATTTTCATGCATGTGAAAGTCTGAAACTTTGAACAAAATTTAAAATCAATTCTCACTTTCAGATAAACCAAGTAAGTGCTCTCCTATCAATTAAAAATAAAGAAGAGCACACACAAAAAGCTAATCTGAAATAATCAACAGAATAATAAGATACTGGAAAGGAAAAACCAGGTCAAAATAAATAGCCAAACTGCAAAGTATTCTCTAAAAATCCTTGAAAAGGACAAATAAGCAATTGTTTCTTTTCTGTGTGACAGTTGCAGTCTGAAAAGTAAAAAATTACTCCTTCATACATGTTCATAAACTGCATTTATGAATACTTCACACAACTAAATTATATTTGTTTCCTCCAGGTTGGCTGCCCTTGAACATTTTTCTCCTTCTTGCAGTTTTGAATTTTTTATATAATCCCTTCATGAAAGCAGGTCTTATGCCATGGCCCTGCTTCAGCAGCCAGCCCCACACAGCAGCCACTTAAGAACACGTTAAACTAAAGTTTTGTGTGTGCTTTGGTACTTTTAAAAACTGGATTCTTGGAGACAACCCACCAATACGTTACTCTTACATCTTAAAGCCATTTACTTCTCTTTATGAATGCTTTCAATTTGTTTTACTCTTGTTGGGCTGAATCCAGCTTGTTATTTACAGAAAGAACACAACAAGATTAATAGGATGTGGTCTGCACTAGCCTACACCCCTGGAAATTCATAGTGATCCCATCAATTCCGTATAATTTCTTTGGATTCATAGCAGGTTAAAGCCCCAATCCAGGATAATGCCAAGCAGATGCAGACAAGGGCCAGCACATAAATGTGGAGAAACATGGCCAGAATAAAACTGGATCTCTTTATTCCAAAGAAGAAGGTAATGTTTAGACACAAAATATTACATGGATTTTTTTTTTCCCCTGTTTGGTAATCTGTCACCATCTGGACACCAAATAGGAAATGATGCAACACCAGGGGGAAAAAACCCAATTTATTTCATAGATGTTACTAAAGAAAGACTGGATTGATGTGCTACCCCAAGCACTCTGGCTCACTCATGTGTCACAACAGGCACAGGTATTCTCTCTGCAAACAGGAGGCTCTCCACACTGAAATGTTCCCTGTGGGACACAGCCTCAGTTTTGCCAGCGTGTGGCAGCTGCAGTGAACTCAGGGCTTCCTCTAAGGGTGTCTATTTTCTCCCTGTCTGCATTAATCCACAATTACTGTTTCTCCTTCCCCAGCATTCGCATGAAACCACCCCAAACACAGTTGTGTTTGCAGAAAATCGCAGTTGTGCTAAGTCAGTCACAGTCTCTGTGTTTCTAAGAAAAGATGTGCTTCCCCAAATCAAACCTCACCCTCATTACTGGAGGACAAACCACCTCAGACACCCAAAACACCACAGATCACAATACAGCTGCCTGTGGGGGACCCACCGAGGGGTGCGACCACCCAGGAGGGGACAACGGAAGCAGAAAGCCCAGCTGGAGGAAAGGAGCAGAGGGATGTCCCCTTCTTCCGTCCCACGTGAAGCGTTTGTGATTGAAAGTGAAAGAAAAACCTTTCTTCTCTTTCCTTTGCCAAGGCAGCTCAGCTCTGCACTCACCCACTTCTGTGGAAGGGAGGGAAAGGGGAACTGGGGGTGAGGGAGCAGCTCTGAACTGCTTTATTTATACATTTCCTCCTTCTCCTCCTTGCTGTTCCCTGTCCTGCAACCCTTGAGGTGCAGTGCCCGACAGCCACCACGGGATTTTCATCTCCCAGTGACCACTGGTGCTGTACAGAATGGAGAAACTGAGGGAGGATCCAGGGAGCTGTGCCCTGTGACAGCAGCCTGTCCCCAGCCACAGCCACTAAACCAGCTCTCCTGCCACTGGGAGAGTGGCACAAACAAATAGAATGAGCCCAGGTGAGGTTCAGAACACAAAAAGGCATTTAAGCTAATAATGCAGGCTTCAGCTCCTTATTCTAAAGTAATATATGGAATATTTGACCTGAAGATTCAGCAGAAACTGGGAGAAAGACTTGGCTGGGACAGAGTTAGTGGAGGGGAAAGCAAAGCCAGAATGGACCTGAGCAGGGAGGGAGAGGGGAAGAGCAAGAAGCTGAAGTGAGGAAGTGGCTGCATGAAGTGGGTGAGGGTTCATTATAGGAATAGCAGGAGTTCAATACCACCAAAAAAACGGATGTGCAAAACCCAGACCTCTAAGAGAAACCAGTAAAAGGTAAAAAAACATGAAAGTTTTCAAGTGAGAAAAAAGGTAGGAATTATTCCTGGGAACATAACCTACTAACTTGTCTTCTGATCCCTCTAAAGGACAGAAAAGATAAATTCCCAAATTGAGACCAGCCTAAGTCAGAGAGAAGAGTGCTGGATGGAGCGTGAGGCCAGAGAAGGACTCGATGTGCCTCCCATCCAACAAAAGCCTGGCTCTGACACCATCCTGTGCATGGGATACAGAATGAGAAGGCAAGCACAGTTCTGACAAATTAAAACTGGTGTCAACCATACCCTGAGAGAAATTCAGTATCAAACTTACTCACTCCAGCTCCAGGGAGTGGAAAACCTGATCAGTCCTTTCCTCCCCCAGATGTTGGCCAGAACACGACCATGCATGTGGATGGAACATTTGGTGAGAAAAGCAGCTATTTGACAGAAATGTTGTTGTGGGAGCTCTTTTGGGGTCTTCAGTAACTCCTGCTGCACATGGCAGAGACACCACTGCAGTGTCATCCCATGTTTGTGTTGGTGTGGGTTAATCCACAAATCCTCAAGGAAGATCTGTTGTGGGTTATGCTGGATCCTCATAAACACCTTCAGAGTTACACAGCAAGTAACCACACCACGCAAATTGACTTTGCTTTTAATTGTGGCTGTTTTCCCTGCCCTCTGTGAGAATCGCTTTCTTCTCTTCCACCCACCAGAGTGTATCTGCAGCTGTGCAGTGCTCACAGGATAACAGAAATCACAGGATTTTGTGCTTGGATCACGTGTGCTGCCATCTACATGATTTCTGCTAAAACTTTCCCAATTTACCAAAGAATGTGGGAATTGCCATGCTGGTTGAGAAAACAAGGGTGCATCCAGCTGAGTGACCACAGCTGGACACCCAGGTGTCCAGGCATTGGGGATATTTCTCCCTGCTACTCCCCCTGTTTCCAACCATTTTCTGCTCAGGGGCTTTCCTGAGCTTCTACATGTCACAGTGTCCACATCCCTGGCCAAATCCTCAGGCAATTTATGTGCTGCAAAACCTCTGGCTACTACCAGAGATATAAATCAAGCAGAATTAGAGTCATTGACAATAACTGGGGAAAAAAAATCTGCGATTTGGAAGACATATATGAGTTTTGATCTTAATTTGGACTAAATCTCCCAGGAACATAAATTATCTGTTCGGCTGTCTCTGCTCCCTGCCATCCCTACGGAATCTCGCTGTGCAATGGCACAGAGCAGTAAAGGACACACAGCACAGCTTGCTTTGCTCTCAAACCCAGTTTAAGGTGAACAGAGGAGCACTTCCACAGTGGAGAGGGATGGGATTTTGGAATGATGAGCTCCTTTCCAGCGGGAACAGACACATGGAGCCTGGCAGCCAGGGACAACAATCAGCTGAAGAAAATGCACAGATGAGAGCCAGGAAGTGAGGAGGGAAGGGGCTGGACAAGGAGCAGATGGGTACAGAGAAGGCTCTGGAGGAACTCTTTTAGGGGAACTGATAGAAATTTGGGAATCAGTTTACATGAAAATGAGAAGAAAAAGAACCAAGAATCCTTGGAGTAGAGACCCAAAAGTTACAGGTGTTGGGAGAAGCAGCACCTCATCAGCCAGGTTCATTAAGGCAAAGAGAAGCCTAAGTCCAATGATCAAAACTGGACTCATCATCCAAAATCTCCTAATGAATGCAGACTGCTGCCCAGGGGAGCAGCCATACTAAGGAACTGCTCCCAGCCAGTTTGGGACCTTTGGAATAAAGGTCCATTTTCTTCAGTATTCCAGAGGATGACGTGAAGCATAACAAGATCAATTGCCTGTGATGGCCCAAAGAGCAAATATGTTCATTAAAGAGCTGTATCAGTGAGATTTTATGACATTAATAGGTAACAAATTTTAATGTGATTTTCACCCAATTTCTAAAAAGAAATCTGTACAACATACTTACAAATATTTTGGATGTATCAAGCATTACTAGTTACTGCCATCATTTTAGATTTAAACTTCAATTCCACTGTGCTTCCTTTTTCAGTACTCTATTAGAGCCTGTTGAAAGAAGTTAGCATTTACACAGATCAAATCTAACTTTAGAAAAACCTTCCTCAAACGAACAGATGAGAATGATTCTTCAAAACATAATAACCCAAGAAAACTTTATTCTAACGATCTTCTTGCCAGGGTGCTCCCAATTTTCCAAGCTCCCTCTCCCATCACACACAGGTACATTTCAGCAGGAACACAAAGCACATTATCGCTTGCTCCAAGGAGCTCTGTAGCCTGCAGGATCTTCGCAGAATCCAGCCCTAAGAAAAGCAGCACTTTGAGAAAACAGAGCTGTCAAGCAAGATTTCCTTGGGCTTGCTGCCACACAAAATGGCAAACGAGGGACTTGATCCTGCATGGAAGACAACAGGAATTATAGGTGCTCAGCGTCTGTCTTCCGGCGGAGTTAAGGTTTCTCAGTAATTCCCCAAATCAGCCGTACTGCTTTATACTTATCCAAAATTACATAGCTAAAAGCTTTGGTATGTAGCCACAGAGCTTTTATTTCAAATTGGCAATAATGTAACTTCTGCAAAAAAGAGACTACAATAATGTTAAAAATATCATAAAATGTTATTTATATCAGGATACATTTGTTACCCCATATGACAATCATTCATATTTCTTGACAGATATAAACCTCCGCTTAACACATTAGTATCATAAATATTACCAGATATAACACTGTAATTTAATACCTACCAAATGTATTTTAAAATATTACTCAATTTAAAACTTTGGATTTTAACCAGATGTGTTTCCAGAAAATGATTCAGGTCAGATGCTTTTTTCTTTTCCCTTTTCTGTGCGCGCGCGTTCAAAGCGGAGCGTTCCTATGTGATTTATTGTGCCATGACTGTGTGCCCCGAACCTAAAACAGCACCACGATACTTCATCCTTGAGGCTCACACACCTGCAGTCCAAACTAACAAGAGAAAACATCTACATGGCACGGCAGGAGCCTTTGAAATGTCTTTTTGCAGTTGCCTGGACACAGAACAGACTGGTAGAACAGGGAGGCAGCGGAGAAAGGGTGAAGACAGGAACTCCAGCCTCTTTCATCTAGAAAGGGGGGACCATGGAGAGATTAGAGGAAAGGATTTTGATTAGATCACTGGAATGTGAAATGATGCTTCCCAGGATTAAAATCCTATTTTAGAGCTACCAAACCGGTTACGGCGTTAGTCAGAATTCGGAGGCTCACGCAGCTCCATCCCTGCTCCATCCCCGGCTGTCGCTCCGAGCACCCCACACCCTCTCCCTGGAGCTGGGGGGGCCCCAGTCGGGCACCCCAAACCTCCCCAGCATCATCCCAGCAAGGAGCTGCCCTCCCTCAAAGCATGGCACTTCTGGGGGAAAAGGAGTTTCTTTCTCCAAGGGCATCCCTAGGTCCGGCCCCACGGCAGTCGTGTGGAAGCTCTTGGATTTAGGTTTCATTGGGCCCCCAGTTTAGATCACCGTGCAGAGATGTGACATTTTCATAACCAAATGCCATTAGTTTTATTCCCAGTACAGCCAACCAACAATCTGAAGGTCTGTAGTCGTTGGGCTGATCATTACGTGGAACCCATTAACATAAAACCCGCCATCGCAATTAGTATCTTTGTAAGCAGCAGCCTCAGCAAAAAGTGGAAATGGAGGCTGAAATGATGGTGCTCTTCCAAAGGAGGCCGGCAGCAGATTGGGAAATAATCTGTGGCAATTGCTCTGCTGCTGTCTCTGCCGTAACTTCTCCAAAGACAGGCAGAGCCATTTCCAAGCAGTCAGCCCACGGACTTGAGCGAGCACTAAATTCACTCGGTGATCAAATACGATTTGAAAAAAAATCTACAATCACTCACTTGGGGGGAAGAGATATTTTCCTTTTACAGATGAAGTGCAAAACAGCAAAAGTAGCTGTATTTGGAAAAATACTGTGCAGCTTATTGATTCCAGGGGGGACAGGTACAGACCGTGGGTTTGCCCATTTCCCAGTAAAAACAGGGAATGCTTTCGAGGGTGACAAGGTATCTGCAGCCTGTGTGTGTACACTGGTTTGTTTTGTTAGGAGATGAGCCTGCTAAAATGTTCTGTGCTTTTCAGGAAGGGAACAAGGAAAATGTTCGTATTTATAGCAACATTATTGTTTAGAACAAAATAAGTTATTTCATTCTCTTAATCTCCGTTTCTATGGATATCCTGCGCGGGGCTGGGATCTGATTTTCCAACCTCCGTGCGATCCGTCCCCCCTCGGCAGCGGCCGGCGGCACCGGCCCTGGCAGGGAGCGCCTGTCCGAGCTAAAGAAATCCCGTTCCAGGCGCTCCCGGACCGCCCCGGACACCGGGAACCCGCTGCCCTCGATGCACTTTTTCATTGTTGTTTCCCCTAAACTCTCTGCACTTGGCTAATTTTATCCCCGCGGCTCCCCGAACGGGCT
>VZTH01000790.1:0-28279 GCA_013397815.1 Aleadryas rufinucha
CACTGTAACCTAGGACACTGTAGCCTGGCCTATACACAAATAGTACTGGTTGAAATAAACTGGCTTCTAAATCAATTTAATAAAATCATTGCAATCCTGTTGTGCAGATATTCTTTAAACTGAATGAAGCTAACATGATATCAGCTATTCTTAAACCAATTTATGTGTTCTTGCTTGGAAGCTGCTCCAATTTGACTAAATTGATTTAGAAACTGATTTAGTTAAATCAGTGTAATTTCTGTGTGTGTAGACCAGACTTATATTCATCATAAATTGCTGAAAGTATCTGTTGATCTAGTCAGCATGCATTATCAGATGTTCATGGTTGTAAGGATAAACTAGGATCAGAGGCAAGAATTATAGCTGAGAAGTTTCTGTGAGATAATTGATCAAGAGAGAGTAAACAGGGCACTGTCAGGTGTAAATTGGTGTATCGGTGGAGTTGTACTGATTTATTCAAGTTGAGGACAGTAGCAAGGTACTGTGGAAAACACTAAGTATCCTTCAATGCTGATAATGTGATTCTGTTCTCTGATAGTATGTCTGACTTTATACAAATCAGATCTTACACCTTTGTCATGGCTACAGGTGTCTATCTCATCTGAGGATACAAAGAACAAGTACAAGAGATCTGTGTTTCTTGTGCTTGATTTTGAGGTGTTCATGCCAAAATAAGGTAAAGGGGATGTGAGTCCCTAGGTCTTCAGGTATTCAGTGTTCAAATAAAATCTCATTATACAAGTAGTTTGGCAGCAATGTTTTACATCATCAACCAACGAAGAGCAAGGTCAGATATCTATTGTTGGGTAGCCATTACTCAAAAGTAGAAATTATACATCAGGATATGAAAGCCTCCTTTCTGAACCTTAATGTCATAGGAAGATGAACACTTTGCGAGACACTTCATAGCATTCTCTGGTTTTTTTTGATTAAGACAGTTTTTGACCCTTATGTTCTTCGATAAGAAGAAATGTGAATCTACAAGCCAGTAGTCTGAAAAAAGCCAATATTACTTTCCTCATGAAAGTGATGCAATTAATGCAGCTAAAGTAGCCACTTATTTCTGTCACTTAGGAAAACAATTTACAAATAACTGTCACTTTTACTGATTTCATTAGGAAGCATGTATTTAGTTGTAGCACAAGTGAATGTGGCTGCAACAGTATGGTCGACATTTATGAGTCCAATCATTCAGACCAAGGCAAGTTCTCAATGGCAGTCAGGAGTTTTTCATTTAAAAAAGAGTAGAGTGATTGGAAATTGTGTTTTCATTAGATTTGCTAAAGCCCTTTTCTTTGAGAATGTGTAAAGAATCCTGCCTATCATTGATACCACAGCTGAGCTCTACCCCACTTGCTGCATGTTAGGCCCTTGGTTTATTGTGATACTTGAACAAGGCTTACTATGGACAAAAAAGCAGGTTTTATAGCACAGCCTTGAGTCGAGTGCAAATATGGACCTGATGGGCTTGCCCAGGATGTTAAGAGTTTGACTTCGAACTTCCTATGGCCTTGCTGACAGCACAACTGGTCTTTTTTACATTAGAAACAAAACCCATAAGAGGTACTTAGACTTTCCAACAGCATTATGCTCTTTGGCAGGAAAACTTACAGATGCATAGATTGTTGTGAGTTTTTCCTCAAAAGCAGCTTGTCATCATATTAAAAAAGTAAAGTGTTCCTTTCATGAAAAGGGTGGAAAATTAATACATATATTCTCCTTCAGATCTTTTGTCTCTCATTGGAATAGGGTTTTTTTCTCTACCAGAAGGAAAGTCTTTTTAAGAAATAACTAATTTAGCATTAAAAGTATTTAGTGTCAAGGCTTAATAGAATGAGTAAATCATCATCTAATATAATAATACCTTAGGCTTGTTAGAAAAATTGTCAGAACGTGAAGTAAGCATTGATACAGCAAAATCCCAGCAGAGCACATCTAGCATGAAAAGCTGACTAATGAAATTCCTAGTTTGGCTAATAATTTTTCAAAGTATTAATACTACAGCTAGTGTGTGGAGTCTTCCACCGTTAGCACCATGAATTATTTGAACTCTGAAAACACATTGTAAATAAGTTATAAATGCGAGTGTGCTCACAAGGATCTTTATGTTTCCTTTCATTACAATGAAAAATTTCATATAATAAAGAAACCACTTCTACTGCCAAAGAGAAATAATGGTTAAAGGTGGATATGAAAAATTATGCTGAGTGTATAAACATGGAAACATACTTTGAGATAAATCTTACTTCCAAATCTACCCTGCCAGCCACAATCTGAATTCATATTGCACGAAGAGGATATATCAAATGCTGCATCCATCTCCCTGGAAAGCAGAGAATATAATGTACAAGCAAGCCCAAACCTCATTAGCTATTACAATTTCTTCTGAAGGCATGTAGTGTCTTAGGAAAGTGCATTAACTTTCAGGCTTTTTGAATACCTCATAATAAAAGTGCCAGCTGCCAACAAGCCTCTCCTCCCCCTCCTCAGCATGCAGGCTTTACAGCTGCTAGCACAGGTTTTATTAAACATCCAACTTAACTAGCAGAAATTAACATGGCTAAGTTTTGAAAATCTGACAGTGGGAAACAAAGAGGTCAGCGTGCGGTGCTGTGTCTTTAGCTCCAAACATGAAGAAGTGAGTGTAGCCGTGGAGCATCTCAAAGACCGTCAGGGCAATGTAGCTACACTTTTTAGGCAGCAAGGAGCAAGTAGGAAAAACAGCTTTAAAATCATGTAAGATATTTTAAAATGGCTGTTCAGGTGTTATTTCAGTTATAATTTTGAACATCTAAAGTAAAAGATCCTCCACTGGTGTTACTTTGCTTGTAGCTATTAGAGGCAGTAGATTTACATGATCATATTTTGGCTGAAGAAAACACTCCTTTTCTAAGCTCATTTGTCTTTCCAGTGATGTTAACAGGAGCTGTGTTGTTATGCATGTGAACGAGAACGGGATTGTTGTAATTCACACATTTGTATCTCCAACTAGAGCCCAGAATAATCTCTGGTTTTGCATAACAGTAGAAAAATCAGCTTTCGCTCATTAGCCTTCCGACTTAAGGCAGGGAAAGCACAGATGTTTAAAGATCCTTTCAGGACAATATGTAAATAACTGTAAAGTGTCTAGAAAAGGAGTGAATTTCAGTTTATTTCCTCTGATCCTTTGCCTTAGCTAAGATACATTGGCAGAATTTATCTCACCTGAGATTTATTAAAATTATAGAATCACAGAATACCCTGAGCTGGAAGCAACCCATCAAAATCATTGAGTCCAGTTCCTGGCCCAGCCCAGGACACCCCAACAATCCCACCCTGTGTATCCCTGAGAGTATTGTCCAAACACTCCTCGAGCTCTGGCAGCCTTGGGGCTGTGACCATTCCCTGGGGAGCCTGTTCAGTGCCCGACCACCCTCTGGGGGAAGAACCTTTCCTGATATCCAGCCTAAACCTCCCCTGACACAGCTCCAGCCATTTACTTAACTTGAAGAGTTTTGTAATTCCCAGATCAGAGTCTATGAGTGAAACAGTCTTGCAAAGGTATCCTTAGTTCAATAATGTTTTCCACTGGATATTTTTATTTCCACTGGATATTTTATATTTCCAGATCCATTTTCTATAGTGTATTTCATATAAATTAACTTCTCAGTAGTCTTGGCTCAGTTCCTGCTTCTGGAACCAACTTTTTCTACTAGGTTGGAAAACACATAAATGGCTACACAGTGCCAAATCCTGCTTGATCCAGTAGCTATTCAGGACATGTTTTGTCTAGGACATACATATTAGTCTGTTCATTGTCTCTGTTGATATTCCCAAGCCTAGTTCTCTGTGTCATCTACAGAAGTAATAATCATACTAATAGCTGGGTACTTTATAAAGGAAGATGTGTGATATAATTCATTAGTGAATTATACCATACGAATATTATTATTATATATGAATATTATTTTCATTCTTTGGGATTCCAGGAAGAAGTGGGCATCATTAGGAGTCTGTTTATTACTGGTGCTTTATGGTGACCAGTGCTTCCACTTCTCCATGGAAAAGAATATAACTAGATCAGTGGCTTTCAGCATGACCTGAGGGGTCTGGGACAGGTAGCAAAAGGCTCAGAAGGTCTGAGGAAGCCTGACATATTATTGCTATGCTCAAATATATAGTCCTGATGTTCACAGTTGCATGGGAATATTTGAGGACTGCACGAGCGGGAAAAGCTCTGTTGCTTTGAATTAAGGTTTTCAGAGCATATAGTGGTATTGCAGGCATCGTTAGTTAAAATTGGGCACTTAGAAAAGATGTTTCTTTTATATAAAGGGCTGCTTTACTCCCCTCTGTAAATTATCAAAAAGGTCTTCAAACCTTATTAAAAGACTGTTACATTGAAGTTCAAGCCTCTTTTCATTATCAAAGCAAATTTCATCAAATTTCAATCTGAAGCAGCCATGGGTGAGTTTTGGCTTCCTGAGAGCTGGGTGGCTCAGTCTTCAGTGAGATTTCTTTAGGATGACAGAGGAATTCTTGGAGTCAATCCAAGTGGCACCTGGGTAAGCAATAGACCTTGCAACAGGCTTTACTACACAGAGCCCTGCTGCTTTACTGCCATCCTTATTGCCTCCAGGCATGTCCCTCTGGGTTTTTGTGTGCCTGGGCCCCTGGCGCAGGCAGAACAAAGAGTGATGTGAAGTGGAAAAAGAGAGAAGGAAGAGGAATATATTAGGGGAAGACAATGCACTGTAAATGTTGAACAGCATTGTCCATGTGACTCCCTAATAAAAATTGGAGGACAAAAACCCAAAAATTCACCTGGCATAATAGGCAAAGTGCCAGTGAAAATCAAGCTCATTTGGAAGATGATTTGTTATTGCTATTTGTGAATAATGATTCAGAACTTCTGCGTACTTTTTCTTTGTGTTCTTTGTGCTCCTTTTGTTTGCATGAACTGGAATATGTTATACACCTGTGACAATGTTAGATCTTACAGGCAGAGGAAAGAAATGAGATAGGGAACAGGAGGGATACCAGTAGACATCACCGTCATGTGCCGGTTCGGGCCAATCTTAAGGAAAGATGTCCAAAAGGACGTCTCCTCAAAGCAAAGCAGGGCACTGCCGCCCCTCCCCCACCAGGTTCGGGAAAAGAAAACTATTCCCCGGAGGAATGTGAAAGACAGAAAAAGAACTATTTATTAAACACACAGACGCAGGAAAACAACAACGATACCAAAGAACCAAAATCTCTCCCACTGNATAAGAAAGATGGAATTTGGACATATTCACTGTATTTTTCAAGAATTTTGAAGTGTAAATTTTCTCCCTCTGTTATTCCTTTACAGATGAGAATAATAAAGTGGTTTAAATCTTGAAAGCATGTGTAAGTAATCTTGAAGTCACGATATTGCTTTTAGAAAACAAAACCAATAAAACTGAGAAATCCAAGGTCAACTCAAAGAATATCTAAAGCTTTATTTAGTTACAGACGCGCCCAATTAAAGCATGTCGGAACACCCTTACCTTATCCCTCCCCTTCAGTAATTGTATATTAACAGGGTGCATGAGGACAAGTTAAATTACACAGACTGATATTTCCCCCCAGTTTTTCCTCCTTCTCTGACATCACCAGAAATCAGTTTTCTAGTGTTCTGGACTGAGCTTCCTCTCTTGGGTTGTCAGCTGCAAGATGGGTGGTTCCTAAAGACACCACCCATAGTTAGTCCAGTATGAGGCCCCAGGCGTGACTTGTGTAAAGCTGCTTTAGTGACTGAATGTGTGGTTCCAGTGTTTGAAATTACTTCAGCGAGGACTAAGGCAGGGTCAGGATAAGCGAGTAGGTATGTTTTTATCCAGTGTTGCCTGTCCCCAGAGGTGGCTAGGTCACCTTGAGTTCTACAGGTGGGAAGTAGAAGTGGCAGCATTGCTCCTAAGGCATCTGCAACAGAGGCACTGCAGAAGCTCTCCATTTCCTCCCAGTTCAAGTAGGCCTGTCATCAGTGGATCAGGCATTTTTCTCTTGTTGATAATGGAGGATTTGGCCAGTTCCTTTTCACAAGTTCTCTTCTTTCCTCTTTGAAGGACGATCTCATTGTTATGTGCCCTCTCAAGGCTGCCTTTGATCAGTGCTGTGTACAGTGAGGTGCATGAGTATGCACTGGGTGCATGTTACACCTGCCACTCACTGCAGCCTTCTGATCTTAATAATTTTGGCACTCCAAATCCACAACCCAGCACTGACATATTAAAACATTTATCCTCTTGGCAGGCTGTATTTTACTCATGTGAAGTATTATTTACTGCTGTTCCTCTTCCCCACGGTAGAGGTTTTTTTCTTTATAGATTAAAAACTAGTCATGGTGTGTCTTTTTTCAGAGAGATGGGGAGATGTAATGAAAGGAGTTTACCAAGGTAAAAAAGGAGCAAAATTACCTGGCCTGTTTGTTTTAGAAAGAACATTAACAATTCACTAAGACAAATTCAGCCATGGATTAACTGTGTAATAACATTAATATTCTCCCTGCAGTTAGATTCTATTGATTTGTGCCAGAGTTAGATTGCATTTCCCTTACTGCATTTTCATACCATAAGGCTTCACTGTCACAAATTCAAAAGTACTTTATGCTTTCTGTTCCATATCACTTCATTGTCTGTTGGGTTTGGGAGTACCTAAAAGCTGGTGTGAGTGTCTCGAGTGGTATGCAGACCACTCCAAAGGCTGGCAAAAAGCAGGGAGCTCAAATATAGGGAGTGTATTTATTTTAGTGGCACTCTAGTCTCTACGTTTAATCCAAATTTGTTGGTGATCTCCACCCACCTTCCTTCCTTCCTTCNCCTCCAGTTTTTTTATTCTAGTTTATTAACATTTGAAGGCCTCAGAAGAATGCAGTGAGACAACAGAGGGCCTTAATGTGATGACTCAGATGCAGACACAGCAGGCAGAGCTTCAGGAGATTAGAAATGGTAATACTTGTAATTAGAAATTCTGCAGTTGAGTAATGTTAGTTAGGAACTCTAAAGCAGAATTTAAGTACTCAGATTAATCTATATGTTGTGGAAATAATTATGCCAAGTCAAGTGTTTCCCCATCAGGCTATCTGGGATCAGTCCCCTGCATGGATCTTCATTTTCAGTTCTAGTGATGCGGACACGGAATGTGAGGCATCAGTGAGCCAGGTGTAGATGTGACACTAAATCCAGAGTGTAACTGCTCTCCTCCACAACTGTAAGGGACATAGAACTTACCAATTTTGGGTTTATTGGGGTGCATTTCCACAATCAACCCATCATTGTAATCCATGCTCAAAATGCTGCAGGATTGCTGGGCAGAGGAAAGTTTTACAAATGAATACCCATTTTTTCCCAGCAGACTGGTAAATTCCCTTACCATTACGTAAGTATGTTTTAATTTTCTTCAGTGCTGAGTGCATGTATTTCCTATCCATGTTTCTAGGAGAGTTGTGGGCATTGAACACCTTGTTTACTACTTATCTCTTAGGGAATTTGTCATTGTAAAAAGCAGTAAGCATCAAATTTGTAAGGATCACAAAAGCATTTATCTTTTAACTAGATTTAGAAATATACAGGTTTTGGCAAAATAATGAATATGTACAATTTTTTTCCCCTGGTTCAGTTCTCTTTCTGCTCTTGGATGTTACTTAACAAGTCAGGGATCCCTGTGCCTTGGTGGGGGTTGCCCTCTGATATTATTTTTCTTCACCCGTATCTGCAGTTTCTCTGGTTCTGGCAGCATGACCTTGCTTCACAATATGCTTATGCTCATGTGCTTCTTAGGCTAATTTTCTGAACTCCAGCTTTTACACTGGGAAGACTATAGACAGCCCCTGAACCAACCCCTTCAGTCAATCCTCTGTAGATACTGTGCAGCCAAGCTGATTTTCTCAGTCCTTGGCCATACATCACCTACAGTGAAACCACTTGAGGTGGAACCATCAAGATGTATCATCCATTTCTTGCCTGCAGGATGGAAGATGCATGAAAAAGTGCTGTCAGGCTTTATATACACCAAGGTGCTCTGTGACACAGCAATCTCATGATGGAGCCCAGAGTTCTCCATAGCTGTCTCCTGCATCATCACGCACTGCAAGTGCTTCTGTACATTTTAGCATTTAGAAATCAGTGGCTTCTTAAGTTACAGCAATTAAAAAAGGCTGCTGCACAAGATCACCTCAAAACACAGCCTTTCTAGAACATGGGAAATTAGAGATATCAGTTCAGAAGCAGAGGATAAAAAGGTGGTGGATTTACTTTAATGAGTATTAAAAAGCGTCAGTTATTTAAATGTGACTGTAGAATCAATCTTTCAGTGACTGGGTTGAACAAACACCTGTTGGAATGTCTGGATGTACTGGAATGGATTTGAGCCTGCCTCCGAGCTGGAGTGAGATGACTGCCCAAGGTCCCTGGGACCCAACATTGTTGTGCTTCTATTTCTTTATTTGCATAAAGAATGTATTTTGAGCTGAAAACTGTACTGGAATAGATCCAGAATACTGGATCTACTGGGTTATATCCTTATTTCACTTCCACTGTAGATCGTTATATTTTTAATACTATAATTGACATAATTAGAAATATTGATTCCATTTCAAATGAAGCAATTTAACTGTAAAAGTGCCAAGAGGCCAAAAAGTAATCAATCTGTGATTACCTTGCATGCATGAGTGAATTGTGATCCAGAGTCAGCAGGGGTTTTTTTTCATTTTTTGGTTTGGATCGCCACTAATTTAGCATTGTCCCCAACTCATGTACTTTTATGATTACTTGGTGTCAAAGTGATGCTAAAAGGCATAAAATGAGTGTGTTAAAATAGTCTCTGATAGTATCATTAGAGGAATACAGCACATATAAATTGTGAAACAATTTCCAGTTCTACTGCAGGTTTTTCCAGCGGGAGATCAGGTGGTGAGATTTAAGTGTGAGTATAATCTGGGACCTGGAGCACAGAGCCAAGTGACATTCTGCATGAGATGAGAAAATTAGAATTTACATTTCTTTTTGTCTAAATAAGGCAGAAAAGTTAAGTCTTTATATTGCATCATTTGCAAAACATACTGTCTCACTAGATGCATGTTTTTGAAACAATAAACGTGAATAATGCACAAAGGAAATCTTGTTGGTCTCCAGAGTGGAAGGAACAGATTCAAGTCTAGAGTTAAAAAAAAAAAAAAAAAATCCACAAGGAATCTTTTAATCAATATATCGATTACTGAATTCTCTGTTTGTATCTCTAGCACAGTGATGTGATTTTTTTCTCATAAAGCTTTAGGAAAGTTCCTCAATGACATTTCTATGTAGTATTTGAAAAGAGTGGAAGAATCAGCCATTGCGGCTCTATGTCTCCCTGGAGAAAATGCCCAAAGAATTCATTCTGGCAGAGGGAAAACCAAGGTGTTTCTTTCAGGAGAACTGAAACTGTAAAAGTAATCTTTAACTATATTTCACATTGTAAGATCTTTTTTTCTTGGTTAGCTAAGAATCTGAAGCTGATTTTCAGCTTACTACAGATTTTCAGTAAAACACATTGTTCTTCCTAAAAATACAGATTTGGAGGAAAATAGAATGTTTGGTCCCACTTGGCCAGGAGCTGGCTTCACGTACAAACTCCTGCTACTAATGTAACTTCAGTGGAGGCTGTTTGAAACTGGTTATATAGTTGGATTCATGGCTCAACAAAGGTTCAGTGTGGACTCTTAAATGAGCTTGTGCCTTTTCATGGTATAAGGCTTAAAATAATGGATGAATGCTGAAGGAGGAAGGCAAAGGACTTGTGTGTGACTGCCCTGACACTGCAGCTGCTTTTGCCAAACTGTTGCACATGAACTTGGTATTTTTCCTTGGCATGACATTTGGAGGCTACTTTTCCCCCTTCCCTCCCCTTCCTCACTACATTCATATGAATTTATGGCCAAGGAGAGATTTAAAAGGGCAGAGGGACACTCCGTCATTCTTTAAAATCAATCCCTTTAGTCAGATACACTAGCAGTAGTATCCAAAGGAAGACTGGGAAGTATAATGACATACTGCATTTCCTCTTTTTGTGCTAATTGTTTTCCTGAATTGAAATATTCTTATGATTCAGATGTGCAGTCCAGTTTCAAAACACTGTATAAGATCTGAGTAGGAAATAACACATATGTTGGGCCCTTTAGAAAAGTAGTAGCTTGGCAAAGAGGAAAGAGTTTGTTTATCCTCGATTTTTTTTGTGATCCTCTAGTGGGGACATACATAGAAATATGAAACATTTCCTCCATGAGTCTCACTGCTTTATTCCACAGATCCAAATACTATACTTCTAGAAAAATAAACTAGGAAAAATATTTTTATTTGAAGACCAAGTTTTTGTTTGCTTTCAGTTTCCTTTCATATGAACTGGTGCTTGAGTAAGAAATTAAGATCAGAAAATCAGCCAAAGACAAACTGAGAAGACATTTGTTGAGGAACTGGTGCAGTTATTACCTAATTACTGAAATTATACTTAACATGTCAAGCTCCATTGTACAAATTGCTTGTAATACAGTAGAATTAAAAAGTATTTAAAATAATAAATCCCTATCATAGTACACATCAGTCAAGTGGTGCATTTTAGCATTTACTTTTATGTATATACATACATACACCTAATTATATCAAAATTTGTATGTTCTCATATATGTGTGTGTCTATGTGTCTCCTTGATTTCATTGTTGGTGTCTGTTACATCTTGTGTACACCTGTATAAGTAAAAAAGGATGTAAATTTAAGTTGTCCCACCTAACTGGAGTGGTTACAAGTGTAGAAAAGTCTTTTGTTTCCAGAAGAGATGTTATGAGAAACATAATGCAAACTTTTTCACACTTTCCCATGAATTTCTATTCTTTCACTTTCTGGAAGTAATTTTATCTCACAGGTATGTACTGATGTTTGATGTGAATACATCAGAGGAGAACATCAGATGCTGCCAGCTTGTCTCTTCTTGGCATGGCTTTTAATGATTATATTGCCTAAAAACACAGGACTTTGAGAGTATTTAACTACTAGCCAACTCTCTAGGGATAATATCCATTTGCTGTTTCATGTGGAACATTCAAATCTAATAAAAACTTATTTAAATAACTTTTTAATGGAGTAAAAACTGACCCTGAAGTGCTAGATTTTTAACCAACATGGTGCAGAATAGCGGACCCTGTCTAATGACCATTGAATGATCACATGTATCACTGTATGGGAGAAAAAAAGCATGTAACTGGGGAAGGTTCCCATCTGATAGCAGTTATTGATTGAATTCTGACTCCAGCAGAAGCACAGCAGAGTCCTACAGCAGGATATAAGATACACCCAGTGCTTTAATTGATTACAACCTCCCAATTCAACAAAAACCAAACATTGCAGTCTTCCCTGAGCTTGATTTAATTTGTTTAAATGTCGTGTGCAGGACTGGGAGGACTTTTCGCTTCTTGACACTCTTGTTAGCATTCGATCAAAGTACAATGTTGCTTGCATTCACCAGTAAAAAAAAAAAAAAAAAAAAAAAAGGAAAAAAAATGGATTATTCAAAGGTAGATTGTGCAGGAAATGTTACCTTTTCCTGTGTAGTTACAAAATTACCACATCCCACCTGCACTGTGTCATTTAACCCCAATTTAAATGAGGAAGATATCTGATCCCCCAAATGCATAGTCCTGAAAGGACATTCAGTTTATTTGTGCTCAAGGACTATGTGACAGCCCATTATATTTTTCATTTCAGTTTCTACCAGTCATGTAGGAGAGAAAACAGTGACCCCAGGCAGGCTGCAGAAGATGCAGAATGGCTTCAAAATTTTTGCCAGCTTACAGCTGCTTTCACACTCTCAACTCAGAAAGCACATGCTGGGAGAATGGTTCAGTCTCCTGCCAGACTCTTTTGCTGTTTTTAAATTTTCTTCAGCTCTGCTAACTGAGGTTAGGCTGAAAGCAGCACAATAAGCAATGAGATAAAATACAGATAGCTCAGTATTTGCATGAAAGGGAAAGATTTTTCAGATTAGTTAGAAAACAAAGGTCTTTCTTAAAAAAAAATTATTGATTTTTTTTTTCTGATTGACCATAATCAGAAATAACCCTTTCTGAAAACTGTAGCTGTTGTTCCGTTGACTCCTAAAATATTTTTGATTTTATTTTTTCATAATCAGCAAGGACTGAACTCTTCTTCCTCCTCATAAGACTTTCAAATCCCCCCATTTTAATACTTGGAAAATGATTCGGAGTAATTGGCACCAGGAACTCCCCTACTTACCTAGCTCTCACTGATTCAAAATCAGGTTTGCATTTGAAAAAAATGGTGTTCTTAAACTTTATGACCTCAAAGCCATCCTGCTTTCTGCAAACCGAGTTCTTCTCAATTACGTATCATTCACAAAAATCAAATTAAAAACCAAAAACCTGATTACTATTATAAGAACATAATAATGGTTGCCCTGGGTCAGACTGGATGTCCATCAGCATTGTGTCTGTGTTAGCAGCCAGAGGCGGATGTGTAGGGACAAATCAAAGAGCAAGACAGTTATATGGGATATTTTATCAGACTCTTCTGACAATGATTTCATCTCAGGTTTCCCGATTGAAACATAGTCTCCATGTATTTAGACACCCTCGGTGGCATTCTTTTCCATGAGGATTGCTAGTCCTCTCCTGATCCCGTGAGAGCTTTCAGCACCCACAGTGTCCTTCTGAAAGACTTTTTTGTTTTGTACTTGGTTTCCACAGGTTTGATTGGATTGCCTTTGCTCTTACTGGATGAGACATAAACAATGAATCTTCACCTACTTCACCTGAGCCGCTTAAGACTTAGCAAACCTCCTTCACATTCTGCGTCAGTTCTGTGCAAATCTGAAGCAACATAATTCTAATAATTCCTTTTGTCTATGGTTTTCTTTATCTCTGGTCATCATATGAAGCTATTTCAGTACCTTATGAACCTCTGGAGCTTTTCCTGGTCTAGCAGTAACCTTTTGCAATGGTGGGGTCAGAACAATGCTCAGGGTGCAGAACGTCAGGACCTGCTTCTCTAATCTATATTCCCCATTATTTGTGTTTGGCCATCAGAGAAAGAATGACACTGATTACAGAAGAACCTTCCATTTAGTTGTTTTTCTACTGAGAAAGATAAAAACCCACCAGTTAGAAAATATGGTGAACTTTAGATTAAAATTGTGGGACTTGGAAGAAGGAAGATGGATTCAAGAATCCCTAGGAAAAAGAGGGAGGAGAAAGGCATGGTAGAAGAGTTGAAAAAAAGACAAGCAGAAACTGCAGATGATTTACTGTTGCATTACTATTACTGTATTACGATATATTGTTTCTCTTCTCTTTCCTCTTTGTAACACTTACATTTGCATAGAAACAGTCTTTAGAAACTGTTTTTCTTGAGGTTCTTCTTTTAAATTTGTCTTTCACCTTAACCTTTTTCTTAACATGGAGGAATCTTTTTTATCTAGATATTCAGCATCTAGGATCTGTAGTTTTTCTCCCACTATGCATCTTTAAAAAGCAGATTAAGTGCCCATTAGGTAATATGAAATTTAGAAAGTTAGAATCTGAATGATTTGTTAAAAAAAGGAAGAAAGCTGAAAAAAAATCCTCATCATGCTCAAATTGTTAATACATACCAAGATGGACTCAGTGAAAGAAAGAGGCAAATGAAAAAGTGCTTCAGCTGTGCACAGGCATGAAACCTGTGCATATCAGAATTCTCCAAGGAATCTGTTACAGCACAGCTCCCTGGAGCAAAGCTGTGGCTCTGTGCTGTGAAAGGGAGCCGTATAGCCAAATCTCCTGCTAAATGGATAAGTCCTCAAAGATAAAGACACACTTCTAGTTTGGTCTTGCTGAACTTATTTTTCAGTTCCACTCTCTGTCCTCATTTGACATATTTAGTAATGTGAGATCTTCCTCCTGATGTCTGGCCTTCCCTGCCAAGTTTTCAGAATAAGGAGCACAGTTGGAAGTCATAGAAATAATCTCAGGAGACACACAGATCCAATCCAGAGCAGAGACTGGACTATCTAAATTATCCACTCTGCTTCAATTTATTTTGTACTTGTCCAGTTCTTTTCTGAAAAGTGTTGAGAACCTGTCACCTGAACCAAAAACTCCCTGTGCTATTTATTAACTGATTCAGCACTTCTCATAAAGCCTGGTCTTGTGCACTGAGATTGACTATTCAGCACTGAAGCTGTTCGCTTTCAAACAGTGCTTGGAGGGTTCCCAACAGAAGCAGTGCAACCACTTCCACTGATTTTATAGTTCAGGAGCTGATATTGTTTTTGATAAGTGCAAAGCTGAGAAGGAAAATCTAGAACCCAAAATAGTATTAAACCAGATATAGTGAGGCATTCACTCCTCCACCCTGATTCCAGCAACCAGATGCCTTTTCAGATACAATGTTGTGAGAGGTGTGGTCTGATTCACTGTGTTCCAGACCCCCAAATCTAATTTGATGTTCAGAACTTTACAGCTGGACTCAGTGATCCCAAAGGTCTTTTCCAACCTTACTGATTCAATGATTCTGTGGCATAGGGGCACTTCAGTCCCAGCAATTGTCCCTGGTGGCTGAAAGACACACAGAAGAAGATTCCTGCAGTTCTGTCCTCTGAAAGGACAACATTGAGTGCTAAAATTCACCAGTATATTCATATAATTAAAGAATATTGATTAATTTAATCTAGAGCTTTTGAAATGGATATAGTGAGGAGAAAAGGGAGAGCTTGAAAATCATTACCAGTCCACTGTAAGCAGTCATCATTAACTACTATTATAAAAAACAAAACAAAACTAAATACAGGAGACTGTACAGTGACCTGAAGCTGTCTGAAAGACAGTGCTCATATTTCTTATTGATTTGCATTTATGTGCAAAATGTATTGTGAGGCAGCCCAGTGATTTCAAATATTTCATTACAGACCAATCATTAAGACAGAAAGACCTACATGGATGCCATCAAGGGCACTTATTAAACATGCGTTTGTGTGTGCTTGTGTTAGCAATGGGCTATAAATAAAATAAAATAAAATAAAATAAAATAAAATAAAATAAAATAAAATA
This sequence comes from Aleadryas rufinucha, assembly GCA_013397815.1. Taxonomy (NCBI): domain Eukaryota; kingdom Metazoa; phylum Chordata; class Aves; order Passeriformes; genus Aleadryas; species Aleadryas rufinucha. The sequence goes on from VZTH01000790.1 coordinate 15,071, forward strand.
AAATAAAATAAAATAAAATAAAATAAAATAACAGGAACAAACCACATACTTTCCTACCTGGTGGCTCCAAGTTCCCTGTTGTGGATGTTAGCTGTGGATATTACTATTTTCTTGGAGAGGAATTTTAAAAACTGCTTGGTATTATTTCTGAGCTCTGCTGCAGTTAGCAAAATCCTGTAAAGCATAAAATCTGACAATATTATATCTCTGTAAACAAAAGGTCATTACTGCCTATGTTTTCTTCTATTGTTGCAGTTTGGTTCAAACAAACAAGCAAAACCCTCTCAAGTAAGTAACTGTACCTCTGTGTTACTCTGAGCTGCTGGTGCAGTGCTGTGTGGGTGTCTTATATCAAAGAGGTGATTCAAACTGAGGGGTTTTTTTAACCCCATAATATGAGTATTTTATAACAGCACTAATACTTAATTGCCTGGATTAAGCACTATAAGAAAACTTGGGCCCCGAGTCACAAAAGCACTTAGGACTTTGAAATTCCAGATCCCATCAATGTGAATCCAGAACACAGTGTCCTTGTCATAAGCTGACAAACATTGCCAAGGTAGTCTCTAAAATCGAGTAGTGTATGAGTATTGATCCTTAGGAGGTGCAAAATTGGCTTCAGTATGCTTAATTCACCTGAATAGTAACATTTATACCCAGTCCTTAACCCTTGTGTGGAGTCCTTCAAACATGGGTGTGGTAATGATGATTCAGAGGAACATTGGTGCCTTGTCACTGCTTACAGTAATTGAAGTTCTGGCCTGGTTTGATATGCAAATATTACACAAGCTTGAAAAGCTTGTGACTCACCAATGTAGACATTGTTACCGTGTCTTCTCCCAGCTCCTGCTCCGGGAGCTTTTTGATTTAGGCTTGAGAAACAGACAGGAACTTCACGTTCTTGCGGAAAGATAGATGTTTATTCAGTCTTAGAGAACTAGAGCCACGAGCACAGCCCTGACAGAGCGAGAGCCATGAAGAACACTTTATCAATGTTACACAGCTCTTTTAAAGGTAAATTACCCAATAAGAACTTAAAATGAAAGATATTTTCACTTTTCTGCCAATATATGAAAAATATATCAGCAATGCTGACAGGAACTGTGGCATTTTTTATCCAATCACCTTAAACCACTTCAACTGCAGAACATGGTGTCTTCGAAGAAGAAAGGAGAAGGCTTAGAGAACAACAATCATCCTCCATATTGAAATATTTGCTACTATCTATTTGCTATATAAACAAACCTAAAATCTCTAGACCTTTTACCCTGTGACAATCTCACACAATATTCTATCACCTAATTCACACGACAGTTGATTCTAATTCCTCCCACAATGTGGGGAGCTTTCTCCATGGATGGAGATTGAAAGCAGTGCTGTCCAGGGGGGTAGAATCCTTCAAAACAGGCAGAGAGACTTTCTCTGCACTCTGGACTCCAACAACCAAGAATGAGTAAGGACTGAAATGTGAGCTTTGAACAGCAGCATAAGGTAAAATGGTGCTGAAAAATTTCTTTTCATTGCCCAGTTTGAGTTTACAGCATATAAATGGAGCACCAGCAACCCTAGCAGGGATATTGTGTTTCATACAATGCTTGACTTTATTTTTAAAGCCCTAGCTGTTGGAATCATGTGATTGCATAAATTCTCCACTTTAATTTGTACAAATAATTGAATTTATAGTGATTATTTCTGAAAGTTTGACCACACCACTCCTACAGAATTATTAAAGGTGGCAAACCCCCATAATTTATTGCTTTTTTAAAGTCCCATATTTTAAAGTTATTTCTGTGATTAGTTGGGGATACAGCATTTGAATGCATTACTTTTGTCAGTATTCTGAATGTAAATGGTAAAAAGTTTCTTGGGTTTGATTGGTTTTTAAATTTTGTTCATTTGCATTCAGTGACCTGTTCAGAAATATTTGAACAATGACATTACTGGTGCTGTCCTACTGAAAACAATGTGTAGCCTTTACGCTGTGCGTAAAGGTATCCTAAAGTTGGAGACAAGGCCAATGTAAGGGTATCTTAAGGTTAGAGAAATGGGTGGAACGCAGGCTATGAGTTTCTTTCTCATCCCTTTCTGGTGAGGAAGGATGCAGTTGTAGGTCCCACAGCATAGTTTCCACTGCAGCTCCAGAGTTATGGTAGCACAGCAGTTGGAAGGCATGTCACAGCAACAACAGATCCTCAAGCTGTTCCAGGAACAACTGGAGTAACTCCATTTACTCACTGAAATATCCTCATCAGATAATCTGATTGTGCAACTTAGTCTCCTCTGCCTTTAGGTTCTTAAAAAGAATCCTCTGTTTATCCAGGTTAGGGCAGAATTTTGATGATTTGCTGAATAACTTCCCTGGCTCATATTTTCACACATGCAAAGCATGGGGGCAAGAATGTGCAGTATGGCTCATCTTTTCGGCAGAGGACCAGCTGGGTAATAATCCAGGATGCTGATCTCATATTGAAAAAACTAGTTGCTCACAGTGAGGGTTGGACACTGGGCATGTTTTTTAAATCTTGTTCTTTTTTGAAAAAGAATTTGATTTGGGTATCATAATTGACACCAAAACTGACTGAAACATGTACAATGAGAGAGAAAGAGGGGACAAATTCTGTGGACCTTGAAAGGACAAATAAATTTTTGGTTCCCATCCCTCCAGAGAGCCCCAGCTTATTTAAAGGCTGAAGTGAGCTGTGGGACTGCTTAGCTTGTTTTTGACTTCAGAGAGCTGGAAGAAGCATTGAAGGAGTAGGATTTCTCTGTGTAGCAATGAGCCATATGGGGAGTTTGTGTAATATCTCCTTGAGGGGAAAGGAATGAAACACAGTCATGATTCTCTGTTTCTTCTTTAGAAAGTCCCTCATTACAGGACTTCTGCTCCTGGAAAAGACTCCACCCTCTGACATGCAGAACCAACGACATTCTTAATAGCAGATACTCCATTGTAACACATACACACACAATGCTTGGCTCCGTGCCAGGCTGTAATTTGTTTTTGTCACCTATCTACTGACTAATGTGACAACCCACACAAGTATTTATTTCCAGAAGGAGGAATGCATAATGAGAGCTGTAGCTCTCCCAAGTTCTGAAAAGCTGTTTAATGAAAAGGAGGGGGAAAGAGCAGCCTCCCACCCTTCCTCCCAAATGACAGGTTTTCAAAGCCCAAGCATCAAATTCAACAACTTTGAAGTTGGCCTTATGCATTTTTTTAGCTGCCATTTTCTCTCTGCTGTAGCTTCAGAGAAGCTGGTATTTGTTCTTTGTTGGGCTGGGGGTATTTGGGGACTTAAAGTGAGATGTTGTCAGAATGCGAATGGCTGGGAGCTGGGAAGGAGAAAGGCTGGATTGCACGCTGCATTGCACATGAATGACACATGCTCCTGCACACTCAGCCCATGTTGGCTCCCTAAATCTGATTAAAATACAAAAATCCTAGAACAGCGAGTTGCCCATTAGAAATTCTGGCCATGTCAGAGGCCCTTGCAAGCCCGGCTACAGCTGCAGGTGAAACTCCTGAGCAATTCAAGTCACAAAACAGGCTGAAGGCTTTAAGGGAGAGGGAAGGACCTTTAACTCTTTGAAGGACTGACCAAAGGAAACAGAAGATTTGCTGTTTCATGGGAGCCTCACCCCACAGCAGGATACCTTCTCTGGAAGGTCAAGCTTTACCTGAAAATAAGTTACTAGTCTCTAACTAGTTGAATGCCATAGTGGTGTTCTATGAGACGTCAAACTAGGTGAACTGCACCATCCTTTGGAGCCTGAGGATGAATGGCAACGTGTAGGGTCTTCTTCCCTTCAACTGTACTAATGCTACTCCTGGGTCTTTGCTTGGATGGCAACTCATTTCATCTCAGCACAGGTCTGTTGGTGCACTGCTGAACCATCACACCTGCAGACTGTGATGTTACAGATACCTGTTTGAAATGCTCATGTTCTTTTCATTTACTTCTAGTTATTACTATCACCTTAGTAGGTCTGAAAGCAAAACCAGTGATAAAAGAGTTTGCAAAGCTATTTTACCAAATAGCAGTGCATCTTACTGGAAGTTTAACATAGCACCATAGGTGGCCTTCCCTCTGACTCAGCTCTTTATTAGGAATAACAGCTCCTTGAATATAGATTTAGTGTAACTGAAATAGGTTTTATCTACCCACCACTAGTTAATATAACGGGTTAATTTCATGTGAGGTGACTGTCTTCTAGGAAAATCCCCTGACCTGAATCAAGAGAATTTGGCTTCAGTGCACAAAATCCTGAAGGTAAAATATAAATTTCTGGTGGATTCTCCGGCCCTGTTCCTTTTTGGCCTAGTACTGAGCTGGGTTCAGGGATCAATAAAGCAAGCAGTGAATTTCCCAGGAACATGAGAAGCTGATTTGGCCCAAGACATCATTTGAGGCTGTCAGAAGTGCTCCCTTATATTCTACCCCAAGCTTGGTGCCCGCTGTGGGTATGGAGAAAACCAGAATCATTGTCCCTGTCTTTCAGGAAAGGACCATCTGAGTTAGCAGGCAGCTATTCCGTGTAGCTGGGAAAAAGGGATAGGTGGCTGGAAGCTAAAGCTGGAAATAAGATGAGGATTTTCAAGATTGAAAACCATGAGCCTAGAAAAATAGTAGGTGCTGTTACTGGAGATACTTAAATTGAGGTTTCACTTTGGTTTCAGAATGGCTTCCGGGAAGAAATTGTAAACTTCATGCAAGTATTCCTGAATTAGGTTTTCTGAATGGTGCAATGTGATCCAGTAGTCACATAATCCTAAAGTTGGCTTAAAACATTTAGCTCTGCAGATAGTCATGTCCTGACCACTCTGTGATAGCCAGCAGTATGTGACAGCCCGTGAGATGGAAACCAGGGGTTGTCCAGAGGAATTTTGGTGTATCCAGGCACAGATTTTCTGGTAGACTTGAATTACTGTGCATGCCTGGTTAAGCAGCTTTGGGCTGAAACTCGATTCACACCCTGTGGCTTGAGGCACTTATGGAACTGCCCTACAGATCTGACAGGCTTCCTCTAGCAGTCATTGCAAACACTTTTTCAGAGGAGCCTGTCCACAGAAAAATGGAACCAGGTTTAGAATGCCTGGGCCAGTCTCCAAGGTAAATGTAACTGCTTTACAGGGACAGCAATTCCTCAAGGTGCTAGTGAAGATGTGCAGCCCTCATTTGTCCTTGCCCATGTGCAAAGAAACATAGCAAAAGTCCAAGGAAAATACAAATGCTCTTGTAGCATTCTATTGTTGGAAGTCAGGCGTGGTGGCAGTCAGTGGCTAAATACATCCCTATTTCTGCTGATGCTGTGGAAAGTTTGTAATTGCCCTTGAAGGGCTTGTCTTTTTCATAAACAATATCTTTTTCATGCTTGCTTGTGGCTCAGCTGACACATGCCTCTTGATATTTCAGTATAACACAATGTAAAGTGATTGTCCTGAAACTCACTAACCATTTTTTCCCTGTACTATCCTATCAGTTAGTGATATTATCAGCTCCTGTCCTTTTGGTTATTGGCCAGTTGAAAGAAACCAGGCATTGTGAGAACTTTTTTTTACTGCAACATAAAAATGGTTTAAAAGTCACTTAAAAAGTATTTCTGTATGAAATTGTAGGAAATTTTCACTCATTTTGCCAGGCCTTAAAAAGAATCATGAGTGGTTTTAAAAAAATGGAGCTGTCTAATTATAGTTTAGTCACGATGATGCAAGGGCAGATTTCTACTGCCATGAGTCAACTTTTGCTTGTTCTTCTGCTGTTTGCCAGGAGACTGAGTTTGTCCAGGTCATTTTGCTTTGTCTCCTGCATAGTTGTAAAAATCCTTGTTGATAAGGTCATATGCAAGTTTCATTGCTCAACATGATGAATCTTAACAGTATCAGCCTCCTTCCTAGCCAAAACTGCACTTACGTTACATTTCAGTCTCTCAAGGAAAGCCTTCCAAGGCAGGAGGACTTCTATGCAAGGCTATGCCAAAAAGACTGTGCATGTTGCCAATGTTCCCAGGAGAGCATGTATTAGGAGCTGGTTTTAATTTAAAAGCAGGAGCAACTAACTGGCAGTCTTGGAAAGGCAGAAGGTGAGGCAATGCCTTGGGGAATGCTGGCTAGTCAGCAGCCCATCTGTGGGGGGAAGACGGTTGCTGAAGGTGCATGGTGACAGCGCATCCTGTTTAGGGATGGCAAGATATTTTGTCAAATGGCAAGTTGTGACCATCCTGACTGTGTCTGTCTGGTTCCTGAACACCTGGAGGAAGATGTCTCTACTTAAATGGACTGTTCCTGAGATCAATACACAAATTCTCCCGCTTGTGTCATTCAGACTAAAGATTCTTAACATATTTGAAGCCGAATTAAATGCTAACAGTAGCTATTCAGGAGTTCTCTTTGAACATCAGGAGATGTTCAAGGTCTAAGGCATAAAGGCCTAGGCTAAGGCAAGGTGAGTCCATTATGTGGTTTAGGAACAGAATTCCTGCAGCTCACTCACCACTCTTATCCCACTACCCTAAAACTGGGATAACCTCCCACTGAGACATTGCAATTTTATACTAACACATCTTTCAAGATAAAGAACAGAGCACTTGCATGACTAAACATTTCACTGTTTAATTTTCTGGGCTAGAATTCTCCAAATTTCATCACCCAATAGGGATATTTAATTTAGAAGCCAACATGCCCAGTGGCACTGGAAGAGAGACAGACCTCCTCAGAGGAGAGTTCAGTGATCAGGTGGGATGATATTTCTGTCTGTCTCTTTCCATGTAAAGGCACTAGTAGGATGTTCCCAGGGAGACTGTAGGGCCCCCACAAAGTGAGTGAGGATCTGTCAGGAATAAGGATAACTCTTGTTTTAATTAAAAAAAATTTATTGTTTATTACAAGAAAAATAAATTGGAAAAATAACAGAGTCCGAATTCTTAAATTAAAATAATAGAAAAACCCGAGATCGCAGGATTGGAGATCTTTGAAACCAAACTGGTTATGTGCCCACAGCAGAAATCTTCGGCGCTGCATTAACTTCAGCTAATCTGAGGCAAAATTCTCTTAAAATAAAATAAAAGGTCTCTGGAAAAAGATAGGTCCTTCCCCTCCCCCACTTACCCAGCGCCAGGGGAGCAGATGTGTCCTGTTTCTCTGCCAGGGGGAAAGAAAAGGGGCGGGCCCTTGTGAAGGCCAGCCTTATACCCCCTTGGCCCTTCCCAGAATTCCCCACTGTCCAGCCCCATGGCCCAGTATGATTGGTGGGTTTTGAGGTACATCAAAAGTTTCTTTCACCAATCAGGCATTTGCTGGGGAGGGACATGGATTTACAGAAAGCATGGAAACTCCATAATTAAAAGGTATTTAACAATTACTATCTTAACAACTTTAATACTTATTAACTTGGTCATAAGATGATTATTGTATGCAAAAGCCAATCACCTAATTTTCATATATGACAGGATCCTCATGCTTTGATCCATTTGAGCTAGTTCTGACAACTGACACTGGAGAAAACACCATGGAGCTGGTCTGGTTTGCTTGTATTTACTCTCTATGAAAATTAGAGCAGAGAGATAGCAGCAGAATCATTTAAATACATTCCACTGGATTTCTTCCTGCTCTTAGACCAGTCTGAACCGAGACTAATTCTGCTGAAGCTGATAGGTGTTAGTTTGCTGTAGGAGAGAAGAATAATATTCAGTGAGTACATAAACTAAAGGAGAAGTGTTGGGGGTTAGGATTTCTCCTTTTGTTTCTCTCTCATGGAATTTTATCCCATCTGTTGCTAAGAGATAATAACAACCGGTACTTAAGAGACAAAATAAATGGCCAGCGTGGGGGAAGGGTGCAGTTGACTACTCTCTTACCTGGGGGGGTTCTCTTTGGAAGGGAAAAGATACTGCGAGATTTTCACGGGCGCTGAGGATCTGCGCTTGGCTCCTCTCGCTCTCTCTCACTCTTGGCATTGGAGGGAAGACAGGCTGCGGTCGCTGTGGGGAGAATTCACCACTACTGTGGGGTTCTGTCTCCTGCTGTCTTCTTCTACCATGAGTGAAGCGCTGCTCATAAGAGTGGCCATTGGACTGGGACCTTATTAACACCTTACCTCACTAGAAAGGACTCTCATCTACTCGGGTGCCTCAGGGGAAAACCCAGGGCCCCGACCCCCTCCAAGGGAGCCTCTCCTGGCCATGCTCAGGAGCCAGGCTGCTGCTGCCCAGCCCTGCCGCTTCTCTGCCACTGCTCCGGGTTTTTCACTACACAGTAACCCAGCACTTCCTGCCTGCCGGGACACCCTGCGGCTCCTGCTACAGCTGTGGAGTTTCTGATACATTTTGTTTGCTACCCTGGGTGTGCCCGCCTCTGCTGTTCCAGCCGCTGCTCCAAGGTTCCGCTGCTCTGAGGTTCCTGCTGCAGCCCATCTCACCATCCAGAGGGGTACCGGGCCCAGCTGCCCCTGGGGATTTGTAAAGGAAGCCCCTTTTCCATCCCTTCTGCTGGCTTGCCTGCCATTACCACGTGAGGGAGATGCGACTGAACTCGCACCACAGCGCCCCCTGCAGCCGCGGGGGAATCACTGCACCCACCCTGCCCAGCCGGGAGCCAACAGCGCCTCTGCCGGCTGTGACCGTAACTGCACCAAAGGGGAAAGTGCCTGCGGCTGAGAGAGGCCAGCACTGGGTTCCTGATTCTGTTCATTTGCCTTGTTATACATATACATACTAGTAAAGAACTGTTATTCCTATTCCTCATATCTTTGCCTGAAAGCCCCTTAATTTCAAAGTTATAATAATTCGGAGGGAAGGGGGTCATATTCTCCATTCCAAGGAAGGTTCCTGCCTTCCTTGGCAGACACCTGTCTGTCAAACCAAGACAAGAAAGTGCTTCTGACTCTGTAGTCCAGAAGTGCCCTGAGCTGGAGGTATGCCAGTTATAGATCTGCAGTTACTGAATTTAGTGAATGAGGAACTAGAGAGGCATAAATCTTGAAAGAAGGGTAAATATCTCAAAATATGAAGGCCTCTTTTCATCTCCTTGGCCTACCAGCCATCTTGCTGTAAGAGTGGGCACCTCAGCTCCCCTTTATGCCAGCAGCAAGGCTCATCTGGACATGTACATGAGTCAGTCTAAAACAGTTGGGTTGAATTTTGTTTTCCTCAGACCTAGAGTTGCTCTTAGAATAGTATAAGGACTGCAATACCTGCTCTGAAGCCATGTTTGTCAGCATCAAAAGCCTGGGTTCCGCCGCCCCCCCCCCCCCGTATTCCAGTTCTTCCAGACTGGACTTGACCTGTTTTCTGCAGCCTATGCATAGGTGGCAGTGCAAGTCCTATTATACTCACAGACTATATGGTAACCAGCAAACTGTCTTAGGAAATTGATCCCATGTCTTAGAGCGCATCAAAAAACAATAAACCAAATCTCTCAGCTGAGAACATTTGTGCCCTGTTTCAATATATGTACCATCTTCTGTTCATCCACACCATCCCCAGATAAACAATCAACTAATAAAAGTCCATCATGTTGTAGAGTGGAAATGCTAATAAGCCCTGAACTGCAATGATGTTAATGGATGATACTGACATAATGAGTAGCAGGAGATTCAGTCATGCTCACTGCTAAAATACTTAGGAGCTTTACTTTCATTCCAGCTTAGAAAAGTTTCCATTTACAGATTGCCTGTTTATGGACTTAGCTACTGCTGAATTCAGCAGTCTTTGTCTCTTGCCATTTTGTCCACCTTCACATTAAGAAAGCATTTCTGATGCTGTAGTTTCTTTTTCCTGAAACTTTTAGTTAAGAAAACTGAATGCATCTGCCTTTACCACAGCACTGCATTCCAGCCCAGTTTGCTTTTGGTTTTTGGAAAGAATGCTGTCAAGAAATCTGAAGTTTTGAATGCCTTTCTCTCAATGTCCTGCTTCTCCCTTGCCTCCTCTTTCCCTCTGCATTTGACTGATTTCTTCTTTAATAATTTCTGTTGAGTTGCTTTTTTGATGGCTCCTATTCCTGTGATTTATTTCTTATTCATCATGTCACCATAAGACTGGGAGTAGTGTCTGGTAGGTGGATGTGCCTGTGTGGGGATGTTAGTGTCTGTTTAGCTGAGGTGTCAACTTGTAGTGCATAAGCTCTTTTGGTGAAGGTTGTTTGTAGGTAGAAATTGTTATTAGAATTATTAAGTATAAAAATATAATAATTTTTGTAATAAAGGGATTTATTTTCCTTGAAATGGCTGATGAATATACAGAACATATTCCCTGACAAGCTATAAATGCTTTAAAGCAGTTCAGATTTTAGATCTAAATGACTTGACAGAGACCTATTATCTTCTGAGGGTTGAGAGGGTAATTTATTCATTGTGTCTGTGCAGCCTTTAGCCTCTCTGCTGAGTCTGCATATTATCATTGTTTGTGTTGTAGGCAGCAGTCTGCTGGAAATGCACATTTCCACACAGGCTGCTCAACACACAACTGGAGAAAGTGAGTGTTGATTACTACTGGAAGTAGTGTTACTAAACTTGCTGGCCTAGCAGTGAAAGGCACAGTGGCTCTGTACTTGTTTCCTTTGGCCAAAGTGCATTGTCCTCATAGGCTCTTGCATATGTTCTTTCTTTTATTCTTTAATCCTTTCTTTTCTGTTTCCCACTTTCCTCACAATTCACTGTGAAATTGCCAAGTCTGTGCCCATTGCTGCCCCAATACCATGCTAGCACTCTCCTGGAATGGTGTTTTCCCTCCTCCTTCCCTCTTCCTCCCCAGTGCCTCCTTCTACCACTTAGGCCCAGTTGTTTTTGCAGCAGGGGTGTGATCTGAGGTGGGAAATTAATCTGTATTAAAAGCTAGGGGTTTTTTTCCGTTGCCAAATTAACTTTAATTGATAGAGTTACTGGTTTATTGCACAGCTATCTGAATGCTGGTGCAGTCACATTAGTTGGGGTGTCACAGGACGGGGATTAAGGAACCAGGAGATGGTTTCCCGTAGAAGAACTGGGAATTTACATTGGCGTACCATGTTTGGTAAAACATGGCCTGTTTTCCTCACCTTCTGGAGAAGGCCATCATTACTAAGCTTTATTTTACTTTTCCACAATTCCTTTCAAAGGCTTTGATCCTTTGGGAAAAAAAAATAAAAGTGGGAAAGGCAGGAGTGAAATGATACGGGGCTGGCTGTAGTCACAGTATTTATAGAGAGGGTGTGTAGAGAGCTACTGTTTCCACACTGAGTGTTGTTAACACCTCCTGCATAGCTGGAAGCCACTGGAATGAGCAAACTTGATATTGCCACTTATTTGTCCCATTCTTTTTCTACATCGTGTCTTTACAGTTCACACAATGGCAGCCCAATCTTATTCCAAGTTGGGAGTTACACCACAGATGATTTTGGAACTGGAACAAGGACTTTCTTTTTCATTCCTACTTATGACTTGTCCTGTATTTGAACTCAGATTGTTGAGGGCTTCTGCACGAACCTGCCACGTAATCCTTGCCTTGTGCTCTGAAGGGTGTTCCACTCTTGCAGAAGAAAAGGTAAACTCAAATGGGAATGTAAAAAATAATTGGGTTCACTGCAGAACTGGAGAGCTAGAACATGAGTTCTTTCTGACCCCCTTGTCATTTTTTGTACTCAGCGTCTTTGCAAAATGACTTTTATCAGAAGAAAAGCTATCAGCTGGGATAAATGTTCCAGGCAAAGGATCTGGTTGACTGATGGAGGTTGGTATTAAGTGCTTGTGATATTTTGCACTCAATGGGAAATGTTTATTCTGATTCTGAAATGTAAAAAAGTTAGGAAAAAAGTTTGCTGAAGCTTCTCTCAATCTCTTCTCACCTTTCTTGTGTGTCCTTGAATCCTTTCTGAGTATGCACACAGATAAGTGTCACTGCAGCTCCCTGTAGAGTTCTCATGGCTAAAGTATACAAGTGCTTGCCACTACCATAGCAAAAAGCTCAATATACAAATGCCTTTCTTTCTCCTGTCACTGTACATGGGAGTAGTTTAGAAATTAGTTCAGACACAACTGCAGACTATGGACTAAGTTTTGCAGATAATTTCCATTTTATCTGTGCATTATATAATCATCTCCATCTTGATGTGTGAAGGCAGTGGCAATATAGTGTGTCATAGCCTTCTCCTTAGCCATTGTGCTCCTCTCCTGCTGTTGTTTTGAAGTGGGCCCAGTCTGTTCTATCTCGTTCTCTCTTCTACATTCTATTTTATTTATTGTCATTGGCACAGTCTGTGTTATTTATTGCTTGTTACTCTCTCTTTGGCCTCTAGAATAATGGTTGTGTAGTTTCAAGGATCTACACAGTCCTTCATTAGTAACTCTTTTATCTCTTTAATATTCTTTCCCAAAACTGATGTATACCTTTCTTTCCCTTTAAGCGTTGCCTTATCATTTGCATTTCCATTAAGTTAGAATGAAAGCATATCATTCCCTTGTTTCTTAAATATACGCAGTATTTTCTACATCTGCTAATGCATTTGTACAGTTCAGTCATTCTAAATAGTTTTTTCATGCATTCTCTGAAGTCTCATTAACAGAAAAATATTACATGCTGTATCCACCTCTTATTGTGACTGATCAATTATCTGTATCTAGTCAAGTGGTATTCCTTGGGATTTTCAAGGTATTCTTGGGATTGTCTAAGTTGGCTTTTGATTTTTCACATGTGTGTACTCACACAGCATTCTTTGTCATGGTGGGGAGGACTAGGGAGGGGAAGTTAATTATTTTTAATCTCTCTAAACCACTCATGTCCCTAGAGGAACTAGGCCATTATATACCCCCCCCCCCCAATTAAAAAAAAAAGGTAATGCATTGAATAGTGGTCTGAGCAATGACAGAGGGCTTTGAGTTCCCAATTTTCAGTTGCTTCCACTTCTGTAAGAGGTGATATTTGATCAGGTGGTATTCATTCAGCCAGGTTTTGAACATTATGGTTTTGGTAAGACATTATTTGATAACCTACCTCTTTGAACACTCCCTGCTTGAAAGGCAGAAAACCCCTGCAGTGCTGTTGCTGCCTGAGTGCTGTGGCAGCCAGCCTGCCTGCACAGTCAGTCCTTGGGTTGGATAAAGAGGGTGATGTGATCATTCACACTGTTCACGGTTGTCTCGGTTTTGGAGACAAAATTTTAGGAGGAAACGCTCCGGAATGAGCGCCTCCTTCAAAGGGAAAGGGCCTCCCCCTTTCCTCCGCCAATGAAACAAATTG
>VZTH01000790.1:28286-40288 GCA_013397815.1 Aleadryas rufinucha
CCCCGCCCCCTGGGTCCATCTTGAAGATACAGAATCTTTGGGCATTAAACAGATGGTTAAGGAATAAAGAAGCCTGGTAACATCACCCCAGGACAACGGTTATATTTTGGATACTCCACATGGCAAATGAAGTGGTGCAACTGAGGGAAAAATTAAATCAAGAGTGAAGGTGCTCTCTCAATAACTAAAGTTTTGTGTTCATGATGTTGAGGTTCAGTTTCCAGCTTTGACTTGATACATCATGTGAGTGTGTTTCTGTAACTTCAGTTTTAGCTCCTGCAGGTTCCTTCCACATGTATACTCAGAGTTCCTGCCTCTGGAGGGGTTTTACTGGATCATAGGGATTCCTTTGAATGATGTACAGATGCTCGGAGATCCTGGGAAGGGACAGAGAAAATCATTGAGATTGTCATCTTCCATATATTGTGTATGAGAAAGTAGGAAGTCTTGAGATGGAAGTCCATTGTCAGCTCATCCTTCTGCATCCTTTACTTCTGCAAACATCTGCCCAGCTCTTTATAATTCTCATTCCATAGTTTGTAATAAACAGTTTTATTTTATGATGCAGGAGGAGAATCTCTCAGAGGTTTACTACTTCAACTCTTCTGTCCATTGACAGCAGAACTGCAAAAGTGCTGTTGTGAGAAATTTGGCTCTGTATGTCTCTTCCGCCACGCCTTCCAGCTTCTTTGAACATCTTTCTTCTTCAGACCTGCAGCACCTGTTTTTCAAGGTGCAGTTACCAGTCGTGTGTTTTATATCTTTGGCCATGGGCTTTGCTACATTTATGGGTCTGTAGATTGCTTTTTATGCAACCTGTGGAAAGGAAAGTACATGAAATTAAGTTTGTGCAGTCCCCTTAGTTCTTTTCATGGCCAAGCCCGCATACACCTAGGAAAATGCTTGGACCTGTGAAGTCTCATCTTCATCTCCACAAAGTTTCCTTTGGAGGACATGAGAAAATATTGGCAGGCAAGATTAGATAAACAGAATGATAGTTCACTACCTTTGATTTGACAGCCATAATCCTGTGGGATTAAGATAAAATCATATAATTTAACTTGTCTTTAGTAACAAATAAACAGCATTTTAATGGATGCTAACAAGCTCATTTTCTCAATACCTCAGCGAGGAAAACGTTACAAAGTTGGGAAACTAAGGCAAAGGGATTTATCTAGATCTTGTAAGACAGCTCAGTCCTGGTGTGCTTAGCCAGAAGCAGACTCAGAGGCTGGGGTGGAAGGACCCTGCTCCTTGTGCTGCCAAGCCACAGGGTTTTTCATGAGTAAAGTGTGCTAACAGCTGATGGTTTTTGCAAAAAATCTGTTCATAAAGTTGCCTTCATCTTTATCCTCTGAACGAAGCGCACTCTTCAGGTTCCATGACAAAATCAGCTTCCTTCATGTACCGACATTCTCTTGCCAGAAAGAGTGGGATCCCACTGGGCTCGGGGGGCAGGAGCATGGGGTGACTGTTCCTCTGGCTGTTGCTGCCCTTGTGTTGTCAGTGGTCCGTGTAGACACAAGAGCCTGGATTTGGAATTAAGAGGTGCCTAGATGTAAGCACTCAGTTTGGGCTCTTTATTTCCTCTCCTGCTTTGTTTGCTTTCACCAAAACTGTACTTGGGAGTGATGGAAAATTGAAAGGTTGCTCTGAGCAGTTTCATGTGTACCATGCAAACATGCCTGCACTTGAAAAACACTAATCACTTCAGAGTCATCCTAAAAACTGGTGCTGTTGGGATGAAATGTGTGTATGTAGAATTGCTGCAGAAATATCTACACCAGGTCGGGAGAGAAGGCAGGGATTTTTTTCTTATCTTTGCAACTTATCCAAAATTTCTGATGGGAATACTTCTCAACTCAAGCTCTGCCTTCCCTTTGGGGAAATGCGACCATTTAACTTCTGTCTTCTTTCTATGTATACTGAGGAACTGATGGTTTGATCCCATAGGAAATCTATATCTGTTCACAGTTACATTTGTTCATTTCAGGAGGATTCTGTATTATCTAGGAAAAAGCGGGAGGTGGGGGGAGGATTTGGCTTAGTTTATTGTACTGCTGGTTATTCCTGCCCCTCCAAAGAAGATATGCATTTCCAAATTTGATTTTAAGTGGTGAAGAAGGGAGAAATCAAAGAAATTATTATCAGGCTGGAGTGGGGCTTGGGTTTGGACTGGTGGGAGGAATGGGCTGGAGAGAATGTGAATCAGGAGGCAGCAGCTTTGGAACTGGATACAATAAAATACTCTAATTTATTGTTAGTTTTTCTGATTGCATGCAGTTGCATCTCCTTTTGCAGTGCTTGGTCATAGCAAACAGTGCCTTTTTAAGCAAAAATGAGAAGGCCCTGAGTTCTAGACACATAGAATGCAAACTTTAATGACATTCATGCAGAGGAGAAGAAAAGAGTGAAGCAGAGTACTGAAACAAAGGGAGGCAGGTTATCAAGAAATGTGAGCTTGATGCCATTTAGAAAGGGTCTGGATCCCATGATTTATCTAAAAATAACAAGATGCCACTCTAGAAATCCAAATGTCTACCCTGCATCTTATAGCTATAATGAATGAGTTTCACACAATGGAAACATTCAGCTTGTTCTAGGGCACTTACTGGGGCTCCATATGCTAGCTGCATGTTCCTGGCCCTTAATCACTCAACCTTTGTTTTCTCAAAACTTAAATTAGAAGTACATTAGTGTTTATATGGTGTACACCTAGGGTGGTTTTGTGTATCTGTTTGTAGAGAGTTGGTTTTGTTTTTCACCAACAAACAAGACATATGAATGTAGTCCTCTTGAATGCATGCAATGAGGCAAATCATGAGAAACTGAAGTTGGCAACAACAAAAGAATGTAAATTTTGAGCTGCTAATGGAAAGTAGGACTCTGGCTTTGGGGCTAGGGGAGAACCTATGTTACACAGTAGGGAGCCAGTTAAACCCTTCTCTGACCTGCCAAGGGGATGCCTGTGTGCTTTCTGCTTTATTCTTAGTGAAATCAAGCCGAAGTTTTCCTCTGTGGTAAGTTTGGGTTTAGAAAAAGCATGTCAGAGCCTTGCAGACCTGCTCCAGAACACAGTGCCCCCTATCTAAAGGCTGTTATTACTGGGGGCTTCAGCACAGGCTGTGTCTTACTATTAGCAGTTTATTGTACATTTTTAACTTGGGATTAAGTGAAAGAATAGAGATCCATCCATCAAATAAAATGGGGCATCAGTTACTCTTGCCTTGAAGATTTTTTGGGGAGGACTTTATCCCACACGCAGAATATTTAATTTTCTGGATGCATATATGCAGCATGTGTGTGTGTGGGCACACGTGTAACTCCGTTGCAAGTTTTAAAAGCTCTGTTTCTTACAGAAAACTGGTCTAATTAATAGTAGGAGACAAAATGCCAGCTTGTAGATTTGTTTTCTCTGCAGAAATCAGCTCCCCGCTCCGTTACACTCCTTCTTGATCTGATGTAACAAGAAGAGAGAGTCAGCTGTGAATCAAGTGCCTTGTTCTCATTTCCTTGATCATTGGCATGGTTTGAGAGAGAGAAAGGAGGAGGGATTATTTGTGAGGTTATTAAAAAAACCTCAGCCCTAGTTCCCCCTCCTCCTCTCCTTCAAGATGCACAGGTACTTCCAGAATGTTCCATAATATCAATCTGACTTTTCTCATTAAATATCATCCTCTTCCTCCGTACTCTGTGTTAGTTAAAAAGTGCTGTTTACATGTCACTAAGCAGCTAATTCTGAGCTTTGACGAGTGGATTGCCAGTTAACAATACCATTTAAAACGCATTGGTTTTTGCAGTCAGCAAGCTGTTTAATGGGTTCAGAAATTAAAGGCTAATTGCACTTGACTGAATATGTGCATTTCTAAGCCCACAGTTACCATTGTTGGAGTATTTACCAGTTTGGAAAATTCTCTCTTTACATAAATCTGTCAGTTCTTCGTTGCTGCCAGTCCTAGAGAGCAGGCACACTGAGAGTTTGGCCACTCACACTGACATGTCGGGGTGGGTTTTTTTTGGTGCAACTTTAATCGTCGTCTGTCATCACATTTCTGTGCCATGGTTTTGCTTGGAGGATTGTACAAATTTATTCACGTAACATTCAGGTTGTATATGATTCCTTGTGAAAGAGAATGGCGTGCTGGTATTCTCATTATGATATCAAGGAGACAAGGAACTAGATTGTCTTGGGAGAATGAGCGAGAAATACAAGGGTAGAATTGGAAGCAGAAAAAGTTTAGCTGTTGTGCGCTGCAGTATATAAAATTGCTGATGTGTGGAAGAGCTTGTGAATGCCTCTTGTTGCCTTTCCCTGGTCTTAAAATCAAAGCCAAACATGGTTAAAAGGGAAAAGGGGTTTACCTTGGTATTTATTTAAGGATCCTTAAAGGTGCACACTCCGNCCCCTCTATCTTGACAAGATTAGGGCGAATCCGGCTTCTTAGGTTTTGGAATTAACATTTGCTGTCGGAATTAACATTTGCTGTCTCCTAATAACTAACTGTGCTTACATGAGTTAGCTATTGACCGCTCCTTCTTCACTAGGGCTCTCTGACCTCTAACTATGAAACTTCTAGGATGTTTGGTCTTCTGGTTTAATGGAATATTAGGTCTATGCTAGTTATCAAACTTAAAAAATTAAAAGGATGTGGGCTAAAAGCGCTAAGGATACATAAAACTATATAAAAGGGTATATAAAAGGGGTATAAAAAGGGGTATATGAAAAGGGCAAAAAAATCATCATGGCATCATCTAAACCAGATTTTTAATACCAATAATATTAATGGAAGTCTTTCCTGGAGAATGTGGCAGGTCAGAAAATCAAAAGCCGTTTTGCACCTTAATAGAAAGACTGTTTCAATATTCCCCGGCATGTGCTTTCCTTCTAATTAATGTCACACACAGAACCGGTAATCATTCAGCCATCTTTCCAGCTTTAAAAGAGTCAAAGATTAAAAACCAAACAATTACGCAATGTAATTAATTGGAGAAGGGATTTTGGGGGGCATGTCTGGGGGTGGTGGTGGTGGTGTGCCTTGTTCCCCTCTTCTGTTTCAGGCAGTGTTTGTCATTCTTTGGCAGGAGTGACTAATTTATTGTCTGACTATCCTATCTGGATTCATCCAGGGTGGCTTTCAATCCCTCCCCCCCCACCCCAAAATTCTTCTGATGTGCTGTGAATTTGTCTGGGAGGGGAAGGAGGAGGAAAGGAAGAAGGTTATATGTTTCTGACCTGCTTTACTGCTTTTCAACTGCAAGTAAATTAATGCACACACTAGCTTCCCCTCTGCTGTGCTGATTGGATCCTTGTGCCGATTAAATATTTCACACTGATAGAGGGATGCTGAAAGCACTCAGATGGTAATACAGTATGTACATCAGTGATACAATAACTGACTCTCAGGTTAAAGTCAAACAAAACCCCCAGTTTGCTGCAGTTTTGATTGGAATGAGTTTCACTTTGAATTTAAATCCTTTAGCCTGCTGCAGCGATGGCTAATTAACTGAGATCTGATAGAGGCAAAGAAATACATTCTTACTTCTAATGACAGGCAGGCAGGAAGTTGTCAAAAAAAGAAAAAGAGAAAAAGAAAAAGAAAAAGAAAAAGAAAAAGAAAAAGAAAAAGAAAAAGAAAAAGAAAAAGAAAAAGAAAAAGAAAAAGAAAAAGAAAAAGAAAAAGAAAAAGAAAAAGAAAAAGAAAAAGGAAGAAAGCAACAGACAAAAGAAGCCATAAAAAAAACCCCAACCAAGTAATGCTGAGATTGTACTTCAGCACATATAAACCTTCCTTCCCATGTTTCACACTCAGCTTCCTTTGGCTGAAAGTCCGCCCCTGGAAAGTCTCTTTCCATCGAGTCGCAGATTTTCTTCAGATAATTTTTTAATCCTTCTAACAAAGACTAACACTCCAGTTGTACCTAGTCGGGCAGTCACTACCTTCTTGTTTATTAATTGTGCTTTCGGGGGCTTCCTTTAGGAAAGGGCAGGGAGACGGGAGCAGCCGTACTGGGGAGGAGGAAGGGAGGAGGGGGAGGAAGAGGAGGAGGAAGGCTGCCTGCCCCCGGGTACCTCACGTCAGCCTGCGCCACCGTGACGTCTCCTTGGAGGTCATTAAAAATACTTCTGTCAAGCAATTTCTTCTTCCTCCCCTCCTTTCTCCCCATCCCTGCCCCCGCCCAAGCTGGGGCATTGTAGGGAGAGCGTTTGCATCAAACTGACAGGTCATTTACCTAGCGAATGGCAGGAGGAACCCAACCTTCTTTAAAACACTTTACCTCCTCCTCCTCCTCCTCCTTCTCCTCCTCCTCCTTCTCCTCCTCCTCCTCCTCCTTCCCCTCGGCTGCATGTCTTGAACACCTTTACATCGAAATACAGCATTTTTGGAAACAGCGCATAAAACCTTCCCATACGACGGTCTTCATCCTTGCGAACCTGTTTTAATGTCTTATCTTTGGGCACAGGCAACCTGGTGCTCAAGGTCTGTGTGCAAAAGAAAGCTTTTTTTATGGGAGTCCAGGGATGAAATACAGACTATGAAGCCTTTTGCCTCTATAAGCATCCACCAGACTCCTCTGGATGCCTTTGTGTACACGTGTGCTTGGCTGAAGCCCTGCTCTTTTCTGTTTCAGTGTGTGAAGTTATGAGGGTGGTTGGCTCATGACTTAAGGTGCAGATCAGGCAGGATCAGCCATGTATATAAGTAGCAGCTTGGAAATATATGAGAAATACATGGAAATTCATAGGACTGAACCAAAATCCTAAGACAATATACTAAAGTGCTGTAGTTGGTGACTATGTTTACAGTGCATTTGTGTGTTGTCACTCTCTGAATATTAAATATTCTGTTGTTCAAGAGAATTTTATTGGGTAAATGAAGAGAGGCCATGGCTCTCATTGCTGAAGAAGCCTGTTCAGATGGTTTGCATGCATGGCATTAGATTAGTGCAGAATGTTAAATTATTAATTGACAAGACATCATTCTGGTTTGAAAGTGGATTGTCAGTGTTCTGCAAGCTAAATAAACTCTCAGGGTTATGCCAAATGTTTTCTCATAGCCATGGGGCCATGGCTATGAGAAACAACCTGATATTGTTTCCTGGGCATAAGGAAACAACCTGATATAGCTCATGGCTATGAGAAACAACCTGATATTGTTTCCTGGGCATAAGGAAACAACCTGATATTGCTCTGAAAACAGTTGCAGTTTTTCACAACCGAACTGCTTTGTCAGAGCATCGTTCTAGAAAGATTAATGGACTGAGGTCTCTTTCTACAGTGTGTAGGTGTTAAAATACAAATGTGATGGACACTGAATTTTAGGTCCTTTTTAAACAGATCTCATATTTTACTAGGAAAACATGAAGCTTTGCTGAAAGGTGTGTGTCTGTTTTAAATCTCTGCTGTGGCAGACAGCAGCCAGGAGCTCAGAATTCCTCCCTTGCAGAGCATGACTGTGTTCTTATTTGAGATGCATGTGGGAAGTAATGTTGACATCAGATCAGTAAGGATTTGAAGACATGATGTAAACTGCAGCAGAGTGACAATGAAGGAGCCAAAGCCTTGCATCAGAAGCAGTGCCGTGTATGTGGAGCCTGGCTGGAGCCTGTGTGTGCACATACATGTGCCCATTGCTCACTGTGTGGATCATAACAGAACAGCCACCTGCAAATACTTTCTCCCTTTGCTCTTTCCGTTGCTTTATTCACTAAACAGAATGATTTGTGGTTTGTGGTAGCAGAAGCAGCATTTGAGTAACCAAATTTGAGGCTAAAACTGTTGGACAGCTGCCTTCTCACATGCAAACCTTTACAGCACAGACCTCGCTAGAAAGGAGGGGACGGGGAGAAGGCTTACATGCACTAACAAATAGAAAGGCCAGAGTTATTTTGATACGTATGGAAAAAATATTGACTCTGCTCTAAATAGTTGAGACCATGCCATGTACAAGATGGGAAATCATAAACAAGTGGCAGATTCCAGCACATTGTGGCATGTTTGCGTGGGACCAGCATACATATTTCAAACTCTGACTGCCTGTGGCATCCTGCAGTGAAAATGAAATTTGTGTTGCTATTGAAAAGGCGCTGCTTCAAAATTGTTGTATTGTGTGGGCTATTATGCTGTGGATGATAAGCAGAGACCTGCTTTCCAGTATTTAAAGCCAATTTTTTTTTTCTTCTTTTCCTCTCTTTTGGCTCTTCCATTGTATCAGCATGTATTTTCTGCTGCAGTGTCCAAAGCTTACTAAGTGTCTTATTGTTCATTATTCCAAAAGTATCAGATAATATGTTATGCTGACTGATTCTCAAAATGCAGATTTTCTTTTTCTTTAAAAACTAAGATTATTCTTTTAATTAATCTGGCAGAAATAGAATACAGCAGATGTAGGTTTTGTTGACAATTTTTTTAATCTCTCATATCATAATCATAGTTTCTGTCAACACTCCTTTACCAACGTCTTCTCAGGGCTGTAATGTAAAAATGGCTGTTACAAAGAAAAAAAAACAGAATAGCTCTCCTCTTAGCTAACACAGTTTGATTAAAGGGGCTATTTTAAAGTTTTGATAGGTACATTTTAGAAAATTAATAAAAGAGACACAGAAGAGATGCTGTTGCTGCTTTTCCCTAAATAGACAGTTTTTCTGTAACTCTATTTTGGAAGCCAATCTTGAGCACCTGATCCTTTGTATATACTTCCACAATTAGTTTCTAAAATTTTCAGTTATTTAAACAAACTTAGTATAACATTGTATCCTCAGGAGGTGACAGATGTGGGCCAATTAGGCTTTGCAAGCCTATCCCAAGGACATAATATTTTCCCTGTATTTACTTAGAAAAGCCAGAGAACCTATATTCAAATGAAAGCTTTCCAGTTTTACAAGCATTTCATATTTATCACAACTTAGACTGAAACAACCAGTAACATTTATTTCCTTAGCTCTTTTGGTTGCATACACATGAATAGACAGGATTGTGAGATTATTAGGAAAAATGTTAACATGCATCACCTGCAAAGACCCAAAACTGACTCATTGTTAATGTATGTAGGGAGAACAAGTAGGAATGGGATGAATGGTAGTTTGAGTAGTGAAATTATTTTGTTTGCTTACACAATTTCTGCTTTTGTACTTCTCTGCTAGTTTGCTCCTTTAAAACAAGACAAAAAGCAATTAGTTGCTATTGAAGTTTGTCAAGAAAGGCACAATCTACTTCTACTTAATTTACTTGTTTTTTCCACTGAGCTACCAAGGATTGTCTATCTTTTGGGGTCAAGAAGTTTTATTTTCTTATATGTTTTCTGTTGCTGAACTGTCTGAGAACAAACTAAAGCTGTACTAATACCACTAGATTATTACTTATTAGAAATTTCAGTGAAAATATAAAATCAGAGTAATGCTGAGTGTTTCTGTAAGAAGTTTTTCATTCAGTAACCCACACGTTTGTGTCTGAGGTCAAACATTTAAAGACACTTCATCAGTACAGTGGTCTATCAGGAACAGCAAATGCTCTTCAGGCCACAAAAGTGAACTCCCAATGCTACTGATGTCAGCAGCAAACGTCTGGCTGCCTGCAACACAGCTAGGATTTCCCTCATGGACTAACTCCAGTTAGGCAATGGATTTCTAGCACTGTAACCAAGTACAGCGTTTTCAGACAGTCTGTGAGCTTGCATTTTTCATAGGATATAAAGCAAAAATACAACCACAGAGCTGAACTCTTAGTCTGAGAGCTTTATGTCGCTGTAGGGGTTAATAAGGTGCTGTGCAATTAAATATTCTGTAGAGCAGGAGAGGTGGTGGTCAGCTCTCCCACATGCTGTTCCAATTCTGTTTGGCATCTGCAGCAGCATAGCATGGGGCATAGAATCAGTGCAAGGAACACCAGTGGAAAACTGTGCTACAACAAACCAGAGAAATAGGGTTTTATAGAATTTTTTCATAAGCAACATTTCCCCCCTACATAAAACACATACTCACCCGTTTCGTCTTTCACTTGAGCACTCTTAAAATGTCAGGTATATTTCTGTGTTGAAGGAAAAGCTGTTTTCTCTTCAAATCTTCTATGACACACAACAGCATAGAGAATAAGGAGAATATTGCCTGTGCTTCCTTGGGATGATTGTCAGGATAATGGAGAATGGAAGGTAAAGACGAAAATGAAGAAAGCTCAAAACAATTTATATGAAGTCATGATTACTAGAGTAATGCTGACATTAGAATCATAGAACCACAGATTCAATAAGGTTGGAAAAGACCTCAAAGATCATTGAGTCCAACTTTTGACCGAGTTAAGACAAAAAGAAGTAATTTCTGTATATTAAAATCTGAAGCAAATATCTCTGGTAAAGCATATGCTTGTGATTTCATATAAACACAAAAACTACAGTTCCTGGAGCAAACATGTTTGTCCACTAAGCCTTTCCAGTCTTAAAGGGTATGATGGGTTTAAAGGTAAGAAGGGATGTATTCTCCTAGAAGTCACTTAAGTTTTGTGCTACAGGGCTTCTACTGTATGCCCAGTAGTAAGGTTTTCAGCCTTGATTCTGGAAATAACTAAGCATGTCTGTGACTTCATACACACACACATATATACACACACATATTTTAAACAAACAAAGTTGACAACAAAACTCTTATGGGCTTTAACAGTAGAGCAGCAGTTTCCCAAAGGCTGAACATTACATGTAATTGCATTGGAGTCCAAATTTATGGTCAGTGCATAAAATTAAACATGGGCAGAACTGTTTGCAAGATTAAATACCTTTGATGTCAACTCTAGTAAAAATGAGATGTTTAATAATTAAAGGTATCAAAAGAGGCTTAAACCGCCATATTTTTTCCACATATACCTAACTTGCCTAAATGGCATTAATAAGAAAAGCTTCCAAGATTACTCAAAGCACAACAACTTTACAGAAGTTTTTTTTTCCTTTCCAAAAGTGGGCATTTTATGTACACACTATTATTTACTGTATGCATCTTCACAGTACCTACACAAATCTCGAATACAAATCTTGTCAGAGATCCTATAACAAGGTCATAATCAAAATATTCCTATTACAGGTGATGGAATAACCACTCTGTAGCAATATAAAAGAACAATTATTAAGAAAGCAGAGAACTGTGAGTTAAAATGGTGCTATGAAGAAAAGTTAGCTTGGATGATGTTAATGATAATAATAATATTAATTGTAATTACCGCCACTGGAAAAAATAGTGGAAGTTTGTGAGGAAGAGAAAACCTTAAAGCAGCAAAGTTAGTCAGGGTGAAAGAACACAGGAAGTCGCCAAACGCTGGGGTGCGGTGGGCACGTGGACTGGATATTCAGACCAATGGAAGAGAAAGTTGAAAATACCCTTCTTTAAGCCTTTTATTATTAATTGAAGCTGCAGCATTACCTAGACTTATATCACGATCATTTATACTAGGATATTAGTTCGAGGCAAAACTCAAAGGGAAAAAAATCCAACCCAAAACCTCAACTTTGGAAGCCCAGAGTGCAACTCGCGAGTTCCCGAGCAAGGAGGGGGAACCCAGTCCTTCCCCTGCCAGGAAGAAAACTGTAAACCCAACTAAACCAAAAGGAAATAGCCCCAAATCCGTGCTGCCTGGGGGCCGGGGGTCCGTATGCGCCTGCATCCCTGCGGTGATGATGCCGCTTCTCTCTCCCCCTCTCCCGGCAGAAGCTGGCGGTGCTGGTGGGCAGCGGCGCCAGCGGCAGCGCCAAGCCCGGCATTGTCCCGGCGCTCCTCAAGACTCCGGGAGGCGGGAGCCCCGGCGGCAGCCCCGGGCACAACCTGCCCATCCCGGCGCTGCCGGCCCGGGCGCCCATCGCGATGGTCACGGCGACCCTGCACGGCGGGATGGGCGCGGAGCCTCCGCAGAGTGCGCCCGTCAATCTGCAGACCACGGCGAAGGTGGTGGGTGCCCACCGGCCGCCCGAGCTCGGCTCCGGCGCCCAGGTACGGCTGGGCAGGGGCCGGGAGCCGGGACGGAGGGA
>VZTH01000804.1:4452-39111 GCA_013397815.1 Aleadryas rufinucha
CCCAAAACTTAAGCACTGCATAAGAACAAGTAAAATAAAATTGCAAAATTCAACATAAACAAAATTTTAAAATCCCATGGTTATTTGCCAGTAATGAGATTATCCTCACAGAAAAAATTACCCCACCCTCAAAAGTGTAAAATATATCGTATTAAAAAAAAAAAAAATGTACATTTGCTCCTTTATTTGCCTTGAAAGCTGTTTGAAAATACAATCTGCAGAGGCCTGACCTCCAATGTTTCCTTCATTTTTTATCTCTTTTGAAGGATTGCAGGCAGCTGACTCTGGAGTCAGACACACAGAAGCCAATCCCAATAAAACACAAATTCAACTTCAACATAAGAATATAAATTTTTTGAAAAATTCAGATCCTCCCCGCTGAGGGCCAGGTTTTCAGAGTGTCTCTGGGATGGCTCTGAGTAGCCCTTTACGTCACAGGACACTGGGTCACCAGCAGAAAGAAAGTTGTGGATTGAAGCCCAAGGAGAAGCAATGGGATTATCCCAGGACAATGTCCTTAAATATCTGATCTTTTCCAATCAGAGGCTCCTTCACCACTTTTGGGCAATGCTGCTTTCTCCAGCTGGGATCCAGCCGTGGCTTCAGCTGAGGAAACAAAACCTCTGGGGTGAGAAAGCCTTTGTGCCCACGCAGCGAGAGTGCAAAGCCTCCCGGTTTGTGGGAGCTGGCCTTGGTCTGGACTGCTCTGAGAACTTCCCAGTGGCCAAGGACCACTTGTCTAAGCTCTCCTGCCTTAAATTCTGGGAGCAGCAAATCACTGCAAAGCGTGAGCCCTGGATGTCAGGCAAAGGTGGAGAGAGAAGTTGTCCTCAGGGGAACAACGAGAGGATTTCTGAAAATGGTTTCCAATGTACTTGAGAGGGAAATTTCTCTATGAGGAACATCTCATTCCTCCCAGGAAAGGCACTGAGGTGTGAATGTGACATGGAGAGGTAAAGCCTGACAACCCAACCCATCCCATTTTTCTGGAGGAAGACTGAAGGGTAAACATTAGGACAGAGACACAAAAACAAACATTTTTTTTTTCTTTTTTTTTTTTATATAGGAAGGCTTTTTATATAATGATTTTCATTATGGTAGCAATGAGATTTTCTGTACTGATAGGATAATTCAGACTATTAAAACATTTAAACTATTAAAGCATTATTAGACTGTTAAAACATTAATCAGAATAACATAAATTTTTCATTTTGAGGTGTGTGTCTGCTGTGTTCCTTCTGCCTGTAACAAGCTTTGCAGTGTAAGGTTTTATTTCACCACGAGCTTGGGAGGAAATAACAAAGCTGCTGCTATCACAGTTCCTGTGTCTGTATAAAACAAAAACCAGTCTTTCCCAAGGATTAGGAACTGTGTGGGCCTTTGAAGGTCCAGTCAGTCACTACGGACCAAAGCCACAGCAGATCTCCAGGGGAACACCAAGCCTGAATCCTCTGTGATGTCTCCTCTCAGTGCTGTTGCTTTCCCAAGTGATGTCACACAGAAAGCTGGGACAAAGCCCAGATCAGAGTCATCCCCACTGATTGCAAAAAACATTCTGGGGAACAGAGAGAGACTGCTGAATTCCATTCCCAATGGATAGAAAACCTGTGATATTCAGGTGTGGCACTTCCAAGTCAGATTTTATTTCTGATGTAGCCAACTCAGAGAGAAATGCAGCTCCCCATAAGCATTTGCCAAAAATATTTGTGAGTGACTGAGAGCACCACAATGTTAAATCTGGCATAAATATCTCAACAAAATCCTGTTGTGCCTTGCTGTTTTCTACGAGAGAGGAATTAGGAAAGTACCAAAGCCTCCCTAAGGTACTTCAGTAGTGAGGGTAGGAGGGACAAAGGCCCGTGGTGAGAAACTGCAGGAAGCTCTGGTGATTCTGAACACCTTGTCAAGATTAAACTGAGTTTAGATACATGTACAGAAACAGTCAGAGAAGGAAACAGCCTCATTTTCACACTCAGGACAAGTTAGGAAAAAAAAATAGAGACATGGCCTTTGGGCTGGACTGGTCAGCTCCAATATTACCATTTTAATGGACCAATTTGATGTTTTACCACCGTCACTTTCATTGCTGTGACACCAGACGTGTCTCCATGAAGAGCTGACACTGTCCCAGCATTTCACTCAGCACTGTGGCACCTTTGCATCTCCCCTGGGAAGGGCCAGGCCTCCAGAAACCCCATTTCAAGCCTAATTTGTCGTGACTGGCCTTGCTGCAGGGAGCCTCAGGCACATCAGCTTCCCTCCTGGTGAGCTGCCACCCGGCCAGGCACAGCCTGGCAGCTGGAAATTCAGTGATCATCGTCACAAATTTTTGAACTGAAGAATTTCATCGAGAGAGCCTCAGAATAAATTGTCTACTTCACACAGAATAATGGCACTGGGAGCACAACAATTATCTTTCTCAAACAAAGCACTTTCATGACAAACTACTTGGTTTTATTAAGTTCACAGAAGCCTGAAATTAAACAGCGAAAAAACTGAGGAAAAACAACAATCAAAAATTCAGACACCTGACTGCTCTTTCAGCTTTGGAAGAGTTCTGAGACCGAGGTTATCTCATCAGAATTATTTTCCTGCTATTAATTATAAGGATCTCTGCCTCAAAGTGCTGTCTGAGCCTTCAGAATTTTATGCAGCTGTGATATTATTTTATCAAGAATGAGGGTTAAAATACCATATAACTACCAGAGCAAAATACATCCAATTATCATCACACAAAAGGGCAATTCCACAGAGATATTGCCCATAGAAATGTGTCTTTTATTTACCTTCCTGTTCTTAATCAGAAGATTATTTTCCTAGGTGTCCCATCCCTGGAAGTGTCCAAGGCCAGGTTGGACGGGGCTTGGAGCTACCTGGGATAGTNAGGACTATGGGTTACAAACTAAGGGAATCTGTATCTCAAATGCACTGGAAGTCAAAGCTCAAATTGCTTCTTTGTACTTGCCATTTAATAGACAAATTCACAATACTTAGCAAAGAAGCACCCACAGTTCCAAGGAAGTAACGGGGTTCTCTTAATTTCCTTTGTCTGTCCATCTCGAGATAACAGGATTTTCCATTGTACTTGGGACTCTGAATTTGTATTGGATAGAGATATATTCCCTTTTAAAGCTTCTCATGCACACTCTTCTGTTTTCCCACTTTTCCAGCATACATAAATGAATCGATTTGGTTAAAACACACACATTTAAATGAACAGAGCAGGCTTTTGTGCATGTCTCATCAAAGTTCTTTGTTGTTTGTTCCCCAGCTTTTAGACAGGCAAAAATTGCTCACCCTCCCTGAATGCTCAACCACTTGAAGGCTTCAAAACAATTTTTGATTTACAGGACATCAGAAGTCTTCAAGCGTTTCAAGTCTGAACATGACAATAGATTTCTGAGCTCTGTTTTCCAGCCAGGCTCTGACAAGGCATCTTGACAGGAGCAGAGAGAATGAAGCAAACGCCAGAAATCTGGCATTAATACATCAGAATTCTGCTTTGTTGTGTACAAATCCCTCCCTAGATTGGGACTTGAAAACGTGCCTACTCTGTGCTGCAATAAATAAATGTATATATACGTGTCGTTGGGGAATTAAACACTGCAAAGAAAGGGGTTTGTGAAAAGTTTCTATAACTAACAGGCAAATGGAAAGTCGATATTGAATAGCAAAATCTTCAGATTGCATTTTCAGGATCATCCCAATTATGAAGAAAAAGAGTGTTGTGGTTGATTCACGAGTTCTAATGGGACTATATGGAAGAAAATGGGTAACTTTACATAGAATCACAGAATAATTAAAGATGGAAAAGGCCTCCAAAACCACTGAGTCCAACCTGTGATCCCTCTGCAGAGCCTTCCTGCCCTCCAGCAGATCCACATGCCACCCACCCTGGTGTTACCTGTGACCTTACTTCTATGAAAATGGAGTGTCCTGAGATCAGAGCTATTAACACATTAAAAACTCGTATAAAAACCAGTATTACTGGGACTTTGAAAAAGTTTATTCTTCCTTGCCATTTTGAGCTTCCAATATACCTGCAACATCCAAAGATATTTTAATTCCAGAATAAATGTCACAGAGTGCATCACGGTAGCAGCACATAAATGTGACCACGAATTCCCAGAATTGTTTCATGTCTTTAGTAGACATTTCTGTCTGACCTCATGAAGTTTTGTCTACTTAATGCAGCTCAACTGACACAAATCAGAGGAGAAGTGAGATAATTTGAAGATCTGATTCAGGAGAACCTGTCATCAATCTGATTCCTGAGGTGGTTTCGAGGAGGACTGTTAACAGAATGAACAATCTCAACATTTTCTTTGTGCTGGTTTTATTCTGCCCATTGATTTTGTGTCAGAGAGAGCACACAGAAGACTTGCTCACACGTAACAATGGTATTTCTGTCAGGCAGCAATGATGGGCACAAACCTCCACAGGTGAGGGGCACAGCACACGTGGAACTGGCATCTCAATTTTAAATCACTCAAATATTTCAAGTTTGAGAGTCTGCCTGAAATTAATGCACTCAGCAGATATAAATGCCCAGGAGCATTTTAGGAGTTTCTTACAGAAACCAACAGTTTCTATAAGATTGATTGTTAGATTCTGTTAGAATCTATACAAATCTGCTAGATTTCTAATCTTATAGAAATCTGCTAGATTTCTCTAAGATTGATATCTTGTTAGATTCCTGCTGGAATCTAACAAGAATTGTTAGACTCCTGCTGGAAAAGAAAACAGGATGAAAGGAAAACCTCCTGAGTTTAATTGGAAAGGACTCATATTTGTGACAGATATTTAAAGACAGACAATTTGGAGAAAATGCTTCTCAGAAGTGTTGTTCTGAAGTCGGTGTTACACCAGTTCTTTCTTTCAATGCAGGAGCTTACTCAGGAGCTCGTGCTCAAATCCTGGATTTAGCGCTGGCAAGTTTGACATTTCCAAGAACTCTTTAATGTGTGACAAATCTTCCCAGTGCTTCATTACTGAGCCTTGTCTTTGACAGGCATTGCTTCTGTAACTACATCAAACTGGATTTTTCTTTCCTTTTTGGGTGGAAGAAGCAAGCAAGAACAACAACGGGTGGAATGTAAAGAATTTGTTACGTTTAAGCGTCATTCAAGGCAATCTAAAATTTACTTCATTTTAATTATTATCTTCTAAGAGAAGAAAAATCTTTGGCAAATGGTCGTGCTGGAAAGCAGGAATAAAAGTGTTTTGTGCTGAAAACTCTGTCTCAGCATTCAGACTTGGAAAATACCAGCAATCAGGAAAATGAATCAATTAATTTGATGGAAAAGTTGCAAAGAAAACACGCACACAAAAATAATCCAGACATCTGTTTCAGAAAGCACCAAAAACTGAGCAGGCCTTTTCATAACCCTTGTTTGTGCCTCTCTGACCCAACGTGCCTCAGACCAGCTGAGACTGTGAGTGCTGAAACGCAGCTTCCCAGGGTGGCTGTGAGGCAAAGGCAACTCCACAGCAACAAGAGAATGAGGAAACAAAATAAAAAACATGGAGAACTGGATAAAGCCAGCGAGGATGAGGTAGGTAAAAAAAATAAATGTGGCACTGGAGAAAAAAATGCAGTATGGATTTTGGTTTTTCAACTCAGGCACATTATTGGAACAAAAAGACCTTAGAGCACACATCTGTTGTTATTTTTTCCTTGTTTCTTATACTGCAGCACATTACAGTGTAATAAAATCTATAGCAGAATAGAGCCACACTGAGGATCATGGAGTCATAGAATCCCAGAATGGTTTGGGTGGGAAGGGACCTGGAAGATCATCTCATTCCCCCCCCCTGCCATGGGCAGGGACACCTTCCACTAGCCCAGGCTGCTCCCAGCCCCATCCAACCTGGCCTTGGACACTCCCAGGGATCCAGGGGCAGCCACAGCTTCTCTGGGCACCCTGTGCCAGGGCCTCCCCACCCTCCCAGGGAACAATTCCCTCCCAATGTCTAATAAAAAACAATCCTCTTTCAGTTTAAAGCCATTCAGATGGGCTGACTGAGCATTACATTTTAATTCTATTAAATGCTAAGGATGGAATCAGTAATGGTCTTGACAGAGACACAGTTCATCCCAAGATCCTTCTTTCAGACCATTTTTACCCTTCCATGGATCATCATAGAGAGCTCAGGAACATCTTATTGCTCATCCAGCCTTCGTGCCTTTTGAATATGGTTTATTAAAAAAATTAATATCTGCGAAACTCACACAAATTTAGAAATTCCTATGATCACCAGTCAGGTCATTGTTAGGAAGTAAAACTGACTCATAGCAATGCAGAGCTGGAAATTCTCTTTCTGGGTAAGTGTTGTGAAATTATGGTAAATGCCCTGGGATATTTAGGGAAATTTAAAATTTGAGATGGCTTGTGGGATTAAGGGCTTTGCAGGAATGGGTTTTGCTCTTTTACAGAGGGTTAAATAGATTTCCTTCTTTCTCTCTGCTGAGCCCCAGCTCCAAATTTGGAATGAAATTCTGTATTGAGAGAGACTCTGGAAATTTATTCCCTTTTCCATAGAGTCCTAGAATAGTTTAGGTGGGAAGGGATCTTCATCTCATTCCACCCCCTGCCAAAGGCAGGGACACCATCCTCTAGACCACATCGCTCCAACCTGACCCTGAACACTTCCAAGGGTGGGGCAGTCACAAACTCATCCAAGATTTCAGTGATCTTTGGGTGAAGATACAAATGTACAGAGGTTTGAAAATCTGGAGTAACACAAGCAAGTCCCAGGAATGCAAGCAATGCTTATGAATTTACACCACCAAAACACAGTAATGACCTTTTATGCTTGGTGTTAACCTGCGGAAGCACAAATGACACC
Source organism: Aleadryas rufinucha (assembly GCA_013397815.1). Classification (NCBI taxonomy): domain Eukaryota; kingdom Metazoa; phylum Chordata; class Aves; order Passeriformes; genus Aleadryas; species Aleadryas rufinucha. The sequence continues at coordinate 11,302 of VZTH01000804.1, forward strand.
AAAAATGACTCATTTTCATGCTTGCTAGTGGAAAATATATGAAGTTAAATTCAACAGTGAAAGGAATGTCTATTAATAAAATAATGCTGTGTAGGGTTTACTGAAGGACAGTGGACAAAACTAATAATCTAAACATCTTTCTGCAACAGATATAGATTAAAGCTAAACTGAGTACAGAGTGCTTCCTTCTCAGCTTCTGTAGTGTTCTGATAAATTCAAATTTGAGCAGAAGAGTTTCTCACCCTTTATAATGCATTAGTATTGTTATTATTAGTAGACACATGGTCTGGTTAACCAGTAGTTGTTTAAAGCATATGAAGACTGTTGATATTCCCTATGTTTTCTGTTACAATTTTTAAAAGATAAATAGAACCACAAATTAATTCCCCTTCATCATAAAATACGGTAATAAACCCAAGAATACAGCACTGAATTACTCCACTCATTACCAGTTTTTCTTCCTCTTCACCTTCTCTGGTTTATTTTTATTTACCATTCTTTCAAGATGTCCCTGGTAATTTGGATCTGGAGTAGATTTTCCTTACTTCATTTGGTTTGTGCTACACCAGGTCGAAGGGACAAATTCTGCTCCAGGACAGAAGTTTCTGTGATCTGCTTTTGGAAGTGGTCATGGCAGCCTAAAACTCTGAGCTGCAGCAATTACAATGAGTTCAGGGATAAAAAAAGGCTGGAATATGTATTTATTAGAAATACTGCATTGACAATCACTTGAGCCATCATAACAGAAATCTATTTGGGGTTATGTGAGTAACATTGAAATATGTGCAGGTTTTGTTCAATAGGCTGAGGGTGGAAGTTATTTCTGGAGGTTTCCCTTTGCACAAAACCATCTCTGTTGTTATCAATGCTGGAATAAGTCCATGATGTCCTGTGTGACTCCCATTGGTTGACCAATGCTGATTTTCTTCAGAGCTTCACAAACAGCTTCAGGAAGCAATTAGGATTTTCTTGTCATTAAGCTGCACCCATGCTTTCATTTTTTCAAAGTGGCTGAAATGATCAAGGGTGTTTTTTTGAACTAAAATGACCCAATAAACTTGTGTTCAAATCTCTTTATAATTCTATGTTTTTACAACCCATTCAGTGGCCAGGTTTGGATAAGGAACACAGAACAAACACCTATAACAGCTGAAGGATGAGTAATTTCATGGTTATTCCCCAATAGGTCAGAATCCCTGATCAGGAAGGTTCATAGGAGAATGGACTTGTCCACTTTCAGCACAACTTCTGATCAGCATCATAATTAGATCCACTCAGAAAACACCCTCAATATGAGGATTCCAGGCAGTAGTCCATGCAACTTTCCTGAAACAAAAAATTGCTTTTTTTTTTTGGAAAGAAAATTTCCCAGGCAACTGCCTCCAAAGGCAGCTATAAAATTGAGAGCAGATGCCCAACCTTTGGTGTCCAGGAGGAAGGTTTATGGCAGAGCTGTTGCCATGCAGCAGGCTCATGGGAAATATTTTAGGAAAACAAGCCATAACTCTGACACCATCTCAAAAACCACTCACCAAAACATGTTTCTGGAAGATATTTTGGTACCAGGAACTTGACATTGTTCTATTTAAATGTTGTTACAATACAAAAAAAATGCAGCCAGCTCTAAGTTCAGATGCCCTGTGCTTTGGTGAATTATTGGAGATGTGAGTGGCACATGTTAGACCAAGCACTTGCAGTTTTCCCACTGAAAATTGAAAGATATCAAAGTAATAAAGAAAGGATTTCTGTGCTCACAGCAATTGGAAAAAAATCTGGAAGTTAATTTTTAGTGCCATTATATACATTCTCTTATACCAATTCCATATTCATTGCATTTAAAAGCGACAGAAAGCTCACCCAAATTACAATCTTTCCAGAAATCTTTAAAATATTTCCCATCAATTCGTTTTCTTCCTGATGCTAATAATACCTGTCACTTGCTTTTTTTGCCTATTTTTGCAATTGCATTTCCAAAGCAGCAAGTGGAGGGGTTCCCCCAACACAGGCAATTCAGTTATTTGGGGTGATGCAGCTGCTGTGGGCAAGTTCATGGCTCGGCTTCAGCTGTCACTTTGAAAGGACAAGAGTTTTGGGTTGGTCCCCTTTCAAATCTGCTCCTCCTGCAGTGGTCTCAGCCACACTGAGGAAACACAAAAGAGCCAGAAATCTTTGTTTAAGGTGCTGCCTCTCCTAAAAGATCAAATTGTCCTCCGGTGCCACATCCATGTGCTGTTTGAACACTTCCAGGGATGGTGATTCCAGTCATTGTCCCAGTGCTGGACCACCCTTTCTGGGGATGTGTTCTTCCTGGTATCCAGCCTAAACCTTCTCTGGCACAACCTGAGGCCTTTCCCTCTCCTCCTGGCATACAATGTGACAGGACTCATCACCATAACCTCATTTCTGTGGGATGCTAGGCCTGCCCAAATTTTCACATCCTATTAGCAGTAGGAAGATGGATCTTCTGCAGGTCAAGCTGCCCTGCAGAGCCAAGACAGGCTTTTGTCTCCCCAGGCACCGTGTTGTCCACACCACAGCATTCCAGCTGTGGAAAAGGACCTGCATGACCTCAGCTTTCAATGGTGTTGAGAAAAATGGGGGAATTTTCCTTTTATGTGTGCTGGTGAGACTAAAATTTTAGCTGGTGGATTGAGGACAACCTAAATCTCCAAATTCACCTGATCTCTTAGTCAGGCACCTCAGGAGGATGGCAAACTTACTGATTGAGACGATTTTGTGCTCCTGTGCTACATCTGGATTCTACGCTGCAGTAACAGAGAAAAGATAAAACCCCAAATAAAAATCTGCTCCGCAGTTAAAAGTGCTTGTAAAAATCAGTGTTTCACTTGCAATGTGCTGTGCTGTCCTCTAACAGAGAGGTCAACAGCTCAGTCGAGTGTGAATTCCAGAGGATTCTTAGCACTGGTTTTTCACAAGAAAGACGTTTTGCCACCACACTTTTATTTGTTTGGTAGTTTTCTAATTCGAGCCTCTCTGCAGACACAAAAAGCTCAGTTAAATCTGAAGGACAGAACAATGCAGGAACAGTAATAAGGCCATGCTGGTTTGCTCTGGCTTTCAACAAGACTTGCATAATGTTTGAGTTTATGAGTTTCTGTGTGTGAAGTAAGATTAATACTTCTGCAGCATACTTTTAATTTTTTACCCTTTGCTTTCATTTAATTTAAAAAAGCCCAGGGTTATAATTTCTCCAGCAGGCTACAGCTTGTCATACAAATTCCCTCCCCCCAAAAGAGCCTTCAGCCAATCCTGGCAAAACTCTAATTAAATTCAGCAAAAGGAACAATGAGCAAATATAAATGATAATTTTAAATGAAATCCGGATTAGCATGTCAGCAAAAGAAATTCAGTTCAGGTCAGAAAAAACTGTCAAAACAGTGCAAGGATTAGAACTTATTCTGCAGGAAATAAGATACAACTTTAAAGATCAGCTAATTAAAGTTTCCACTTGCCTTGCTTGGCACATTTTCTGTCAGAGGGTTTAAATACATGTCATGGCCCTGTGTGCTCCAATGGTTTGTAATTGACATGTCCAGCCTCTGCTGAGTCCAGCTCTACTCCTTGTCCATGGTCTAGGGGCTGCATTTCAGCTCAGGCACGTCAAGAACTGAAAACGCCACAATTTAAGTAATTAAATAGTTATTGAATATTTTTTGCCTACGGCAAAGCACATCCTGGTCCTTGCAGAGAGCAATTATCTTACAATACATCGATTAAGTGGTCTGAATGTGTCATAATTAGTTGGTATTACCTGAAAAGAAAAGGTCAATATTCTTATTCTCCCTTGAACGTGGATTTCCATTGGCAATGGGGTTAGAGGGAGAAGGCAATTAAACACTTGGCTTCTTGCAGGGTAATTGAAGAATTACAAATGGATTATTGTTGAAGTCCTGGGGCTGAGCCACTCAGCTTTACCCACCAAGCAGCAGCTCACTGGCAGCACCCATTTACAAACAATCTCGGAGCTTCCTCGAGCAAAGAGATTTTAAAAAGCCCAGCCAAACACAAAAGAGCTGTAGTCAATGGATGTCCCATAAAATCCTGCCGAGAAATACAAGCCAAAGAAGCTGGATTTGATGAAAAGTGCTGATATCAGCACATGAATCACCTCACTGATAGATCAGAGTCATGAACCTTGTCTTGGTAGGTTCTATTCGAGGTGCTGCATTATATACTTCAGATGCATCAACCTCCTAGGTCCTTATTTTTGGAAACAGAAGTCCTCAGGGATGGGGTTTTGCTCAGGTGTGGGGAACTTCCAGCACCCTGAGGCCTTGATGGGGGCAGTGGGATGCTCACAGCATCTTCCTCCTCTCTGCCGGGAGGAGGAGGATGTTGATATTCTTGGAGTCTACCTGGATTTTTGCCCACCTGTTCCCTGCAGAGCCTGCCAACACGCTCCTTCTCTCCCTTTGATCCCTACCATCCAGCTGTTCTCTTCTGTTCTCTCTGAAAGTGGTTTTACCTGAAGGATGGGAGGTTTTACCCCTGTAACAGCCACAGATTGACTGCTGGGATTGGAGTGAGCCTCCTGGGATCAGCATGTCTACAAAACCTTCCCCACAACTGGTTATTCTGGATGGTAAAGGCAATTCAGTTCACGTAGAAAAATTATTTTTTATCTCTGTAAACTAAATTAAAACTACACCAAAATGCTGATTGCTAAACAGCTGTTATCAAACCTGACAAACCTAAAATCCTCTCAGTCTAAGACAAAGCCAGAAAAGTCCTGAGAACCTGTGGTCTGTACAAACCCTCAGGTTTTTTGTTAGTAAAGGCAAAAAATCTTTTGTGAGATGATAGATATGATAGTGTTGACAGATCTAAGTCTGTTGAGAGAATCTTTCCTTTTATTCATCATACCAATAAAAGGAGATGTTTCTATTACACTCTTTATTATTAAAATATTAGGTTTAGTCTATCATATTGCAATGCAATGAGTACAGCCACCAGCTGGAGCTTCACTGCAACAGCTGCTCGAAAAAGATGGCAAATTCCATCCCATTTTCACCAGAAAAAGGTAATGAACAACATGGACAGGTGAAAACACATTTCCCACTCTCGTGGCATAACAGGGAGCAAGCTGCTGGTTCATTTACTAGTCCAGCTTTCCAGGCAGGACATTTCACTCCTTTGCCAAAGCAAATTCCCTTTGTAATTTCCCTGTAGTCCTGTCAGTCTGTTCCTTCTTAAGAAAAGAAAATCATGTCCCCAAAGATAAAAAATCCCTTTCTTCCCTTTAGAATAAAACACATTTCCCTTCTTCTGAGGGAGGAGATTCTCTCTCTCTGCTCTGCTCTGGTGAGACCTCACCTGGAATACAGTGTCCAGTTCTGCTGTCCCCAACATAAGAAGGACATGGAATTGTTGGAGCAAGTCCAGAGGAGGCCATGAAGTGGCTGAGGGGACTGGATTACCTTCCCTATGGAGCCAGGCTGGGAGAGCTGGGAATGCTCAGCCTGGGGAAGGGAAGGTTGTGTGGAGACCTCACAGCACCTTCCAGGACCTGAAGGAGCTACAGGGAACTGGAGGGGGACAATTCATCAGGAACTGGAATGGCAAGACAAGGGGGAATGGCTTCAAACTGCCAGAAGGTAGGGTTAGATGGGATATTGGGAAGGAATATCGCTGTGAGGGTGGGGAGGCCCTGGCACAGGGTGCCCAGAGAAGCTGTGGCTGCCCCTGGATCCCTGGAAGTGTCCAAGGCCAGGTTGGATGGGGCTTGGAGCACCCTGGGCTAGTGGAAGGTGTCCCTGCCCATGGAAAAGGGTGGCACTGGATGGGCTTTAAGGTCCCTTCCAACCCAAACCATTCTGGGATTCTGTGATTCTGAATCCTCACATCAGCCAGCCCCCAAGGATCCAGTGTCAGACACAGGGACACCTGGATGTGGAAACACTTCTGTTTATTATGAGGGGATGTTATTGTGGTCTTGCACTTATCCCATCACATAAAACATGATGAGGAGAAGCAAAGAACAGAGTCTGAATGTCAAACCTCTCATGTGAGGATTGGTACAAAAGCCCCATAACTCAGAAGCCTTTTATTCAGAGGGATTTGTGACATCCTGGAAGTGCAGCTCGGGAAGGAAATCCATCCTTTATAGGGGGGCTATTTCATCAATCCTTAAAGCAGGATCCTGTTAAAAGAGCTGCTCCATCAGAAGTGCTGCTTCATCCTTGCCTTTCAAAGACGATGCCAAGGGAAAGAAGAAATATAGTTGCAAGTAGCCATATTTTAAGGATTAAAAAGGTGGTTTGGTTTTGGGGGGTATTTTTTGTCTCAATTAAAATTTATTTTGGTAGAAAATGTGGTTGCTTCTTAAATTATCCAGATGTTGTCTGCAAGGAGAATGTGGTGAGCCCAATAAACGACTTATCTCAAAGCTGCTGAGTGACAAAAGCAATGACCTCAGTAAGTTACTTCAGGTCTGTTTTAGTCTCCAGAATCCTCAACAACAACAACAAAAAACCCCAACAACCCACAACAAAGAAACCCCAAACCAAATCCCACCCAAAACTTTTCTTCCTGTTCAGCACAACAGAAAGAATCTATCTTTTAGACAGTTAAATTGTTTTAGAGAGAGGGAAAAACACAAGTGTGAAATATTTCCACATGTTTTCCAGCAAAATTATTTCTTCCAGTGTGTTTTAGTAGAAAATGGCATTGGTTTCCCCTGACATTTATTCCCTATTTCAATCTCTTTAGAGCTCCTGGAACAGGAATTGCTTCTATTTCAGAACATATGAAAGACTTTCAGCTCCTTGCACGGGATGGATGCGATGCTTATTGTTCCATCTGTGCATTTGTAGGGTGGGAGAAATAATTTTCTACCAGTACTGCAAACCATTAACTTTGACTTAATATTTCTTTGAGTCCAATATTCTGTGTTCAACTGGACCATATGTTCTTGAAACACTTATCCTGAAGACGCTGAAATGAAAATTTTTCCTGACAGAGTGTTTCCTTTATAAATCACTTTTGCTCCTATGAATCTCTGGACCTTTCCAAATCCCCAGCACAGTTCCAGTTTGAATCCATCTTCCCTGAGCTTCCAGCCCTGGTTTTCACTGTGACTTTCTCTGCTAAATTACTTTGTCTAAAATATCTGTTGTTGGGAAGGGTTTGAATTCCTGATTAAGTCGTATTTCAGTCTTCTTTTAGAAAAGCTGAATAGGTCACATGCTTTAAATCTCTTACACTGAAGTAATTTTTCCAGTGTTTTCTGTGGTTTCTTTAAAGGGTCATTTTTTCCAACACTCTTTTCTTTGCATTGCACAGATTGTATTTGTAGATGATATTTCAACATCAAGTGAGCCAATCCTATGTTTCAGTTGAAAATTACCCATTAAATACTATCTTTTCTCACTCACTCTCCTCTAGGGACAGACAGATAAAACTATTTTTCCTGTCAAGCCATTCAAAATCAGACAAGGAGGCTCACGTTGCTTTTCACACAAGGCCATTTACACCCTTTAGTTACGATTCTATGATTCCATGGCTTTGTAAGTGATCCTGCACTTTTGCTCCTGGTCATGGAAGTATATTTGCAGTGTGTCAATAAGAGAGATCCTGTATATCCATGTAGGTGACCACAGAGCATGTTTGGCTTTTAACTTCATGCTGTATAAAAATGATCAAAAAATTCTCAGTCAGTAGGAGTTATTCTATTTGGTCCTGGTCTCATTAAAAAAGTGGGTTTTTTAGCATGTCTAAACCAACCAAACAAGAATTCACTGCTCAGCAAACAGGGTTTTAAAGAAAATCATATTTTGCTAAGTTAATACCTAATAACACAGCAGGAAAGACTGTCTGGAATATTTTGAGGTCAGGATGCTTCCCTCAGACACGACGTTCCTTGAGGCAGGGCTCCCATGAACTCTTGCTCCAGATTTAGGAAGGAAATCCATAACTGCTGCAATATCATCCCTGTCCCTTGCAGCACGTGGGCTCCTGCATCCTCAGACATCATAATCCAGAACAAAGTGGGGACTCATTTCCTATGCCCTTTCAAATCACGGCATCACGGGATGATAAAGGTTGGGAAGAGCCTCTGGAAGTCTCCATTCCACCCCCTGCTCTGCACAGGGCCAGCAGATGTCAGCTGGCTCAGGGCTTTGCCCGCTCCAGTTTGGAGCATGTCCAAGCCAGGAAATCCAACAGCCCCCTGGCAGTTTTTGCTGGTGTTTGAAGCCTTTTCAGGCTTTTCACTCTGTGATCACTGCAGAGGTTAAACCATTGTCCTAGGTTACAGTGTAAGACGTGCCCAAAAGCATTTATTCTTTTACCATCTTCATAAAATATTGAATCCAGGTGGGGCAGTGTTTTCCTTGCCTCCTCCCTCTGGGAGCTATCTTTGTTTAATGGGCAATCAAGGANTTTACTGTTTGATACACGAGCCCACAAATGACTCTGTGTAGCAGTAATTTCTGTGCCACCTGACACTGGGCCAAGCCAAGGTCTCCCAAGCCAAGGTAGGACTGCTCTGTTTTGTTTTCCAAGACCATCACAAAGAATTATAATCACAGGAAACAGAGCTTCTAGAGGCTGTTAGAGGTCTTTTAGTCCAATTTCCCACTGCAAATCTGTATCAGCCGTGCACAAGTTATTTGTTTCGTTTCCCCAAATGCTTTTGAAAGTCTTCCTAATAAAGTATTTCATGCTAAAATAAATTACCTGGAATCTCCAGACTGACATGGGAAATGATGCTTAGTACAACAGGCAATGTCAAAGCAGGGTGTTCCTAGAATACCAGAATGGTTTGGGTTGGAAGGGACCTTAAAGATTGGCCTCCTTCCCCCCCCTGCCATGGGCAGGGACATTCTTGCCCACAATGTTGGAGTTAAGCTTATTTGCAGCTTGTTAGAAGTATAAATAACATTAACATCACTATATCCATTAAATAAGATAACGCAATGTTAAAAAAGTCATTTGTGTAATGCTTAAATATCTACAGAAAATTACACATTTTTAGGCAAATTAATCTATCTGTGGAGCACTGCTGCATTCTTTATTGAGAAGAGTGTAATTTTTCCACTTTCTGTTTCTCCCTATAATGAGCACATACCTTGCCCCTGGATCCCTGGCAGTGCCCAAAGCCAGGTTGGATGGGGCTTGGAGCACCCTGGGCTAGTGGAAGGTGTCCCTGCCCATGGCAGGGGGGGGCACTGGATGGGTTTTCAGGTCCCTTCCAACCCAAACCATCCTGGGATTCTGTGATATACAAGAGAAAACATCAATATTTGTAGATATTCAGGAAATTGTAGTGACCCTATTTAAAAACTGAGTCAGTATTTCTGGAGTCTCATCTGCTGAGACAGAAGTGTCACAATTGATGAAGAAAGAGGGGTTTGGGAGCATGGAGTCTCTGTTTGCACTCAGGTGAAGTATGGCCAAGTCTCTTCCCACTTCCCCCTGGCGTTTTTGTGCATTTATTCTACTTAGAATTTCCTTATGCACACACACCTCATCAGAGGATTTACATATTTATAGAAATTCTAGAATTTTCCACATGAAACAAACACACCCAAACCCAGTGATGTGGAAATCCCAAATCCAGACTGAGTGTAAGCCTATAAATGGGCACAAGCCGGAAGTACAGTGAAACATACACGGATTTTAATTCTAAAAATCGAGTTTCAGCTTTTAACTAGAAATCCTTGTACCAGAATTTCCTTGTTACTCTTTCCTCCCTTTCCTCATCTCCCACCTCCATACTCCCCAAAGCCATATTTACATCCTTCAGCCAAGTGCTAATATTTATAGTAGCATTTTACATATTTACAAGTAGGCAAAGTCCAATGACATAGAAAGACTCTTTGCTCTGAAAACTCATTGGTACATTGTTAAAGCAAAAAAAAACCAACAAAAAACAACAACTATCATTTCCAGTTGAGCACAAGAAAGGAGAAAATCATCAATTTATATTCATATTTAGGCTACACGAGTCATAAAACGTGCTGTAATATGCTGCATGTTATAAACACCTTGTTTAAGCAGCTTTCTTGTTTGCAGTAGGGTTTGTCATTACACAATGAACTTTTTGACTGAAACAGATCTTCATGGAAAAGAAGTATTAAATTTTCAATTTTTAAAAATTTTTTATATTTAAGGGAGCAAATTTTAGTTTATTTTACTGGCAAGCCATTAGGAAATACTCATTGCTGAGCTTCAGAAATAAACACCAAGTGTTTGTGTGCTCAGTTTGGGTGACCATCTGACCTATATAAAGATTTTATTTTTATATTTTTTTATATGTTAAAATTATTCTCATCTCATTCCAACCCCTGCCATGGGCAGGGAACCTTCCACTAGACCAGGTCTTCTCTGGGCAAACTGTGCCAATGCCTCAGCTCAGGAAATGAATTCCTTAATAATCATCCAAATTGTACATTTAATAGCTACTACAAAATTTAACGTCTGCTTGGTTTTGTGGTTTGGGTTTTTTTTTTTAATTTAGAATGAATGTTACACATGAAGATAAGGTTTTATTTATCTAATGTCATAATTATTGGAACAAGAGCATCATAACCAGAGAAATTCATCATGTGGAGCTGTGTGTTCACTTAAACGCAGGCAAAGGTCTGACCACAACTGAAGTCCTGATGCCAAAACCATTCCATTCTATTCCCAGATAAACAACCCAAATTAATTCAATTTAAGCTTTCAAATTAGTAATCTAACATGTAAACAAATATTTATGAGTGGGTAGCTACTTCTGTCCACTCTGTGCTCACCAAACAATGTCCTGGGGTGAAGATCTGACAGGGGTGAAGATCTGACAGTGGTCCTTGGGAAATGATGTTGCTCCTCTGGGGAGTCCCTGTCCGGCCCTAATTGCACTCCATGGAATCACACAGCACTTCCCAAACCAGTAAGGTTCAGGCAGAACCACAGGAGGCTGTGGTGAAACCTCCCCGCCCAGAATGATAAGCAATCTTAAAACCGATGCAATTCGGGATAATTTTGTGCTCCTAAAAGGTGAAAGTATTGCAAAGAATGGCAATAGACAAAACAAATTCTGTTTACATCACTCTCATACTCCCCTAATTGCTCCCTCGAGATACTCCCACCTTCACCTGTCCTGACAAGGCTGTAAAACCCGGTGTTGTATGGAAGCTGATCCCAGGGCAGCCCTTTTTCCCATACCAATATTGGTATAATATGTAAATATATTCACATAAAGATGTTGACCTGGGCTGGCTGCCAGAGCCCACCCAGATGCTCTCCTGATCTCCCTCTTCAACAGGGCAGGGCAGAAAAGGAGATGAAAAACCTCACGGATTGTGATTTTAAAAAACCCAAACAAACAAGGAGGTCACTTACCAGTTATAGTCCCAGGCAAAACAGACTCAGCTTGGGGAAAATTAATTGAATGGATCACCAGCTGAAATATGTTGGGAAAAAGAAAGCAAAATCAGATTAAAACACCACCTTCCACCACCCACACTTTCCTAAACTCTCCCAGGGGGAGATGGGCAATGGGGGGTCATGGTCAATCCATAAGAGCCCCTCTCTGCTGCTCCTGCCCCCTCACACTTCAGTAATTTTAGAAAGAATTCCCCATAAGTACTCCCAGAAATTGCATGGGAAACATTCTCTAACCCAAGTCCAAGGGCAATTAACTGATGCTTCTAAGAGTGATGTAACACTTCTTATTAAAATACAATGCAGTCCTTGGGGCAACCTGAGTTCCCTGTATTTCAGAACAAGACTGACTCGAATTTTATAGCAGAACTGAAAAAAAAAATGCAAGCAAAAATGGATTACTGACAACAAAACCCAAACAAATAGTGCAGATGAGTTCAACTTCTACGGGACAGCAATCAATAGGGCTTGTGGGAAGAAAATTATTCTGATGCTTTTCAGGAACAGGACAAGAACAGACACTAAATTGGTGTACGTGATTAGGATAAGAAAGCGAGACTTCTTATTAAGTTTCTGAAAACACAGTTGGGAGAGGTGCTGTTTTGCTGCTTATTTTTCTGTTACACTAGTCTGTGTAAAATAGCAATCCTGGAATATCAGGGGAGATTAAAAAAAGCACTTTGCACCTCTTTCTTCTCACTGCAAGAGCTTGGATGTTCCTCCAGTTGTGAAAGCTGAACTACTTTTTGCTCTTTATGCAGGTATTTGGGTAAATAGTATGCACTAAACTACCAACCCACTTCCAATTTTCCCACTTATACCCCTGTCCAGTTCCAATACAGCATTTCATAATTTTTATGTGTTGAGGGATAAAATAATGATCATGCTTAGCACTGAAAATTACTTCAATTTTCATTCACCGGATGACCAAGTCACTCACAAGAGGATCAAGGAGGCTCAATGACACAGGATCATAATGACATGGGATGGTTTGGGTGGGAAGGGACCTTAAAGCCCATCCAGTGCCACCATGGGGAGGGATACATTCTACTATCCCAGGTTGCTCCAAGATCCATCCAACCTGGCCTTGAACGTTGCCAAAAATCAGTATTTTATTCCAGCACTGCCAAAACCCCCCACAAACAAGCAGCCAACAACAGACCAAACCAAGTAAAAAAAAATATATATCACATAAACCCCCAAAAATCAACCAACAAGCAAAACCTGCTTCCATTTTAATTTAAAAAAATTAACAATCCATCTTCAGAAGTTAACGTAAGTTCATGTGTTCACACCAAACCTACCTGATGGTTAAGAGAAAAGAGAACAGAAAAAGCCAATTTGGCCACACAGGGTGCAGCAAAACTTGAGAAATTTTTATTTCACGGTAAAATCTCAATTGTGATGGTGTGAAGGTGGGAACCTTCTTCAAGACGCCAGATTCCTTATGGGAAGGTTAGCCCTCTCCAATGACCCCAAAAAAACGAGTGGTGTGGGTTTTCCTAGTGCCCACCCTGTCCATGGGCAGCTGGGCAATCAGTCCCGGGACAGAAGCTGTGCCCACAGTCAAGGAATGGGCCAGGAAGCAAAATCAACACCAGCAGGAGGTACCTCACCTGCTTGGGTCTGAAACCCCTGGAGACGTCCACATGGAATCATGGAATAGTTTGGGTCGGAAGGGACCTCAAAGACCACCTGGTTCCAACCCCTGCCCCTCCAGGGACAGGGATGCATTGTTGTTCCACCCCTGTTTTCTTCTTCCCTTCACATAAACTTTAGCTTAAATCCTCAAGAATCAAATATGCTTAAATCTCAGCAGATCAAGCTCCTGAAATGTTTTTAGCATCATGCAATCATTTTGGCTAGAACTTCACCTTGGACAAAGGAAACTGAGGAATCTAAAAGGTTCTCTCAGGTGCATTTGAAGAGAAGTCTATGCATAATTTTAATGTAGAAATTAATAAGCCGGAGTCTCGGGCAAAAATCTGCATGTTTTTTTTTAACTGCTAATTTTTATATGCTCTGAAGATTAAAATGACTATAGTTCAGACTAGTTTAATGACCACTCAATCAAGAGAGGTCACTGACTTTTAAGTCAACCTTGGGAATGAAGAACAGAATATCAGAGTCTTGTTTTACATCTGCCTAGAAAATTAATGACGCATTAAAACTTAATGGCAGTGGAGTCCATCACCCCTCATAAATGGTCCATCTCCATGTGTCAGTGTGTACATTAAAACGATGTGTCTTGGAGTAAATGAGAGAGGGATCAAAAATTAACCCCATCCTCTGTGTAATTACTGTGAGGTGATGATTGGAATAAGCACTCCCAGCTCCTGACAGTGATGGAGAAGCTTCCCCACCACAGACCTCTAGCTGGGAATGAGCTCCATATGGAGGACCAAAGTCACCCCAGGAAGCTCTGCTGACATCAGCATGAGTCAGACCCCATTAGGGTTTTATAAGACCTCATTATAAGGTCAAATAAAAGAGTAAGTGTTGCGAAGTGGCAAAAAATATTTTCTCTTCCGTAATATTTATTCCACGTGTCAAGTATTCATAACACTCCCCTCTTGAAGTGAGCAGCAGCAAACACAAGGGTTGATTACCATTAAGTGCTCTCCTTTGAAATGCAAAATCTCTGCACAGACTGAACACATCATCCGTTACCCGAGGCGAGGGTGTCTCTCAGTGTAGTCAGTGCAAAGCCTCCCGAGCCCTGGCTCTCCCTCGTGGCCAGTGCTGGGAGAGACGGGGTGGAGCTCACCCTGTTTAGTTTAAAACATAAAAGAGAAAAACCCCAAAAGTTTCCAACAAACAAAACTGATTGGTAAACAATGGTCCCCCTCAGGTGGTTAGGAAGCCAGAAAAACTGAAGACTCTTAGTGCAGACTGTCCAAGATACTTGTAGGGAGGAATCATGGAATCACAGAATGTCCTGAGTGGGAAGGGACCCCTAAGGATCATCCAGTCCAACCCCTTGCCCTGCCAAGGACACCCCAACAATCCCACCCTGTGCTTCCTGGGAGTGGTGTCCGAACCCTCCTGGAGCTCTGTCAGTCTTGGGACCGTGCCCATTCCCTGGGGAGCCTGGGCAGTGCCCAGCACCCTCTGGGGGAAGAACCTTTTCCTGATCTCCAGCCTGACCCTGCCCTGGCCCAGCTCCAGCCATTCCCTGGGTCCTGTCCCTGTCACAGAGATCACAGATCAGTGTCTGCCCCTCCTTGAGGAACCTGTTGAATATAAGACTAAATTCCTTTTTAGAAAGCACGAGGAAACTGCCCAGAAGGGTTAAAGAATTGTACACGTCCTCGGAAGACTGCTGACACAAACACAGCAGTAAAATTAACTCATTCAAAACTTAACTCCACATCCTATATGAAACATCCTATGAAACATCCCAGCAACAGCTACTGTGACACTAACATGGCAGATATTACTAAAAACTTCTTTCAGACCCTTTCAGAGCACCTTTTTGAAGTGAAACACTTTGAAATAGGGCATTGGTTGATGTGTATTGTCTTTAAGAGGAGTAGAAAATCTTTCCCAGAGGACTTCCAATAACACCTCCTGACCTCTTCAAATGTATTTCAGACTAGTAGTCCCCATCTATGGCACCAAAATCCTTTGCTGATAGGGGAAATGGGAAAGCAATAACCTACATCAGCTGAGATTCTGTTGCTTCCTCAGTATTATTGCCCACGGGCTGCTGGATATCAGGCACTCCTGCCTGGAACAATAAGAAAGTATCAGTGGTGTAATTTAATTCATTAGAGAAGCTTTATGGTCGATCATCCAGCCCTCGCTTCTGCTTAAAAACATCCCTTACTGACTGCAGCAGTGAATCGACTGGAGAGAAACGTGGGAATTTTATTTCCAAGGAGCTCCCATCCCTCGGAGCGTCACAGAAGATGGAGCAAGCCTCGGGACAGTGATTCACTGCACTCCACATCCCTCACCCCACTCGACAGAGCCCAGGCAGAAATTCCATTACAGCTAAATGGAAATCAATTACACTTTTCATAGGCTAACTGCGAGTCAATGGTTTTAAAGGATGAAAATCCAAAGTTCACTACAAGTTTCTTATTACCGAAGAAATCACTCAAAAGCAACCCGAGCCCTGAATATTTGGGGAGTTAATAGTTTGAAAAAAGCTCAAGATGTTCAGTTAACAATTCAGGGTAGAGAAGCCTCATTTATTAGGTAAGTCAGAAATTTCAGAGATTAAATTCCAGAGATAGATCTTAAGTCAAAGCCATTTTTGTCCCACATATGTACAGTCCGCTGCAAATCATGGAGGAATCACAGAATCGTGAAGGTTGGAAAAAACCCTTTAAAATCATCAAGTCCAACCATAAAACCAGCACCACCACCATGTTCACCACTAAACCATGTCCTCAAGGGCCACATCCACATGTTTTTTGAACACTTCCAAAGATGGCAACTCCGACATTTCCCAGGACATCTTTTTCCAATGCCTACAAACCAAAGGAGTTGTAGGAGGAGTCTTGCTACTGAAGTAAAGTGAAAAGGAGTCATTTATCAGTCTGCAAATGACTTATACAGACATTTTTAGGGGTTGCAGTTGGACATCTGGCATCCCCTTCCTTCATTCCCGTGTGTCTGCTCAGCTTTAGTAACTGATCATGCTCCTCTCGAATTTTTATTGCGTTGTGTTGGCTTTGAAGAACAATTACCTGCTAAATGTTGCTGGCTTTTGCTTTAGCTTTGCAAATAAATGAAGTGCTAGAAGTAAAAACTATCAGAAATTATTGCTCTCTTTGCAAAATGAAGTCTGCTTCTAATGCAAGGAATCTCTGGTACCCAAAATAAAAACCTCCAGAGCTTAATCGTAGGAAATCTGTTTCGGTTAATATTGAATTATTGACCTTCTCACAGAAGTACTGCTAGTTCAGGCAATTTCTGTACCAGCAAGGAAGTTTAGCATTAAAAATAAACCCGACTGAAAATAGATTGACTGTGGAATTTTGCACATTTGTGATTTCCTGGTATGAGCATAATCTTTATTGCAAAGGCCCAGAGACAATCCCATAAATCATCACTCAGCAGCCATTGCACCTATGCCTACAATGCCCTAAGAGCTTAAAATGAATGTAGGTATGGGCTGCTGCCCAAATGGGTGGGTTTTCCCCACACTTGTACTCTGCTCCATTAGATTTCCAATAGTTTCCTCCCACAGCTGGCAGGATAGATGGGAACCATGCATGGGATGAGGAGAAGAGAAATTTCCCATTGAGAATAGCCCCCACACACTGGTCACGATGAATAAATCATGAAATCAAAGCATAAATCCTGTGTTAGTATTACATATTCACATGTATGTTATGAATAATTCACTGTGACCAGCTCAGTTCTTCTGTATCCTTTCTCCAGGGAAAGTTACTGTGATGGGGAAAAGAATTCACCTGTTCTTATATCCAGTTGTCTTTAACATGAATCTTTAAATTGTATTCAGAAAAGGCCAGATCTCAAATTTTAAATGTTTTATTTAAATTTTAAAGGCCAGGCTCTTTAACTATCAGACCAGGTTCGTTGTAAAACAGATAACTTTCATTGCTAATTATTCTCTTTCCTGTATCACTGCAGCTAATTTTCCTAGTAAGTTTTCCCTTATGTTTTCCTTACAATGCTGCTTTACATCATTGTCAAATCCTCATACAAACCCAGATGGAATTTAAGTCTAAATGGATATGTTTGTTATGTAGCTTTCAAAATAATAGGATTGCCTGCAAAATAAAAATTTAAAAGGACACATTATGCAGTTTTACTTGCAAATCCCCATTGGATCCAGGTTATGTGTTGTCTTCCCTTAAAAGCACTATTTCAATGTTCCAAAAGAAATACCACTCTCATTTTAGGGTTTTTTTTTCGATGCTTTAAACAGTCCCTACTTGCAAGTGCCAATGAAGCTGCCAATTTTCCACACATTTTTCTCAATCATTAAGCTCAAGGTTATCAGAAGTGTGGATGTTGTTGCACCCTAACACTGGATCAATGTCACATTCTCCATGTAATTGTATATAATTTTCCTATAAATATCTGCCAGTTTTCGTTGTGTGATTAACTTTGGCAATTTTAAAATTTTTGTAAACAGGCTTATTATTCTGAGCCTTTAAATTGATCTGGGTTTAAGTAATTGCTGTGTTACATTCAACCTTTAACCTCCTCACTGTACAAAACCACCAATGAAATTTTTGTGAAAATAAAATTTTCAATGAATCACCATAAACAGTCGAATAATATCATGCATAAGAAATATCCCAAAACTCTTTATGAATATTTTTCTTTATTCTCAACCAAAAATTTGGGTGATGTTACTTGTTCATTACTTCAGTCCCAGACATGAAAAAAAAAAATGCAAACATCTTTTGTCACTTAAAAAGATAAATCAGTTGTCCCTTGCGTGTTATCTCAAGCCTGTTTTAGAGCATTACAATTTTTAATTAGATGGAATATTAACACTGAGGCAGGAAGTGAAGAAAAAAGACAATGTTGTGATAAACAGAGCAATAATCAGAACAAAAAACTGACACTGACTGAACAATTTAATACCAGAAATTAAAAGTTTGTGGCTTCGAAATGGTTTCTCAATGAGTTAACTCAATTTATTCATGGTTTTGTATGTTGTAATTATGTGCATGGTAAAGAGTTTTTATAATAAAACACTGATATTGATACAAATAATAAATAGCAATAGCAAATAATTACCAAAGTATGATATTAGTAATAAATGATGATTGAGATATTAGCATATAAAGTATATTGTATATTCCTGCTGGCCATTATTTTGTAGTGAACTTTTTAAGATACATCTGTCACTACATTGTGCTAATTAAAAATTAGCTTTATGATTACAGAGAGACAACTTGAAGGCTGCTTTTAAAATACAGAAGCCACCAAGAGCACGAGCACAACTTGTTGGGAGAGGCTGTGAAAGTCCACAGACAGGAGCACACTGAATCCTCGAGAGCTTGAACAGAAATCGGAATTTTCCTGTCCTTGCAGTCATGTAAATGTTACAGCTGGGTAGAGGCAGCTTTAGGGCACAACCTGACAGTGCACAGGGTGTGTTTACAACCCCTTGGAGATGCCAAGATCAATAGCACAGGCAGGGAAACACAGGAATTACTCTCTGATGATTAAATTGAAATACACCTTCCTTCACTGCGCTTGATCTGTTCTAGTCAGGTTTTTAGTCTATTATTCTTCTCTGGAGGGTTGGCTCTAATCTGAGTGCAGCATCTGGGGCAGCATCAAAATATTGAATCCATTTAATCAAGAGGGCTTTCAGAGCCTTACAGAAATCCAAAATAAATATCATATCCATATTCAGCGTTGGTTCTCTGTGCTTCCTTCACTGAAACAGGCTTGGTTCTTGCCAAACACACCTTTCATGCAGTGGTGGAGATTTAAACTTGCTGTGGAAATGATCACAGAAAGGAAAGTATTGTGGCGGAAGGAGCTACAGAGTTACCAGGCCTTCAGAAAATTCCTGTCACAGGTTTTAAGGCTGGAGAGGACCATTAGGATCATATATCACATTACGTGCCCCCACGGATTCTTGCAGCAAATCTCAAACATCTCAAACAGACAATCACTCTCAATCACTGAGACTACCACAACCTCCAAGCCCGTTTTTCAAATTTAAAGTTCTTGCTGTTTATTCACCTTTAGAACTTTTCATCCAATTCCTCCAGTGAAGTTGAGTAATTCTAGTTTCTGGGCGCTCAGTTTCATATCCTTTCCCATCAAAAATCCCCTCTCCAAGCCAGGAATTGATCAAATAATTCCTAATATTACCTTGGATACAGAAAATAAGTCTATATGGTCTGCTCCCTTTTCAGCTTCCAATTTTTTATTTTCTTAGAAATTGAGAAAAAGAGTCTAAAAAAAATGTTGGCCCTGTAACAGAATGAATAATTAGGTTAACAATTAACAGATTGGTTAGGAGTTAGCTGAATAATACTTCACCAAATAAAATTTCCCAGATCATAAGTATATTTAGAACAATTAGCAGGGGGTTTGCAGTATTATTTAAACAAGATAGACCAATACAATTTCTAAGATGACTGCTCTCATCACATGTACCCAGGTACTGAACTCCATGGGTAAATAACATTAATGTTAGACTCTACTCTAAACACTAAGGTTGTCTGGTATTTGTTGTTCTCACTCTACACTGTGCTCAGTGGAGAGAAGATGCAAATTGATCTCACTCATTTTCCAGTTGTTCAAAACTTAGAGAAGGCAAAAGAATACCAATCTTCTCCCTGTAAGCTTTCATTCCTGTCCTCACACCCACGGAAATACACTTGCTTTTAAAGCCACTCAGAACATAAGCACACTGCTCTCATTGCAATGAAATACTCATTTGCAGAAATATAACTAATTCCTACATGCTGCCTTATTATCCAGAGTTCTCCTCTGCAATACTCTCGTGCTGTCCATGGCTGAAGTGAATTGTCACACATACTACAGGGATTGGAGTTATAACTTAATTTGTCAATAAAAAGATTAAATTAGAGGGAAAGGGAAAAAAAGCAAGATTAATTCTTTTTTTTTAAAAACCATATAAATTTTAAAGGGTGTGCAATGACTGTAAACAAACTGTGAGTGGGGATTGCTGGTTTACAGAAGGATTGACACAAAATTTTGTCTGAGCAGCATCCAAAGAGTCAATGCTGAGTGGATACTGAAGGCTCAGGTTACAATCATTGAACAGCCTCAGAAAATCTCTCCCACTTCAATTGGCATTATCTGCCAATTAATGGAATTATTATATAAAGAACCAAGGTGGGTGTAACCTTGCATACAAAACTTTTATTCTCTATTTATTCTGCTCATAACAAAAAAGAAAACCTTCATGGTTATCTTAAACAACTGCTTCCTCAAAAGCGGATCCATACAGAATACAGCTCCTGAGTGATGTGACTGGTTTCATAAAAATGAGATTAGGAGACTTCTGACTCTCCTAAATGGTAGATTCTGCTTTTCTGAACTGCAGCCCAGTGCCAAGGCTTGAGGACAACATGCTGTGAGTGAGTGGTCATCATAATTTCAACCCTTTTACAGTGGGGATGTCTTGTCCCTGGTGCTTGAAACTGCTACAGGGGATCAGGGGAACAGGACAGTAAGAGCTCTGATCAGTGATGCTCAAGTCTTTATCTAAATTTTAGGTATTTGACCAAAACCACTGAAAGCTGGTGAAATGTCAGCTGGCTTTCAGTTTTCAGTTTGTGTGTTCTCAGCCCTCTGAGCGAGGCCACACAGAAGTCTCCTCTCCAGAAATTTAACAGAAGACAAAACCAGAACAGAAGACAAAAAGCACAAGTCCACCCCAAATCTAACAGGTTAAAAAGTGGAGTCAGCGGAAATCCTACAGAATAAATTTCCAAAGTCCTCCAGAAATTAAGTTTTGAAATAGAAATACTGTTGTCTTCCTGTCCTTCAGAGTGCTATCAAAAGGACAGCTCTGTGAATGACATAACCATAGTTTTGAGTTTAACTGGTTCAGAATGACACTGGTGGTGTTCTGCTCTGATCACAAAGGTCTTGGGGTTAAGACAGGATTGTTCTAAACACAGGTCCCCTAAAGAAAAACTCTATTTGGCTACTCTCTTGGTTTCTTAACCTAAAGCAAGCTGTACCTGGATCAAAACACATTCTAGGAGGCAAAGAGAAATGGAGAAGCTCAGTTATTCCAGGAAGGTGTCCCTGCCCATGACAGGAGGTAGGAACCAGATGATCTTTAAGGTCTCTTCCAACTGAAACCCTTCTGTGACTCCATAAAATACTGATAAAAAAATGCTCACCACCTACTGTGAAAGAATGAAAGGATCAGAATTAGTGTGGATGTAGGACCACTTACAGGATTTAGGAGCCATTTTCTTCCTATGAGATGGATCTTCTGGTCTGGAAAGCAGCCGGGGTCTCGGGCGTGTGAGGAGGAAGTGCCACAGAGTCCGTGCTCAGAAGTGCGGATGTGTGGCTGTAACTGTGCTGAGCTCTTTCTACTTCAACCTTTAGCCTCAGGGAAAGAAAAAGCCAAGAGGAATCAGAGGTGCCTCCCCAATATCTGCAAAGATAAGTAAGGCCTTTGTGCCTCTTTCAAGAGCCCAAGTCCGTAGTGCCTCTTCCTCTTCAAGGAAGGCATTTCACAGATCTGACGGCACAGCGGCAAAGCTCGGAGCCGAACTCAGGCTTTCTTTCTACCCCGGCAACGATTAACCTTTTCCCTCAGATCTCCCAAGGCCAGATGAAAGATCCCTGAAGATCAGAACTCCAGCAAGAGAGTGTGACCCACTCTATTAAGGGCTTTAAACATTAAGACCAAGACCTTGAACCCCATCAAAACACCAACAAGCAGTTTGTGCACAGTAGAGCAGCGGGAAGGATCAAAAAGCCCCCGCCCAAACTTTGTAGGAATTGCCCTGCTCTGTCCTGCATGAGCTGGAGGTAATTGCAGAGGTTTTTAGCAGCACAGAGTATGATTGAAGTAGTTTGACGGTGATCTGACAAAGACATGTAATAATGTTATGTCAAAGGAGCAGGAGTGCTGCAGGCCAGCGACACTGAAAGGCTGGAAAAGAGACCGGGCTGAGCATGTTGCTCCTTCCATGGCCCAACAGCACTGCACATCTTCTGCTGGCAAACTCAGGAGAGCTGCCTGTCTCCTCTGGGAATGGTGTCTCTAAATTCCCACATTAATTTGGCTGTGGTTGGTCATAACCATAGTTTAGGCCTTTCACAACTCGACTGTGATGAAAAGAATCATCGAGAATAAGTTATAGAGGAAGGAAGCCACCATTATCCTAAATAATCTTTTATGGGATGACAGTTCGAAGGTGACGAGGGACAGGACCCGAGGGAATGGCTGGAGTTGTGTCAGAGAAAGTTTAGGTTGGCTATTTGGGAAAGGCTCTTCCCCCAGAGGGTGCTGGGCACTGCCCAGGCTCCCCAGGGAATGGGCACGGCCCCGAGGAGCTGAGAGTGTTTGGACAATGCTCTCAGGGGTGCACAGGGTGGGATTGTTGGGGTCGCTCTGTAGGGCCAGGGGTGGGACTGGATGATCCTGGTGGCTCCCTTCCACCTCAGGATATTCCATGATTCTATGTGTAAGCAAGTCAATGCATACTAAAAGATCCAATCACGGGGAAACAATCCTGCAATGATAACTAAACTATTAAGAAAAACAAGGATGCTATGAAATCATGCATGATATACCTGATATAACCCGTGAATTACGACTACTACATGCTCAAGGTGATATAAACATTAGGTGAGTCCAACTGATTGAAAGCACCTCTAAAACACGAGGGTGTTTGCTACATGAACCCCAGTGTGGTCCAAGGAAATCAGTTATGGAAATATCCAGGTAACTGCTAAGCTGTGAACTTTTCCTCCTGGAGGAAAGCCCAGGTGTGCTGTGACCACACCTGGGCAAGAGAAGTCTCCTTGGAAGCTGTAGAATCGAGTTTCCATTGTTTAACACGTTGTCCCAGGGGAAATGCATGCGGGAGCTGAGGTGTTTCTGTGTGACAAATACGATTCAGCTGAACATTATTCACAGCTTTGTCAACACTTCTCCCGAGTGCTTGAAGAAGTTATTTAAGAACTCTAGGAGCTGAAAAAAAAAAAATGTTTATTTGAAACATAATGGATGTGTGGAGAAGAAAATCAAAAGTAGTGTAGATGACAGGTTTTTTTTATAGCTATGGAATGAATAATGTTTTAATCCTTTGCACAGGAGAACGGGTGAGGGAACAAAATAAATCTCTTAAAGGTCACAGGTGGTGCTTTGTCTTCATAATAAAAAAGTTGAGCTTCACAGTTTATAAAGAAACTTATTTTTCTGCTTTTTTCTGCTGCCTATAATAAGACCCACAGGCTTATTACTTTCCTCTTAGTACTATTTAAACAGGCCAGGTAACTATTTTCTTAGCTTTAAATATGTTGAACTGTTTTGTGGCTGTTTTGTGACTCCTGGCTTTGGAATAATGAAGTTTTCAGCAGCAGTAATATCGATACCTTTGCAATAGTTTCTTTTGTTTGTCTGGAACAAAAGAAACCAACAAAACCAGACAAAAAACCCCCAAAAGTTTATCTTTGTAGTAAAGTCACCAGCTACAGGTGTTCTAATTAATGAAATGAAGAAAAATTGATGAAGAAATGTCAGTGTCCAGCACACCAGCTGTTTGAAAATGCTTGGCAACATTGTAGTGGTTTCTGATTAAAGGGAAAACAAAAGCCTAGAGAGAAAATACAGAGTTTTGGCCTCAAATCCACCACTGGAAAATGTGTAAGTCAGAGTTTCTAACTGAGGCCATGAATTTCCTTGATTTTTCTGGTGGACAAAAACACTAATGAAGTATTTAGAAAGTAAATGTAACATTTTTGTTTGGAATTTAGAGTGAAGAAATAAACAGATTCATCAAATAGGAGAGAATTGGCTTTTTCCCTAACTTACTGGTAACATTCTGAAACTCCAAACATTTGAATTTATAAAACTTGTAATTTTAAATTGGGATGAATTACATCTCAGGATATAATTTCAGCTTGCTGGAAAATTATTTGCAGGTGGGGATAGTTCTGGAGTCTTGTTCAGTGCTCTGCGCACTTTGACAGCCTTAAAGGCTGAATTTTGGGTCTCTATTTCAGGCTTTGAAGAGCTGCCTTTGAGTTATGAAATGGTATTTGCCATAAAGCCTCTCTCCATTTAGTAATATTTAATATGTTCTGGTGATTAGGCTACAACAACTCACGTTTGATGCTTTTGAGGATTCAAGAATGAGTGGCCTGGTGGGGAGAGCATAACTGGGAAAGTTGTTTTTACTAAAACCTCTGTTAAGTCCCTGAATGCAAAAGAATATATATATATATCATATATATGTATTTACATAATAAATAATATTTACATTCTAAATAATATGATAATATAATAATATATATTATAATATATACATCTGATAATATCTGATAATATATACTGATAATATTTACAACTTTCTCCTTTTTTTTTATATATATATAAAAAAGGGGAAAGATGCAAATATTTAATTATGCTCTGTCGAGTATTATTTGCTTATAGCAAAGTTCTTCCTCTCCAATACTCTTGACAGTAATAAATCATTAAAAATTACCAGCTTTTCTGTTTTAACCTGGGGCAGGGAACATGAGAATTTGGGATATTCAGCAAACAACTGAGTGGGCATTAATGGGATATAAATTTGAGTGAGAAGTTTCTTTGCAGAAGTATCTAAAGCCTTCTTTTAAACCCTGAGGTACTCCAAAGGCAGAAGAACCTTCTAGGCCTGCAGAACACAACCAACCATTTATTTCAGCCCCATAAAAGCAAGGCTTTTTCTTTCTTTCTTTTTCCTTTTTTCCTCTTGTCTTTTATAACCTAAGTGCTTTACTGTGTTGCAAACCCAGGTTCATTTGTAGTAAAACACCCACTTGACATTTGTAAGACTCTCGCCACTGATTTCCTGGGAACAAGGTTGGTTTCCAAGCACTTTTATCATGAGAACACAGGCTGTAAAGCCCCAATAATTTTAGAAAGCTCCTTAAGTAACTAGTTCAAATTGCTACTAAATTCTTTAGATAAGAATTTAGTTTCTTATTCTTTAGATAGAATAGAGTTTGTTTTACAGGGAAATTTGGAATGCATTTCATTGAATTCACAGGCATGGACCTCAGTTAGATTTTCCAAATAAGAAATATATACACATTCTGTTCCAAGAATTTTGAGAACTCACCTTTCATTTCACTTCTGCATCTGTATTTTTAAGCATTTTCAAATTTGCTTTTTAAAAAGAAGGGCTTTGCCTACAGTGGATTTAAGTGAAGATTTTTTTCAGTAATAAATTTTGTCCCTTAGATGTGCATCACTGCATGGAATACTTTGCCTGAAATTAAGTGTATTCCTGACTGAAGCTTATTATGGTGTCAAGGGTCAAAGAAAGAGTAAACAGGTGAAAAAACGAGCAGTGAACTCCATTATCCCATCCTTCAGCATTAATTTTTAATTTTTAATATTTTTTTCCACTGAAATGGTTGTAGATCCCTACTGGCTTCCATTTATTATCTCAAAAAACTTTTTCAACAGGTTCCCGTTGACTAAAACTTGAATTTCACAATTAAACTCAGTGAAAGACGAAGATCCTGAGCGGCCTTTTCTCAGAAGTGATGAATACAAAACATTGGGAATACTGGGAAATATTTTTGCTGATGTAGCCTTGCAATATTAATCCAGATCTGCTCATTAAAACCAGATAATTGTGAGTGAAATGTTGGGTTATTATCGATGCATTTGAAAGTACATTTGAATGTACTGATTTAAGAGATGTTGTCCTGTACCCATAGAACCAGAGAATCCTATAGGTTGGAAAAGACCTCCAAGATCATCAAGTCCCAGCTTTGAATGCCATGGTGCCCACTAAACCAGTCAAACCAGAAAACACAATAGCCAAAACGAGACTTTACACACTGGAAAAAGATTCCCAAATAGTTTTTATGTTCTACTGCTGGCCTGGCAGTCAGTGAATAAGTTTAAACCTAAAAGAAGATTGCAAGAAAAAAAATCAAAGACAATAATAAAAGCCCCCCTTCCTAATTCAGAAGAATATCAATAAACAGATGAAGTAGCTCTGTTGCTTTTAAGAACCCAGAAAAGGAAGTTTCAGCCAAGGAAACGCATTGGAAATGAGGAATTTGCATGAAATTCCCTTTCTGAAAAACAAAACCTCCCAGCTAAAACGCTGCTAACCGAGTCTGTGAGAGCTCTGTCTTCAAAGTCCTGGGAGTGACGAGCCCTTCCCCCCAGTCTCCCTGTCAGGGGAATGCTAGCACACCAGTCAAGCAACCAAAACAGCAAACAGCTTCTGGGAACACGTCCTTTCACTCTTCTAAAACAAACTCATTGAAAACAAACACAACCCGAAGCACTTATGCATCTCCAAAAATACATCCTGCTGGGAAAATAGCAGCGGCGAAGGAACAGCAAAGGGAACACCAGCACATCCTGCAGAAAAACCCTGACTCACACATTTCCACAGCATTGCAGAGGAAGCCAAGCTCCACTTTTGAAATGTTAAGAGGGTTTTTTTCAATCAACAGGGTTAAAAGAGGCTGAGACACTGAGCCAGCAATGGTCCCACATGGAAGTGTTGTCAGTAAGCGTGGCTTCAAGGGGGTCTCCAAAGCAGACAATTTCAAGGCTTCATGGCCACCATGCTTTAAAATTCATCATCACTAACTATCTTCAATTTTTGGGGGGGTGTTTCAAAATCTAAATCTGAACAAGTGGTGGAGCAGCATCCATCACTAACTATCATCATTACTAAACTTCATCATCAAATTCATCATCACTAACTATCTTCAATTTTTGGGGGATGTTTCAAAATCTAAATGTGAACAAGTGGTGGAGCAGCATCACTTCTATCAGGGGACTGAGCTGTTCCCAAGTGGCTCAGGGCAGTGGAGCAGAGCTGATGCAGGGACCTGATTCCTGCAAAAAGCAGCAGCAGCCGAAGCAAGAGGCAGTGAATAATTGCTTGCCTTGCACCAAGGCGTGTGCACACTGAAATAGTGCAGCTGGCAGGGAGACAAAATACGTTTAGCAACACTTTTTTGTGAGAGGAAGACACTCTGAGCATAACTCTATCCATTTACATAAATATCTGCAGCCACAAAGGGGTCAGCAGAGACCCGTGGTACAGCTGCACAGAGAGAGCTGGGGAAAACACTTGGAAACAGTAGGATCAGCAAGACAAAAATAGGGAATTGAGAAGCAGGAGAGCGGTGTGCTGGGACCAGGTAATTCTACAGAATAAGCAAGAAAGGAGCCTGGTGAAACCAGAAAAAGTCCTGGTCTCAAAAATAATTTAAACTCTTTCAAGAGCAGATGAGATTATCCCCTTTTATTTTGGGAGAAGGGTAAAAAACACCAGCAATGGGAAAGGATATCTGGGGAGGAAACAGGACATTGACTCCAGCTCCTGCTCTCCAGCTGACGCTGCCACAGGCATTCTGGAGATATCTTCTGCTGGGACAGAACTCTCCAAACTGATGTAAAATCTGCTGCTTTCCTGTCCTTTGTCCTGTCCATGGGTCCTGTGTTTCACATGTTTTATTGGTTGGTATTGCTCAAGGCCAGGTTGGACGGGGCTCAGAGCAGCCTGGGCTAGTGGAAGTGTCCCTGCCCATGGAAAAGGGTGGCACTGGATGGGCTTTAAGGTCCTTTCCAACCCAAACTAGTGTGTGACTGAGATTCTGTGCCTGGTGTTGTCTGTGCTCCAAACATACCTGAAGCAGCTGCAAAAGGCCCTTCCCGCAGCCTGTCCCATATGGAATTTATCCTTGTGCCAGCCCTGTAACTCACACCACAGTCTCAGAGGAGAT
>VZTH01000804.1:39970-61789 GCA_013397815.1 Aleadryas rufinucha
GGACTGAGCTGTTCCCAAGTGGCTCAGGGCAGTGGAGCAGAGCTGATGCAGGGACCTGATTCCTGCAAAAAGCAGCAGCAGCCGAAGCAAGAGGCAGTGAATAATTGCTTGCCTTGCACCAAGGCGTGTGCACACTGAAATAGTGCAGCTGGCAGGGAGACAAAATACGTTTAGCAACACTTTTTTGTGAGAGGAAGACACTCTGAGCATAACTCTATCCATTTACATAAATATCTGCAGCCACAAAGGGGTCAGCAGAGACCTGTGGTACAGCTGCACAGAGAGAGCTGGGGAAAACACTTGGAAACAGTGGAATCAGCAAGATAAAAATAGGGAATTGAGAAGCAGGAGAGCGGTGTGCTGGGACCAGGTAATTCTACAGAATAAGCAAGAAAGGAGCCTGGTGAAACCAGAAAAAGTCCTGGTCTCAAAAATAATTTAAACTCTTTCAAGAGCAGATGAGATTATCCCCTTTTATTTTGGGAGAAGGGTAAAAAACACCAGCAATGGGAAAGGATATCTGGGGAGGAAACAGGACATTGACTCCAGCTCCTGCTCTCCAGCTGACGCTGCCACAGGCATTCTGGAGATATCTTCTGCTGGGACAGAACTCTCCAAACTGATGTAAAATCTGCTGCTTTCCTGTCCTTTGTCCTGTCCATGGGTCCTGTGTTTCACATGTTTTATTGGTTGGTATTGCTCAAGGCCAGGTTGGACGGGGCTCAGAGCAGCCTGGGCTAGTGGAAGTGTCCCTGCCCATGGAAAAGGGTGGCACTGGATGGGCTTTAAGGTCCCTTCCAACCCAAACCAGTGTGAGATTGAGATTCTGTGCCTGGTGTTGTCTATGCTCCAAACATACCTGAAGCAGCTGCAAAAGGCTCTTCCTGCAGCCTGTCCCATATGGAATTTATCCTTGTGCCAGCCCTGTAACTCACACCACAGTCTCAGAGGAGATCAAGCCACACTCCCCACCACGAGTGAGGCATCCTCTCAGCATCCTCCTGCTCCATACGGCAGGGGGGGAAGAGCTGCAAAGGCATTTGCTTTTGGCTGCTCCTCCAGAGAAGGTGTGCAGCACAGACTGCTCCTTTTGGAAAACCCAGCAAGCACGGAATGTGACAAG
The DNA here is from genome assembly GCA_013397815.1 of Aleadryas rufinucha. Lineage (NCBI taxonomy): Eukaryota > Metazoa > Chordata > Aves > Passeriformes > Aleadryas > Aleadryas rufinucha. The sequence goes on from VZTH01000804.1 coordinate 41,094, forward strand.
ATGCTCCAACAATTTATAAAACCCCAGAAAGACACCTCTCTCTCTCAGGCAAGTAGAGCGATATCTGTGCTCAAAGAAAGCACTCATCACATACAGATAAATTTTAATTCAATTGCTCCCAAGTGCCCAAGCCAGAAAAGACAGAAAGTGAAGTGGCCTCAGGCAACCAAGAGTCCCTTGGTTTACCTTTGCAGTCACCACAGGGAAATCACTCCTGTATTTTAGGAATGGAAAAATATCACATTTGGATTAAATAAATAGCCCTGACAGCACAAGACAAATCATGTTTGTTTGGCCCATGTAATCAGGACAGTGAGAAATGAGCTATTTACACTGATAATCTCAGGCTGTTATCAGTAAGATTAATTTGTCTGCAGAGACATTCCCAGGCAACCCCAAGATCCTGGACTATATTTATGCCACACTTTGGGGATTTATGAATTGAGAGAGTTAAGGAGAACATTGCAAACACTTTTAGATTCACCGGAACAAAACAAGAGAAAAAAACCTAAATTTAAGGATTTTGTTGTAAATTTGTTCCCTACAATCCAATGTTAACTCTGGGAATTTGGCCCAGATCTGTGAATTGAAGAAGCATTCCCTGGATCTTACTGCAATTTTCCATTCAGCAGCCTCCCCCCGAATTGCTGTTATTAGCATTCCCAGAAAAGCCTCCAGAGCAGAACCAGGCTCAAGAATGCATTTATCAGCAGATGCAATAACAGCAAATTTATTGCCCTGAGGAGGCAGCTTTGTAGATTATATATATATATATTTTTGGACACTGACTTCTGAATTATTTGGTAATCACTTTATTTGTTGGCCTTACGAGACACAGAGAACTGCAACTGTTCACTGACTGTTTGCCTCCACTTTTCTTGGTGTCATTTCAAGACTTGGAGCATTTGCTCTGGGCTAATTGGCTAATGCTTGTTCAAACTGACTCCTGCTTTAAATCTCTTCTCAAAGGAAGAACTCAGGGCAGCTATGAGAGAAATGATGCTCTTGGTTTTCTTTTCTACAGGAGTCTCACAAGATTTCTTTGTCCTTCTTGCTCCCCCCTTCTCTTCTCTTGCTGAGATGCTGTTTCCGCACCTCAGAACACCCAGCTTTAGTGGATGAGGTCAGCATTTGTCCAGATCCCTGCTCCAGATGGAGAATTAAGCTATTCAGTGACTCCTGCAAAGCTGCACAATATTTCATTCCAGTCCCATCAAAGTGAATGACAATAATGTTGAGATTTGAGTATCATTAATGCAATGTTCTCACAGGAGCTACTGGTTCTCTCAGGATATCATGGAATCACTGTGGCTACAGAATGCTCCATGTTGATCAACAAATCCTGACAAAACTTTTACAACAACGTCTTGTAGCTCCCCACAGGAGGTGGTCTTCACACAAGTGTCCCTCATTAGTTTTTTGTCACTGCAGTAAGCGAGCACGGAGAGAAAACCAACACAGATTTGGTCCGGGAAGAACAGGTGAAGAAGTCTCTTTATTTAATTATATACCACTTGTTTTATACCTTAGTATTCTTACAAGGTGTAAGATCATTGGACCTTTGGTCATCCACCTCCTGAAGTGGTCAGTCAGTTCTCCCAACACCCATTTCAAAATATTTCTCTGGTCAGTATCACAACAATCCTACAAACAGTCTGCAGGTGCAAAATAGCAAAGTTAGTTTATAAAACCCATATCATTGTTTCTAATAGTTTGCATGGAAAAGACAGAGCTCTCATGAATGCTGCAGCCTCACAAGATGCTGCAGAAAGCTGGAAAGTTTCTCTGCTAAAGCTTTTTAGCATCCATAGTTTTTCTCCTATTTCTCAATGTCAGCAAATTCATAAGAGCAGAAAAACTGAAAAGTCCCAGAATGCTCATCACCTGCTTTCTGATGTCCACGGAATCTCAGAATGGTTTGGGTTGGAAGGGACCCCAAAGCCCATCCAGTGCCACCCCCTGCCATGGGNGTGGTCAGTATTATAACAATCCTACAAACAATCTGCAGCTGCAAAATAGCAAAGCTGGTTTACAAAACCCACATCATTGTTTCTAATAGTTTACATGGGAAAGGCAGAGCTCTCACAAAATGCTGCAGCCTCACAAGATGCTGCAGAAAGCTGGAAAGTTTCTCTGCTAAAGCTTTTTAGCATCCATAGTTTTTCTCCTATTTCTCAACGTCAGCAAATTCATACGAGCAGAAAAACTGAAAAATCCCAGAATGCTCATCACCTGCTTTCCGATGTCCATGGAATCCCAGAATGGTTTGGGATGGAAGGGACCTCAAAGCCCATCCAGTGCCACCCCCTGCCATGGGCAGGGACCCCTTCCACTAGCCCAGGCTGCTCCAAGCCCTGTCCAACCTGGCCTTGGACACTTCCAGGGATCCAGGGGCAGCCACAGCTTCTCTGGGCACCCTGTGCCAGTGCCTCCCCACCCTCACAGGGAACAATTCCTTCCCAATATCCCATCTATCCCTGCCCTCTGGCAGTGGGAAGCCATTCCCTGTGTCCTGTCACTACATGCACAGGTGCTATTTTGAGACAGGGGTTCTTTGCTTGGTCTTGGGATTGATTTCTTCTCTTGGTAGTCATTTCCCCTCCAAAATTTTGGCCTGAGTCTTCACATAGGCAAAAAAGTAACCAAAAATAAAACTTCCCCCCACTAGGGCTCATGCAGTCTGGGGTCTGCTCTGGAAATTCTACTATTGATAAATTCAGATGGGAAAATACAGGAGAGAGTTTTCCAGGAAGGTCCAGTCCCTACAAACAATGTGTTTCATCAGGGTGGCCCTTTATCCAACACCACATTTCAGCATGATAAGAGATGTACTTCAGCCAACATGGGAAGAGGAAGAAGGTAATCAGAATTCTGGGGTATTTGCCAAAAAAACCCCCTCCTTTACCAATAATGAGTTCCTTTAAAGCTCACCCCAATCTCCAACTGGCAATATGAACTAAGGAAACAATATTTAGAACCCTTCTACCAAAATGGAAATACATTGTTAGACAATTTTCACTATAAATACATCCTCCTGTAGGATTAGGTGATTTCTGCTTTTTGTGAGCTTTAATTTATCTGCTCTAGGTGACAATTATCAAGCAGAAATCACAGCTATTATTCTTTTAATCTAATCAGCTATGGTCTAGTTTACTTCCAGAGGTATCCTATTGACTAAAAAAGAAAACTCTAATAATTCACAGTTTCTCTGGGATCAGTTTGTCATAATTTGATTAATTCCCTCCTCGTCTTCTTCTTGCTTTCTAATGTTATAAATCAGCCTAATCAAATTATTGTCACTTTCTCCATACAGGCAGAAAAAAGACAGATTGTCTTTGCTGTCAGCAGTTGGCAGAAGTCTGAAACACAAAGTTTGTTAAAACTTATGAACAAGCAAAAAGTACAGGCTCCAAAAACTGCAGATTCCTTCCAGAGCTCCACAGACAGGGCATATATTAATCATTCATACAATTTCATCTCCTTCTTATCCTCTGTCTTACTTAAATGCAGGAGTTTCGAGTCAAATTTATCATTGTAAATAACCAGAGCGGGGGGGAAAGAAGAGGAGATTTCTGCAAAAGCGGTGATTCATGAGGGAAACTTTGATTTTGCTTGATATGTCTTGTCTGAATATCTTTTAAATTGCTCAGCCTGGAGGCTGTATTTCACTTTTGTTTGTTATCCAGCGCTCGTCTGGAACAGCCCACGGTGCTGCAGTGCAGGAAACGTGGAATGCCAACGTTCTTCCCCAAATAAAAGCCATATTTCCTTGGGAAATGGTTCTCCTTGGAAATGCCTTTGACTCCCATAATATTCCACGTGCAGTTTTTGCTAAGAATCACATCTTCCTTCATTTTATCACCTCAAGCTACTGTAGTGATTAATCTGGTTAATTTAAGTTTGGAGAACATGCTTAGGTCGAACTTTTGATTTTACTGACTTCTCTAAAAACTTTTCTAAAGAGCAAGTGCAACTAATTAAGAATCTTCTTGCTGCCAATATTACATAATGAAACTAAATCACAGGATTATATAGTAACTGGGAATAATCTGATTCTGAGAATGTCGTGATTTATTTCCCCCAAAATGAGAGGAGCGCTAGGGAATAAGGCACAGAAACCTCACCTGGAGCAGTTTTCTAACTAAAGACTCATTTTGAAAATGACAAAATAAGATTGGTACAGGTTGTACAAACGAGAAGGAAAATAATTTAGCTTTATGTAAGTGTCATTATGTTTGGCTTCAAGCTCACAAAAAAGCAAAAACAAGATGAATTCCAATTAAGCCTATAATATCATTAAGTGAAAAAACCAGACTGGTGCAATGTTCCTGATGAAAGCTCAGGATTGATGGGAGGTGGGAAACTTTTTCATAGAAGGAGAAGGAAGTCTGTGTACATAGGAATAAAATGCTACAAACTTACACAAAACGTGTTGATTCACTTCCAAGAACATCTTTGCTTCTGTCCTTCCTCCAGCTGCAGTTCTTGCACTGGTATTTTACAGCCCTGGGCAGGCTTTAAGGAAACTGTCACACTTGCCAAGCCATTAGACTGTAAAACTTTTATTCTCCCATTAAAGCAGTGGAAGATGAGGCTGGACCAGACTGTCCAATACAACTGCTCTGGAAAGGGATAAATCTGGGTAAATAGAGTTGATCCAACACAACTGCAGCGTTAGGGACTCTTCTGTTCTGCTCAGTGACAAAGGGACCAGAAAGGCTGGATTTAATCTCCTCTGGTTTTTGTGATGTCAGGTAAATTCACATCATCAGTGCAGCACTGAGAAGGAAAAGGCCTTCCAAATGATCAACATCTATATTTTATCAACATTTTCCTTGGCTCCTTGTCCTCACCAGACACATCCTCTGTTGTGACTGGCGCAGAATTCCCCATCAATCAAAGAATTCACAGGTATTAGGAGTCTCCCTCTCTTCTTCTCGGAGAGAGAACAGAACGTTTGAGTGAACTCCCCCTGCCAATTTTTCTGCCAACTCCCTCCAGAGCTGTATCTGTCTGGATTTCTCCATTGTGAAAGCTCTCATCCTAAACTCCACAAAATATAATTGTGTGAGGGATTCCAAAGGCCTGTTCGTGTTATGTAACACCATATTCATTTTGGAATGGAGTTATTCACAGATGTAAATGTTTCACACAAATGTTTTGAAAAAAATCCACAATAACAACAGAAAACTCTGGAAAGTGACCTGGGAAGATCAGGTGGAACTTCACACAGGGAGCTGAATTCTGTTCCCTGTGGCAAATGTTTCATCCATCACATTCTCCACAAATATAGATTTTTACAAGCTTCTTTTGAGAAAAAAAAAAGAAAAAGGAAAATTAAATGAGTAATTAACAATGTATAACAAGCTTTCCCGAGCCCTGACACTTAGAAAGTCAAACCCATCTAGTCTAAGCCAAACAAAAGGTGACCTAGACATGAAATGAAGGTCTACCCATGAAGCAAGACTCAGAGTGCCTAATTAAGGCTCCACAAAATCAAGGGAAGAATGGCAAAAAAGCCCCAGTTATTACTAAAACAATGGAACTTCCGTGGATAAAATGAGAAAGTTCCTTCATGTCAGCCCACAGAAAAGAAGGGAGTGCCAGGACTTACACTCCTTGGATGAGCTCAGACAGGTGATCATTTCCAGCACATCAGTGAAAAGCAGTAGGAAACAGCTGTCTCATCTGCAGGCCTTTCAAATGTCAAGTAGCTTCATGACTTCAATCAGAGATTTTCTCTTCTAATAGACTTTGTGCTTCACAAGTGGGAGGTGCTGCCCCTGAACTTCTGTCACCGAGGAAATTAGAGATGGCTGTGATGGGGGGATTTAAAAGAACGACTGATCAGGCCGATTTCAAGCTCCAATCCCAAACTCCACTGAGTTCATTCACTCAGAAGACACTTCCTGCTAACAGTTAAATGTTAATTAAGATCAGGACTAGTGGTGCAAAACCAGCAGCTTTCCATCCCCACTAATTCTAACCCAGCACTGAGTACACAGTATTTTGGAGGTAATGCTGAATTGTTGGCGACGTGAGAGGGAAATAAAACCCAAGAAAAGCAAGTGATGAAAAAGAAAATAATTGATCCCCTCCAAACAGCCCCTGAGCAATGGCAACACCCACCACCCTCCACCTACCCAGGTCTATTACTGAGCATGATGTCAGATGGTCTGGCTTGGTTGGGATCAGCTGTGCTGGCTGTGTCCCCTCCCAGCTCCTTGTGCACCCCCAGCACCTCGCTGGGAGGGTGAGGAGGAGTAAATTCTGTGTTGAGCACAGATCAGCAACAACTGAAACACCAGTGTGGTACCAGTGTGGTACCAGTGTGGTATCTGCACTACTTTCAGCATTATTCACACAATTTTAGAACACAGCCCCCTGCAAGCTGCCATGGAGAAATTGAACTCCACCCCAGCTAAAAGCAATACCTGGTCACAGTCCTTGGGGTCTTTCAGTCAGGAGGTCATGCTGGAATTCCCTCTGACGTGAGGAGTGGGAACCACAGTGGCCTCAACTTCTTCCTTCTCCCGTCTTCCTCGTTTGTGTTCTTACTGACTGAGAACAGTCTCCCTGCTCCCAGGCCACTTCCTCCCCTCCTGGAAAGCAGGATCCCATAACAAAATAAAATCCTGACATTTTATTACTTTTTTTTCTTGCTGTTTATCCTTTTAGGTGTTCAGGAGGATTCAGTCTATTTGTAATCACTTGTGCTCGTGTTTTCCTTATTAAAATGGATATACCACAGCCTGTTCCAAGCTGTTTGTGAAGATCCCTGTCCCTGGGATTGGGCATAGTCACAGAAGGAGATGTCTGGCAATGTCCCCAGCACAATTTCTTTAGTTTATGTTAAAATTACAGAGTGTGGCCAGAGTTTTAAATCCTTTCTTGTTTCTCCCTTATGTACAGTGAGCATTTTTTTTGTCTGAGAAACACTCCCAAAACTTGCATCAGAGGTGAGACAAAAATGAATGACAGACCTAATAAGTTACTGGATGTATTATGTAGTCACAGCCATGAAATCAGTTCTTCAGCTTTCCTCCCCTGCTAACACTGTGTTATTTACCTGTTATAATTAAATCTACAACCTATTTTTAACTTGGCCTGAATGGCCTAGAGATTCAGCAGGACCTACTGGAACCTACAGCTCTCTGTGGCTCAGAACACCGATAAAAAATCAACCAAATTAGGTGTACTGAAAATTGTGAAGGGATCTCCTCTTGCCTAAGAATTCAGAGGGAGATGAAAACAATGTTTATTTCCCTAAGATTAATAAACCTTAATTTTGTCTATTATAGCTGAAGATGAACAAACAAAACTAACTGAAATTAAACCTTCTCCCTCTACTGTTATACAGGAGATAACTGGGATATGAGGCAGGGAAGGATCTGTAATATACTCAAATATCAAACCCTAAACAGTAAAAGAAGAAGAAAATGCCACCAGTTTTTATTTGCCAGATTTTTCTCTCATTTACCCTTTTTGTCTTACTTAAGCTCATTTAATACACTCTATGTGGAGACAAAGATTCCCTGCCCCCCATCTGCTCTGTTCTTCTGACTTGTTCCCTTTTTGACCCCAAGGAATTTAATTCCCACCAGGAGCTCACAAAGCACAACCTCACAGACATATTTCCATCAAATGGAAAACTAAGCAAAGAAATTAATGGGGGCCACTATACCTCGAATCCATGGATAAGTAAGAGATCTTTTTAAAGTCATAAAATGTTTCCTATGTAGCTTCTTAAAGTAACAATTTTCTGAGAGAACAAATGAAATCCAGTGATTGTCACATCCCCACGTGTTTAGCAAAGAACCTGAAGGATATTTAGCTGATGCAGACGGTTTGAAAAGGGAATGTTTACATTAGGGTCCTATTTAAGCCTGACAGGGAACTAATATAAAATATAGGAGTTTGAAGTACATGGAAATACACAAATTGTTGCAGACAGAAGGGCGGCTGCAGGGGTGCTCTATGTATAAGATGAAATCAGGGACTGATTTGGGTTAGAAGGGACATTAAAGATTATTTTGTTGCACCCCCTGCCATGGGCAGGGACACCTTCCACTGTCCCAGGTTGCTCCAAGCCCCATCCAACCTGGCCTTGGACACTGCCAGGGATCCAGGGGCAGCCACAGCTTCTCTGGGCACCCTGTGCCAGGGCCTCCCCACCCTCACAGGGAAGGATTTACAGCACTGCAAACATATTTTATCCACTTTTCTTAAAGCCTCTGTAAGAATTGCTGCAAGCTTTTGCTCCAGTAGGTAATATTTTCACTTCAGCCAACAGAGATCTGGGAAATGAAATAAAGCATCAATGTAGTTCATTCCTGAAATAGTCACAAAATTGTCATATTTCTAACTTGACAGAAACCGCACTTTCTAGTCTATAGACTGTTTCAATCTTTCAAAAAGTTTCTTCAATTTAGGAGAAACATTGTGGCAAAGGAGCTCTCAGGAGCTGCACATTTGAAGTAGTGATGAGTAATCTTCGACATTTGGACTCCGAGTTCTAAAAGCTCCCTTTTCCTGAAGGGAGCCTGGAGTGGGGAAAGGACGGCTCAATGAAAATGTCAGAGGCTGTGTTCTCCTGGAGGCCTGGCTGAATGCTGACAAAGTCCTTTTCCAATTTCCTTTAAAATGGATCTGGGAAACGTTTATTAGTTCTTCCTGAAGTGCCTGTAATTACTTTGTCTGTGCTGCTCAGTCTGGGCCTGCAGGCTGCTTTGCACAGACGTCTCCTGTCCTCCTGCGCCGGGTGCTCTGACAGCAGATATTAACTCTCCAATACAGAGAAAGTTCAGATGTAATTTGGGATCCTCACCCATGCAAAGCTGCTGCAGCTGACACTGAGAACTCCTTCAGATCAGATTTTACAAGAGTAGTAGTGGATGTTCAGTGATAACAACAGCTTTACTTACTTATAATTTTATTTATGTCACAGAATCATTGAGGTTTGAGACCATCGAGTCCAAGCTGTGCCTGACCAGCCCAGAGCAGATCCAGGCCTTCCTTGGGCACCTCCAGGGATGGGGACTCCAAACCTCCCTGGGCAGCCCCTGCCAAGGCCTGACCACCCTTTCCACAGAGAAATTCCTGCTGATGTCCACCCTGAGCCTCCCCTGGCCCAGCCTGAGGCCGTTCCCTCTCCTCCTGTCCCTGTTCCCTGGGAGCAGAGCCCCACCAAGCTCCACAGTCCTTGAGGCCCAGGTTCTGGTAACCTCAAAAACCCTATGGAAGAGCTCTTAAAGCAAACATCACTCCAACTTCAGTAAAAGTGGGTTTTATGGAGTATGGACACACTGGCTTTTGAAGCCATTCAATCCATTTCCTTCAAGTCTGGGAATGCACAAGAATTCAATTCTTTTTTAGAAAACTCCCAAACCAGAAGATGCTCTCCAGAGGGATATCTTAGGCAATAACTGGAATTCAATCCACAGGATCAGATTAGAGCCAGTCTAACCCCAAATCCTCCAAATTCTGAGTGTCTATCACCGCTCTGCTGTTCAGATCTGTTCCTGATGCAGAGTTTGGAAGACAGACAGAGCTGTACATCCAAGCTGGGGATTCACGTGGTGCAGAAATATTTCTGCACCAGCCTGAAGTAAAACTGCACCCAAAGGTTCATGGGGGAGAAACCCCACCTGGCCTTGAGAAATTTTATCAGCATTTTTCCAGTCTCCATGTTAAAGTAACAGCCACAGGCCAAATTTCAGGGATAATCTCTGCAATGGGATTGATTTCCCTGATGATTTTGGAGCCTTCAATTTCTTTCCATGCCTCTAGAAACTATGCAGAAAGTCTTCTTTTCAGGAAAACACCTCATTTGTTGTCATTTATCAGCTTCATTCCAAATATTTGTATGTTTTAGAATTCTTTAAGCTTCTGATTTGGATCATTAACACAAGAAAAATCTCCATCAAATGTTACATTATATTAAATTCTCTTAGGCACAAAAGGTATTGCAAGAAATTTTCAACTTCAGGTCCTGGGCTCTGTTAATTTTCTGTCAGCAAATAAAACCATTTTCCAGTAGCAAATTTAATCAATATCCTATCACAGTCTTTTGAGCTGTCATTTAAATGTTTGTCACAAATTATCTCTGTGAAATGGCTCCAGAGATTGCAGGACAGGTGTTTTTACTGCTGGTATCTACAGACCAATAACCTGAGAGAATAACCCAGTGCATCCTTGAGTTTTAAGCAAAAGCTGATTTACTTTGTGAGTTTATTTTGTGACTTTACTGTGTGGTTCCTTTTTGCTGCAAACCTGATATAAAAGTGGATATTCTTTCTCGTCACTGAGCATTAATTTATTTAAAAATATAATGAAAGTCAGGATATGTATTCTCCTTGTGATTTTATTAAGTAACTCCAACTTTCAGTCAAAAGTCCAGCCTGCATTGATTAGAAGAAATAGGAGTTTTCTAAAGTCAACATTGCCTGAAAATTACTATTTCATTGTTCTGCATCTGTTGAATTGAGTTAAATAAGGTAATGCATAGTCAAAAAATCCAGCTTCAATTCTTCTTGACCACCTTAAGAAAAAAAAATTGCTGCAAACACCTAAAACTTTGCAATGTTTTCATTTTTTATTCACAATAACCCTGAGTTATCTTCTGGAAGGAGACTTGAAAGCACAGTGCTGATAATGTTTAGAAATGAGCCTTTCCCAGAATTATTTAATTGGAAACAAAAGCAAAAAGTATTTCAGCAGAGATCAGCTTTTATATGGGTTTTGAACATATTTCTACCTTGAGTGACATGTTCATGAGCAGGAATGCAATGAAATAGTGCCATTTGTCTATTTTTTCTTCATTTTCTCATCATGCCTATTCCCAGCCTTTTGTCCATACTAATCTAATCACTGAGGCAGTTTGACAGCTAAAGGAAAGGCAGATTATCAAGAGATCATTTTGGCTGTGAGACTGCAGGATGAATATGGTAAGAGAGGATAAAAAGAAGTGAGACCTCAGAGAATGGAGTTTATTGTCTTCTCTCAAGGCAGTCCCAGGGAAACCCTGGAAGCAGAGTTTACAAACCAGACAACAAGAGCAGCTGTTCCCTGGTTTGCCATTTGGTTGGGAGCTGATTTCTGCACATCTCAGCCTAAGTACTTTAGAGAAGAAATGTTATTCTTTTTCATAAACCAGTTCTTTTAAGAGGGCAATTTCCCACAGCCATAAAACTTACCTAAAATCATCCATAAAAACTTTGAAAGACCTCAGCCATTGAAATTTATCTGTTTACTTGACTGCCGTGGTTTAAAAATCATTAATCCATTACCTATCCCCCAAAGAAAGGTGTTGCAATTGAGCAGTTTGAATTTGGGGCTATTTTACTGTAAACATCAAATATCTTAAATACTTTTGTAACTCCAGAAATGCACAGGTTCAAGGATGTCTCCAGTATCAGCATCTCCTGTCACTTCAGAATAATTAAAGGAAACATTCTCTGGGAAGGAAAGGTCAAATGGACAGATTATTGCTGGATACCCCTGGGCTGATTTTTGAAAGTTTAGGAAGTTGAGGAAGATTTTTTTTTGCATCTAGATCAGTTCTGCATGTCAGGAAACATTAAAAGGAAGTGGTTTAGATCACCTAATTTTCAATCTGCATTTGGATTCTCCTTAAATTTATTTAATGATGTTCTGTTTCATTAAGATCTTCCAGTCTGATTTTTATTCCTTCTCAATTATAACATAAGAGACCAATTAAAAACAGGCTGGTATGTCATCATCATTACATCTTTGTGGTGGAGTCGTAGGAAATTATGTGGATTTAGAGTCTCCCAGAGGGATATATTGCTGTCAAACAACAACTGACTGCAAGAGCAACAACCTAACTCCAATATTGGCAGGAGGGACAATGTGGACTTTTATTTTATCTAATCCCACATCCCTTTTGCCTGCTCAGAAAATCTGGATAACCACCTTGGTTCAGGTTGGGCACCTATTTAGATCAGTCTCGTGCCAGTCAGACTCAGATCAGGAGTTCTGACTCTGCACGATTTAGGAGCATTTATGGGTGTCAAGTATTTACCAGGAGATGCCCTCAAAAGTTTCCTGGATTATGGAAGTAGCAACTTTAGCAGCAGCACAAGGAGGTACCAAACACCTTTGTTTTTTATTTTTCATTTCAAATAGGTCTGGAAAAACACATTCAACTATTATTGAAACTAAAAACTACACACGTACTGAAAAAAAAATAAATTGAGAATTGGAGTTGTTGAGGAACTTAAAGTGAGAGGTACCAGTTTAAAAAGGCTGAGCAATTAAAAGGAACCATTTAGCCAATAATTACCGTGTTTTAACTTGAATTTCCTGGGAATTTTGATCATAGCAATTCATTAGCCTTGTCTCCCAGATTTCCAGAACATTTTTCTGGAATTTTTAATGGACCAGCTGATACCATCACAAATGGAGTACATAAGGAAAAAGAGGACAAATAGAGTCAAAGAATAACAAAGGTTGGAAAGGATTTTTAAGATGATCAAGTCCAACCATCAACCCAGCGCCGTGTTCACCACTAAGCCTTGTCCTCAAGTGCCACATCCCCCGGGGTTTTTCAGCACTTAAATAAATAATTCAATTCCAATTCTTGAAAAGACATCAGAATATTTTTTCCCAAGGTCCCATGATACTCCATGATTATGTTGAGACTGTGCCAGACTTACAGAGACGTACAAGAACCTTCTTTTGGTAAGAAACACCCAACGAGGTCTCTTAAAAATGTCCATTCCTTGGCTCAGTGTGGCCAAAGGAAACCTCTTGGTGCAGGAGGCTCCAAGAACATGCTCCATGTAGGAATCGTGCATGAATTTTCCTCCTGCCCAGCAGATAAATTTTTACAGGAATTTCTGCAGCTCTAAGTATGACATGGACAGTTTCCCAATGCTCATCTTCTTCCACACAGCCAGATTTTCAGCTTACAAAAAATCCCTCAGGGAGAAAAAAAATATATTATTTAAGAAAAAAATAACATTAGGTGCAAAGTGAAAGTCAAAAATCAATAGAAAGTCCTAAATATAAGGAAAGGAAAATTATACTGGAGGGGAAAAAAAAGCCTTCCTTTGATCAGAGAGGCCATTTAAAATAATAGGGCCTGCAGTTATTTTTAATGGAGTTTAAAAGCATAAATGAGGTTTAGCATTATGGAAAGTAAAAGATTAGTACTGGACTAAGTCACGTATTTTCTTTAACTTTGGGCATAAAATGCTTTGAAATGTCTGTGGCGTCATTAGCATTTATAATTTAGGGCAGGTTTTGCACTGCTGGTAAATGAAAATCGGAGGGGTTCCCGCCACTTTTAAAATTAACAGTTCATTTCAAATTCTCACATTTCTATTTTTAAAGCAAAATGCTAAATTAATTTTATTTTCAAATACTACAGGAAGCTTAAAAATTAATTACAGAGACTAAAGTATTAAAAGAGAAAATAATCAAGTCCAAATGGACTTTTAATGCTTGGCACATCAATTACTGTCTTTGTGCAATAATTAAAATAGAGGTCATGAAAAAAAAATCTGTCCCAGCTTCATCTTGGATGGTTTCAAAATTGAGGGATTTTTTTTGTATTTATTTATTTTATAGAAAATAGAAAATTGCTATTTCCAAGGCATTTATAGGACACTTTCATTTTAATCAGCTCAAAAAAAAAAACCCAAAACAAATGTGAGCATGTAAACAGTGCCAGGGTATGGGAAAACCCTGATCCTCGTTCTTGTCCCTACAAGACCATACAAACATTTTGTGACATGGCTGCATGGCAAAGGTTGGGCTTGATGGTCTTGGAGTCCTTTTCTGGCCTTCATGACTCTGTGATTCCATGAATAAATAAAAGTAGGAAATTGCAAAATATTTTTTTTAAAATAAACCGTATTTGTAGCACCCAAATTGTCATAGTTTCCAAGTTAGTCTCCATTTAGTCAAACCACATGGGACAGAGGAAATTACAGGTCTGTGGATTATGTCAATGAGATTGGTGAACCAAAACTTGCCATGAATCCTTAAAATGCTCACACTAACCCATGGCAGAGGCGAAAACTCCTCAGTGGAATTGGAAAAAGGACTCGAGCTCGAGTTTCTACCTGGCTGAACTGGAAATCCATTCAGAATTAGGGCAGATGATCATTCCTCTGCTGTTCATACTCCCAGTCCCATTTCTCGCAACAAATTATTTATATCAACATTTACTGATTAAAAAACCCCAAATAAACAAAACTAAGGGACCTTCAGATATTTAGCATTCAGTTTCATGTTATTTTTTTTCCTTTCCTTGAAAGTAAAACCCTCCCTTAGCCACAAACATCTCTACCAGTCCACACCAGGGGTGAGGCTGTGGCACAGAGAGCTGAGTGGGCCATTGCATTCAACTGAAACATTCCTCTAATTCACAATTTAACAACATGATCTCCTGGAATTTAGAGGAAACATGAATATTCCTGATAAATGCCACATGGCACGAGTGTGGGAAGCTCTGTGACACCTGGGGACACTGGAACAGGAGTTTTTTGGGAGCAATGTAAACGTCCAGAGCTTCCCCCATCCTCACAATTGCCATATTTAAATCAATTTAAATCTGTTCTTGGTTACCTTCTCCGTAGCCTACAAGTGTTTCTTCAAAACATAAGGAGCCACCTTCTGATATTTGCTGGCTGCTTCCCAAAAGAAGTTCTGCTTCACTTGGCACTTTCTCTGTCTGTTCTAATGATTTTAAAGCCTACCTATATTTTAGAAAATTGATTCTAGCAGGCAAAATATGTTATTTCAATTCTTCCCAGACTCCAATAATGTTATATTTCAGCTGTTCAAGCAAATGGCAAATTTCCATTTCTAAAATAAGGGAAAACACAGCTTTTTATGAGTCTAACCCTATTTCACTGCTAGCTATGTATGAAAAAAGCAGAAAAAAAAACATTTTAGAGATCATTGGTTTGTCTTCTCATCCCAGCATGGCTCTTTTAGAGGTGTTTTTAAAAATACTGATGTAAGAGTTAAACAACTCAAGAGCTGAAAACATAAATTAGGGTAAAATCCTCATTTAAGGATCAGCAAGACTTCCTAATTTACTTAAAAGCACGTGATGCAAAAATGGAAAACAAAGTCTTAAAGTCAATGTGATGTGAAATGAAAGACTGAGTGAATTAAAATGTAATCAATTCCCACTTGCATTCCTCCAAACGAGGCTTTTGATTTTTCTTCCTTAGGAATTCTGTTGCTCTGGTGACATGAGGAGCATCTGTAAAGTTTAGCTCAGACAGGACCTCGAGGAGCCACCTGAGCCAACCCTGTAGGTTCAGCTCCATGAGGTTGGTTTGTCCTATCTCATTAGCCCTTTTCCAGACTTTTTTTTTCTCAAATATTGAATAAACTGGGATTGCTCAACAGAGATGGATTAAGAAGAAAGAAGAGAGAGAACTCTGGAATCTTCAAGCACATATGTTTGTACAAAAAGGAGAGGAACGGTTTGGTGTGAATATGGGAATAATGGTGAACTGGGAGAGATTCTGGGAATTGGAGAGCTCTCTCTAAGCTAAAGTTGGACCAATGGTCACTACATAAAAATAATCACTTTGTGCATTCCCTTCTAGCCCAAAATCTGCTTCCCCAGTTTCCTTTCACTCATTCTTTTCACATAGAAGTTTCGCTAAAAAGTGACATCCTGCAATGCCTTTAGCATGAGAGGCCAGCCCCTACCACACCCACAGCAGGCAGGAAACTGCACTTGTTTGCAGGTGATTGCAGCACTGATGCTTCAACTGGAAAGGAAATTCCTGTATCCACTCAGGAATTGTCCTGAATAAAAGTCCAGGGATACATTATCTAGAGCTATGAGTTTCTTTAAAAAAAGATGTCCATTCAGAAACATCCTTGTTTCCTGTCACTTCATATTAAGCCAGGTGAATGACCTAAATTGCAGATGTCTTCTACCTTTCAGCCCAGAGAGTTGAATTCTTTCTCAGTGCTAAGAAGTCAAAGATCCAGGATAAAGCCATGGAATGATGTGCCCTGTCCCTGGCAGCAGCCAGGTTGTAAATACAGGGTGTAACACAGAAGAGCAGCTGCCCTCTGAACTCGTTCCTGCTGGTGAGTCCTGGCCATAACTGAGTTTAGGCAGAGCTCTGGGACATTATTTTTAAAATGAGCAGGAGGAGGCTTTTTTAATTATTGTTTTCCTTCTGCAAATAATTTTGCTTCCTTATTACACCTTTTCTTCATCTGAAGTAGGATTTAAAGGGTCCAATTACTAATCTGACAGCTTTTGTCTGATGTTGTTACAATCATAATAAAGCACTCTCAAAGTACACTCTGGATGTTCTCTGATTTAATTCCATGAAAACATTTTCCACAAAAAGCACTGATTTTAATAATCTGTTTTCTCTCAGTGTTTCAGAGTTCAGTGTCCAGAGAGCCTGCAGGGTCTTCCCTACCTTCAACGTGTTGCTCCTCAGGGGACAGGGGTGGGTCTATGGGACACTGGTGGCTGTCCTTTGGGAATCCAAGTTCTGTATGTAATCATGTTGTAACCCTAAATTGTAACACTAATTGTAACACTAATTGTAACCCTAATTGTAACACTAAATTGCTAATTGTCAAATGTTTAAAGCATGATGAGGTTTATCTCCCCTCGATGTTCAAAGTCAAATTCATTTCTTCTCCAAATCTTCCTTCTACTTTGAGCTAAATGAACTGGCTTAGTTGGCCAAGCAAAATGCAGAATTAAGCTGCTTTTAAATTTCATTGTGGGGCAACTTTTTAAATCTGAGTGAAAACTTGGTTTTGTTTTCTATGTAGGTATAATTCATATGGGATTAGATTTGAGCCACCTGTCCCAGCACTCCAGAGCCTGACATCGGTGCACTGAAAATGGATTCTGCCTTGAATGTAGAGATCCTGGAATGAAGGAAGGCTGAGGGAAAGTTTTCAGCACGACTTGGAGGCTTTTCTATAGTGGAACACAGAGGGAAGCCACCCGATGTTGGGGTGTTCTTGCAACAGGCCATAAAAGGAGCAGGTGTTAAGAGCAGGATGAAAATCCAGGAACTCGAAGTTAATTCTGCACCATTTCATTCCCAGAGGCACCTGCAATTAAACAAAGGGTGGAAGCACCATCCATCCAAGGAGAAGCAGAGCTGCAATCCACTCAGTTTATTTGTAACACTTGTGCAGACAAAAAGCTTGGGGGGAACATTCAAGAGCAGAACCCTTGCAGAGGAATGCTCAGCTTTGGGAGTCTGGTTACAACTCTGCCAAAATTTGAGGTGATTTTCCACCAGTCTCTTTTTCAAAGGTTCCACAAATCCCTTTCAGAGAACTTCACCCTAAGGCTTTGTTTTCTAATAATCAGTATTTAACATATGGAATCATTCTGTCTCAAGAAGTGTGTTCTAAACAACATCCTCTCAGGGTAAACACAGCCGTCACAGAAATTCTTCTCTCAAATTACCCAGCCAAAAAGCTTTTAATGTTAAATGCCAAAGATTGTGAGGAAAACTTGAGCATTTTCTAAAATAATTAATCTATTGGGTCATAGTTTATTCCTCAGGATCAGATAAATCTCCTGCCAAATACAGAAAAACACCTCCCTAGTGTGTGTCTGCTTTCATTCCTGGATCAGAGCTGTTTCTACACAGAATAATTATTCCTGTCTGTTAATTAGGAATGCGTTCTACACCACACAACTGCTCAAAGCTAAAGTAAAGCTAGGGCTGGTTTCAGCCCTAGATGGGTTTGAAGCAAAAGAAATCAGGAAACTGGAAGATTAAAAAGAAGATCTTCAGACTAAAATCGTAAAGAATAGCAGTTCCCCTGCATATAGCACTAGAAAAAGACAACCTAAAATTAAGCTGAGTGTATTTTAGGAAGATGAGGCAAGGTTCCAGCTGCCTTCCCAGGAATATCCACTGCCAGGTAATCCAGGTGAGGCTGGGCTGGGCTGAACTGCTGATAAGACCCCTGGAAAATAATTATCATTAAGCAAAAGTAAGGAAAGAAATTATTCTAAATACTTTTTTTTTATAGATTCACATAGGAACTTAAGTGTATATTATTGAGGGTGAAACTGCTGCTCATCCAGCATATCAGGATGAAGGGGAATGATCAATTCAAATGGAAGTATGACTGTGAAAACACCAGTATTTAACAGTGATTGTGGCTGTGGGAAAGGTGGAGAGAAGGGGAAGTCAATCTAAAGCATTTCTCTATTCAGAAAGCTTTCAGGTATGTCTGGGATGTTCCTTTCCTTGAATGACAGATAAATGTATCCTGGGAGTATTCCAGGCCAGGTTGGTGGGGCTTGGAGCACCCTGGGATAGTGGGAAGTGTCCCTGCCCATGGCAGGGTGTGGCACTGGATGGGCTTTAAGGTCCCTTCCAGTCCAAACCATTCCATGATTTTATTAAAATCTACCAAAACTTTTTTTTTTTTAACAAAATGATTTTGAAAAATAACTGACTGATAGCTAAAATTTATAAAAGTTAAATCTTAAAATTAAAAGATCAACCCTACAGCACTTCTGTGGCAGCCTCTTCTTCCTTCATGAGACCTTCTGGTTTGAGCAGCACAGCCCTGGAGCACGAAACAGCTCACTGGATTCAGCCACAGGGAATTCAGCAGCACTGAACCCAGAAACTGCTCCCTGCAGTCAAAAACGTGATGGAGTCTCATTAAACACAGAGAATTTCTCTGTCCCTCCTCAAGTTCTGCACGGCAGCAGAAGCACAGATTCCACCAAAGTGTTTCAATATCTGCTCCCTCAGCTCAGCACACCACTGCGCTTTCCAGAGTCCTTTACCACAGAGCAGGACAAAAAGTCCCAAGGAAAGAAAAATGCCAGCAAGGATATAAACGTTCCATTTATGGACAGCCAAAGTAATACCTTAGAAACAACCTGCCAGAAATAATTAGGATATTGGTTTTAATAATAAGGAATAAGGACGGCAGTAGATTTATCTTATCTGTTAAAACAGGGCCCACTGTAAATCCATCAGGGGGTTTAATCAGACAATGAGATGCTCTGGGAAGTCTCCTGAGCTCTGCTCTGCCTTGTATAAGCACATTTCAGTAATTGTTTCCAGTGCCCTTTGTACTGCCTAAATGAATGATGAATAGTTATTAAAAGCACGGCTCAGAAGGGTTATTTATGCGACATATTTCACAAAATGCATGTTTAATTAAAAATCAGCAGTGCAATTATGAGCATCATAAAGGAAATAACAAAAGCAATATTAAACTGTTAATTAGGAGTTTTTTCTCTTCGAAATGAAGTCAAGGCACTCCATGTGCATACATAAAATCCCTCATTGAAGGTATTTTACTTACTTCTGTTGGTATTAGCAAAAATATTAATCAAAATGTGGAAGAAAAGCAGCTTTCACTGAATGGCCCTTTTGGGATTAAAGACTTTTAGTCAAAGAATGAGCTAACTTCTCTCTAATTTGATTTCATATCTTATACCTGCTCTTTCCAGGTAGCAGGCAATCTTAGAATCATGGAATCACTGGATGGTTTGGGTTGGAAGGGACCTCAAAGCCCATCCAGTGCCACCCCCTGCCATGGGCAGGGACCCCTTCCACTAGCCCAGGCTGCTCCAAGCCCCATCCAACCTGGCCTTGGACACTTCCAGGGATCCAGGGGCAGCCACAGCTTCTCTGGGCACCCTGTGCCAGGGCCTCCCCACTCTCACAGGCAAGAATTCCTTCCCAGTATCCCACCTAACCCTATCCTCCTTCAGTCTGAAGGCAATAAAGTTGTAATGCAAGCCACGATGTGGATTCTGGAAGGGTTAGAAAAATTGAAATGTTGACTTCCCATAATTATTTCTCTGTGGTGAAATCACTCATCATCTCTCCTTGTGAGCTAGAAAAATCATTCTGGAATAGCTTTCCATATAATCAATATTTCTCAGGTTCATTGGCCTCCAAAAGCAAATCAAGAAGTAGTAAGAATGGATTTCAAAATTGGAAGGTTCAGATAAATGCATCATAATTGATGAAGCGACAATTTTGATATCCAGTTGTGCTTTCTGGCCACAAAAGAACACAACTCATTAGGTGGTTGGAGCTCCTCAGCTCCCCAGCTTCCAGTTACGATGAGAGCCGAGAGTTTTTGTGCCATTACACATCTTTAAATTCCACTTACTTTATATGCTGTGCTTCTTCACCCGTCACAATGACCCTGCAACCTAAATATTAAAAAGGAAAACAAGAACCCCCCTTATTTTTGCAATCAAGCCAAACATTCCTCATGAAGACACACCTGTTCAAGTATTCATCCAGAGCTGATAAGCTTCATGCATTTTTGAAGAGCCATTTTCTGCGCCAGTCGCCAGCAATGTCACACTGTCAACGCAGCAGTGACGCTCCTGCACAAAACGTGAAAAACGAGCACAACTCTCTTGCTGTGAGCCAGAAGATGTTTATTGGTAGCAGCAAGCGTCCGAGGAATGTCCAAAAGGAAAGCCAAGAAAAATAAAAAGAGCAAAAAAGAAACCGGGTCCGCGGCGATCAGACCCCGGGCCACCGCACGGCTGCCCTAGGACAGGGAGCTGTATGGTGCTGGGGTGAACTCCGGCTAGTCCGAGGCTCAAAGCAATTATAAAAGTCTCTCTTAGAGAGAGAAGAGGCCAGCACCCAGCACCAGTTCTTCACCACCACTGATTGGAGGAGAAAGACCCAGAACTGCCTTGCGCAGCC
>VZTH01000804.1:61831-105476 GCA_013397815.1 Aleadryas rufinucha
GTGATTAACATATCATATGCAATTAATCCTCGTCACAGGTCGGGCAAAATAATTATGCAAAAGATCAGCCATGATGTTCATATATGACACAAAACACACATTAATCAGCAGCACAAAGAATGCATTTCTGCAGTTAAAAGTGCAAACAAGAGTCTACAGGAACCTACCACTGGGCTGCAGGCTGATGCTAGCCAAGTCACAACAAAAATACATTAAAGCCACTGAAAAAATACTGTTGGCTGAAGATAGGCCTGGTCAGGTGATGACAGTGGCTCCTCGTGAAGGAGTTTTTGATTCCCATTAACAGGGCTATGGATTAAAGCCACAATAAATCACTGGCAGTGCTTTAATAAGAGGTTACAACTTCTTATTGAAGAGATTCGTATCAGCCACAGGTCCCTGTGAAGGGAGGGTTTAGATTCACCATGCCAGGTTTAAACTCTAAAAACCTGGACCAAGCCTTTATTAGCCCATTAATGAACACCACAGTTCATGCTAACATTGAGTTGTTAATGGTCACCCTACAAACACAGAAATGTCCATTTTTAACCCTCATGTTCTACCTCAGTCACATGTTTACAGCACTGTTAATGCTGTATACTCAGCACTGATGTCTGTGCTCTTTGCTGGGTCTTGGTTGTGGCCAGGAAGGTGATCAGAGATGCTGGAAGAGAAATGGGTTGTGCTGTCTTTCACTCCATCCCTCCTTGTTTATGCTGATCTTCCCTCTCTCCAGAGGAGCTCTTGCCTCTGGATAGTTCTTGCCTCGGGTTTGGTTCTCTAAGCCATCGCTGTCACCCACGAAACCCTGCTCTGCCACCCCCGGCACCTCATGTGCCTTGTCCTTTACCTCCCAACTTTCTATCATTCAGATGAAGCTGGCCCTTCCTTTCGTTCACTCTGAGGGGTTTTCATCTGGGACATTCCTCGGGGTTTATGGAAAGGCTTTTTAAGGGATTAAGGTTAAGGTTACAGCTTTGGACAGAACAAGAGCAAGAGGAAGCCAAGAGCTCCAGTCAGACTTACCCAGAATCATTTTCACACAGACTGAATCAGGAAGAGCCATCCCTGCAGAATTTCTTTCTCTGGTCAATGATTTGGGGTCTAATCCGAGCAGCAAAGTTAAGTTTGTGTACAGGAAATAAATCTCCAGATCCACCAGAGCTGGTCTTTAAAGATGCTGCAAAAGGAAGGTCGGGCTGTGAATTCTCCCAGGAATTTTTATATCTGGACAACAGCTGAGGAGTCTTGTCCTTAGTGTGGTAAGAGTTTTAAGGCTTAGGTAAGGGTTGTTTTGAGAGCAAGAAAAATGTAGAGCTCAGGTCACACCAGGACTGCTCAGGCCTGCCAGAGGCAGAGAGAAACAGAAACAAAACCTCCCCTGAGAAATATTTAATCCAGGCTGTGGCTGAGATCTCTGGCAAAGGCTTAGGCAAGAGCTGGTGTGAGGCTTAAGGATGGGTTTATGGATCAGCTTGAGGGGAAAAAGCCCTTAAGCTTCAGATGAAGCAGGATTGGAAGAGGAAAACCAGGGAACTTGCAAACTGCAAAAAGAATGTTCCCTGAGAAGTTATTCCTTTGGGCAATGGCTTGAGAGCCTTGTCTTTTAAAGCTCAGCTGTGTATCAGGGTCAAGGGGAAAGAAAAGCCTTGCACTCCAGTCCCAGTGTCTCTGCTGGAGGGAACCTGGCAAGATCCTTTCCATTTCTTCTTCCAAAGCAGGCAATAATAACAAAATTGTGTATGCCAAGCTCATTCTTCTCGAAGCAAAGGATTCCCTTCTCTAGCTGAAATTGCCAGTCCTGATGAACTAAGGCAAGAAGACTCTCCCTGAAATGAGCTGTGTGTCCCTTTGCCACTTGTAATGACAGAACACATTTAAAATCCGAGGCACAAGGAAGGATCCACGCTCCTGCACCATGGGATGAAAGAATAACGTGCCTGTGAGATGGGCAGCAGCAGTTCTGCACTCTCACTGCATTCCTCCAGAAGTGCTCTGCTGCACATCAATATCTGGAATTAATACATTCAACTAATCATTTTTTAAAAGAATGTACAGAAAGCTTCAGCAGGACTTCAGGCCATGAAATAGATATAGTACATACAAAAAAAAAAGGCATCTAAGTGCCTCTGCCCATCTGCCACGAAGTTTGCCTCTGTTTTGTACCCAAGGGGTGCAGCTACCTGTGCTACACTGACTGGAAAATGAGGGGAAACTTATTCCCTCTGGAAAGCAAGAGGCTTGGCAGTGACTGCAGTTTTGCAGGTTGAATTAGTCATGGTCTGTCTATATTTGCAGTAGCTTCTTTCTTAACAAGAAACTTTCAGCCTTTCCAATAAATGATACGTTCGAGCCATTCCTCTGCTAATAACTGCGTCTTTCACATCTGGGAGAAAATGGCACAATTATTTGGTAACTGAAGGTAATTTACTTTGTAATTTAGTCGTTTTCCCTCGTGATTCAAACTGTATAATAGTTCCTACAACAAATCAGATTCATAAACACTACACAAATATATCTGCAATGAGTCTGACTGTTAATGTGTAAATAAGGGAGGTAGAAAAACAGAGAGATTACCTGACTTGCTTGAAGACATGAAAATAGTAAAGGTTGTGGTGGGAAAGGAATTGATGAATCCCAAGTCAGGCTGATTCATTAGGCTACATTGTTATTTGCCAAAATAATTAAATTTTTCTGCCACCAAAGAAAGATCAACAACAAGACTTCAGTGATGGACATCAAAAATATTTACAAGGGGACAACAATTAGAGAGTCCAGATGATTTTTTTATTCCACTGTGTTTAATTAAGGAGCAAGAGAACTGTTGTTAGACAGCTCAGGAAAAAAAAATCTTTTGATCAAACAATCCTAAATCAAGAGTCCTTGCAGACATCCAAGCAATCCTTGCAAATCTTTCAATATTCTTCCCTACTGTGAACCTGAGACATGAGAGATATCCAAATTTCAATTCATGTGTTAGAGGTTGTTCCGCCACAATTCTGATGCAACCTGCAGCAAACATTTCTTTCTCAGTATTTTGGAACAAATATTTTGGATTGAAACTCTGCCCTACATCTCTGTCCTGGATGTCCATTGAAAGAAAAAGATTGTCAGAAGAAGCTGTTTGTCAAAGTGCTGCAAATTGGGGCGAGTTAGAGAACAATGTTCTAACTTTTTCCATTCTACCATCCCTGACATATTCAAAAATTAGCTCCTTCAGGAAGAATATTATCACCTTGAGTAAAAATCGCTGTTTCTTTGTTGCATTAACCATCATTTTTTTTAATTAAACCAGAATTTGAACTGAGGTTCATATTTCAATACCCATTTGAACCCTCCAACTAATATTTTGTGTTTCATACAAACCCAACCCCTCTCCCCCAGCATTTTGCCCATGTGCTGCACACTCACCTGGGAACAGAGCTCCTGATATGCTTCTGGCAAGGTTAATAACGACTTATGGACCATGGTACACGTACAGGAAAATGATGGGAGTGTTTTTTGAGCAGTCTCTTCAGGCTGTTTTAGTTTGAATTTGCAGCTTTAAGAATTAAGCTATTTTTATGACATTTTATGTCTTTGACATGTCGTGTTTTACGTCTTCTTTTATGATGTTATTATGTCTTTGGCATGGAAAAAATTACAAAACAGGGGTAGAGCTGAGGATTTCCTTTCACTCTGTGTAATTATTAGGGATGATTTTACTCAAGTAACCCAAAATAAGGCTCCACTTTTGTCTCTAATATTTGCTGAATGTGTGGCTTATGTAACAACTGGTACTGCTTTGGAGATACATAATGAAAAGCTATTTTAATTGTCTTTCTCTCTTAAAATTTCACTGACTAGGCAACACTTTTTTCCTTTCTGTCCACACACTTTAGAATCACAGAGTGATCAATCATTAAGGTTGGAAAAGACCTCTGAGATCAGCAAGTCCAGCCAGCCCCATGTTCCCCATTAAGTCACGTCCCCAGGTGCCACATCCACAGGTTTTTGGAGCACATTCCAGAGCTGGTGACTTCCCTGGGCAGCCCCTTCCAATGAATGGCAGAAGAGAGCATTTGTGATTTAGCTCCTATCTCACACAAACACCACGAGCTGCTCAGATCCTCAAGAGGGCCTGAGGTAGAGATCAACATGGGATCTGCAAAGTTTCCCTGTATGGGGTGGACTCCAGAGTCCTGCAGGCCAGTGTAAGTCTATATGGGGGCTCCAGCACAGGAAGGAGCTGGAGCTGCTGGAGAGAGCCCAGAGGAGGCACCAGGATGAGCAGAGGGATGGAGCAGCTCTGCTGGGAGGAAAGGCTGGGAGAGCTGGGATTGTTCACCTGGAGAAGCTTTGGGGTGACCTCATTGTGGCCTTGAAGTGCCTGAAAGAGCCAACAGGAAACATGGGGAGAGACAATTTCCAAGAGATGGAGTGACAGGACAAGGGGGAATGGCTTCCCACTGCCAGAGGGCAGGGATAGATGGGATATTGGGAGGGAATTGTTCCCTGTGAGGGAAACAATGGATGCCCTGGCACAGGGGGCCCAGAGAAGCTGTGGCTGCCCCTGGATCCCTGGAAGTGTCCAAGGCCAGGCTGGATGGGGCTTGGAGCACCCTGGGCTAGTGGAAGGTGTCCCTGCCCATGGCAGGGGGTGGCACTGGATGGGCTTTGAGGTCCTTTCCCAACCCAGGCCATTCCAGGATTGTCTCTCTGGAAGGATGAGGATGTGCCAGCTCTGCCTTGTGCTGCACTGCTATTCCCAGTTACCAGTCTGACACCTGATCCAGGACTTCCTTATTGAGTTATTTGGCTGTGACAGAGTCAAAACTTGGAGAGCAGGAAGAACAAAACTCTCTGGAAAGATGAAGATGAATGGCAAGAAGAAGCCGAAGCGGGTTATGGAAGATATGCTGGCTAATAAAACGGTTTAATAGTTTATTACTGCACCTTAAACTCCACATTTTGGCAGCTGATTATTTGCTGGTGACTGATTCCTAGGTGAGTTTGCCATTTGCAGAGCTCAGGGTGTGCCAGTGTCCCTTGCAGGGCCCTGCACTGCCGGCCCACACACCGATTCAAGAATATTTCAGTAGAACAAGCCCTGCTGTAGCTGTGCTGCACAGCAATAACCGTGCTCTCAGTGTGCCCTAAGTCAAACAAACTGCTCTGGAGGCACCACAGAGGGGATGATATTTTGAGAGCTAAGCTATGTAGAAAGAAGGATTCCAATAGAATTCAGTTTTTGTTCCCCAAATGGATTTCCTGCCATCTCATAATTTCCCATCTAATGAAGATAAAATAAGTTTCTAAGGGTTGAACCAGGAAACTGTTGTGTGGGTATCATAATTTTATGGCAGTGGTATTAAAAGAGAAATTAAAAGTGAAAATCTGGCATTTAAGCAGGTGTTTTAAAGGGGTGAGTGGTGCATTTCCTTTCTAATTGAACAATGTGTTGCAGCAGAACCATCATTTGAAAATTTGTAGTAAGACTAGTCCTAAATTTGAATTATGTGTAGTCCTGAGAACAACTGTTAGCACAATATTAGATTAAGAAGAAGCATATAAATTACAAAAAAATAGTAAAGAAATATTGAGGGAATAATATTTTCCTGTTTAAAGTATTAATTTACCCTGTGTGATGAATATCTACACAAATATAAAATCACAAAATGCTTTGGGTTGGAAGAGACCTTAAAGCTCCTCTTGTCCCACCCCTTGCCATGGGCAGGGACACCTTTCATTGTCCCAGGGTGTTCCAAGCTCATCTAATTGGAAAATGGAGATATAAATTAAAATACATAGATCTATAGCTCACCTGAGCATTCAGACACCAACTCAGTGAGATCCCAGAGGATGTTTTTCTCCATTTCCTTCATATTGCAACAAAAGTTATTCACCTGCAAATTTCCCCCTAGAATGAAGATGTTGATGCTCCATGAAATCCATTTTCTATTCCGCACGAGGCTGTTTATAATTCTTTTCTTTATAATCAGCTAATCACATCCCAGATCTGTTACCTCACAAAGAATCTCCGAGCCCATTAGAGAAGATAATTCAGGAACAGACAGGAATAATCAATAGGATGTTCAAGTATTCCTTCTTTTGTTTGCCAGACAGTATTATTATGGAAATTATTCCGAAAACAGCAGCCAGGCTGAGGAGATCTCTGTTCTAATCACAGTAATTTGTCACATCAAAAAAGGCTCCTGAGTGGTGTTAGAGGGTGCCAAGCCCAGCAGTTCCAGGGAGACACAATCCTGCTGGGAGTCCCAGTTCCCAGTTCAGCTGAACCCCCTCTCCCAGCAGGCTCCCACACACATTCCCAGGATAAATGCGGGCACGACCAGACACACAGGTCCCTTCAGGCAGAAAGGGGTGCCTTCACCAGCCCCAGTCACCACCCAACTTTTAGCCACCTTCACCATTGATCCAGCAGCACTTTATCCTCCCAAACACCCTCCAAAAGCTTGTCCAGGATTCCCTGTTCCTGATGGATCTACAGCAGCACTGGTTGTCCGTGGTCCCACTCCAGCTGCTGGCTCTCAGATTTGTTGGCTGATTCTGATGCCATGATGCTTTTTTTGCTTTTTATATATACCCCCTCTAAATACTCTTTTATATAACTTTTATGCATTCTTAAGGGCCTTTTAGCCCACATACTTTCAATTCTCCACGTTTGATAACCAGCACAGAGCCAATATTCCTTAAGCCAGGAGACCAAACATCTCAGAAGCCTCAGACACCGAGGGCTTCTCTGGAACACATTTTGGAAACTGAGATAGGCCTGTCCAGGGAGGGAAAGTTCCTGGGGGAGGGGGGTTCACTCAGCCTCTCATTGGGGAATCTTTGATAGATATGTTAATTGGCAAGGCCTATAATGATATACCTGAACTACTGGGGGCATGTATTTGGGTGTGCATTTGGGTGTGCATTCCAGCGTGCTCCACCTGGACAGGGTGCACCAAGGATCCTTAAAATAAATACCAAGGTAAAATCCCTTTTTCCCTTCTAACCGTGTTTGGCTCTTGATTTTAAGACTAAGAAAAGCCTGAGGTTTTCCAGCTCTCCCCAGCTCACTTCCCACAGCCACCCAGACAGCAGAGAGAGGAATGAGTGAGGATATAGGTTAGGATATAGGATATAGGGGTTAGTAAGAGAAGCATATTCTCCTGCAACCTCCCCACCCTCAGATCATCCCTTGGAACCCCTCACCCCTCTCTTTTCCCACCTTTGGTCCTGCCAAACCACTTTGATTCCTCCCTTTCCCCAGTGGAAATGGAAATGGGACCTTTGGTCCATTTTCTGAGAATCCCAGAATCTCAGACTGTTCATGTCAGATGGAGCCTTACAGCCCATCCAGTCCCACCCCTGCCATGGGCAGGGACACCTTCCACTAGCCCAGGGTGCTCCAAGCCCTGTCCAACCTGGCCTTGGACATTTCCAGGGATCCAGGGACAGCCATATATCCCATATAAAGTCCCATCCACCTCCACAACCTCACAGTGAGTTTTACACACTCCCCAAACGTTCTTCCCTTGCACCTCAGACATCCCATGAGAAGCCCCAGGACCTGAGGCTGACACCTCACTTCAGATCTCAGATCTCCTGTCTCTTCTGGGAAGAATCCTTCTCCTTGGATAGGCTAATCCAGCCCTTTCCTGGAAGTGGATCAGCTGGGGATAGCTGGTTTTCACTGGGTCTCAGCATTCCCCCACTAGTCTTTGTTCCTCTGACACTCCTGGTCTCCAATCCCATCCCATCCCATCCCATCCCATCCCATCCCATCCCATCCCATCCCATCCCATCCCATCCCAAGTGCCCCTTGACCTAGGACAGGCTGGTCTTTCTCTTTAATCCTGAGGGCTTTTTAAAGCAATCACCTCTGTCACGTTCACTCAGCAAAGAGCAGTTGTTACCTTCTAACAGAGCTTGGCTTGTCTTAGTCCTGGCCAGAGCCACAGCCCAGGGCAGCAGAGAATCCCAGCAGCCCAAATCTGAGAATCAGATGGTGTTCTGTCATCAAGCCAACACGGAAGATGAAACACTGGGAACGAAATTAAGTTGGCTTTATACATTATGGGACCAATCCCTGTCATCTGTCAAGAAACACAGAACCTTCTGTATCGACGGAAATTAAGGGAGAATAATTGGATGTCTCAAATGTGAACAAAAGTTACAGTATTTTATTTCAAAACCTACAACGGTGAAAAATGCGACAACTCTCTTCACAAAAATAACTTTCAAAAAAAAATAACGTACAGCACACAATAATTTTCTTTATTTAACAGTCAGAATTGTAACACACTAATTGTTTTTTGTTGTGAATAATAGAAATAGTTAACTTAGACAAGAACATTTATAAAACTCCAAAGAACTATTTTTGTCTCAAGTTAGAACTCTATTAGCCTTCCCTGATAAATTAGCACAGGAGATTATTTTTTAAATGAATCTCTAATTAGACTTCATTAATGGCAATGTTATCTCTTGCAAATTCCTTTCTTTCATTAAGGAGATGTTTCCTACTTTTCATATGAAATATTCAAACCAATTATTTTAAGAAGAACACAACTTTAAAATTATATAGCTTGAAGATGGATGGTATTTTCAAAGACAGAGGAAGAACTGGGGTTGTACTTTCATTAACAAATGACCTGGCTGATTGTTTAGGCTTTAGCAGTAGTCTCTTTATCTCATTTAATATCTCGGTGCCCCTCGATTCTGTGGCTTTAATAAGGAGAGAGGTTATGGGTGGTGGAAGGTTTGACAGTCCCTCTCCTTGAAGCCTCCAGTAACCAATGGCAAGACCAAAACTTAGCAGTATTTTTTATTTATTTCTTTATTTAGTAAAAGAGATGGAGTGAGAGGGATGAGAAGAAAGAGAGGTATTGATGTTCTTTGTTTCCCGGTAATAATTCTCATGGAGATTGGGGCAAATCTAATAGGTACTTTCCTTTAAAAAGCCCATTTCTTCAATTTGTTTTTCAGTCTGCAAATGCAACGAGATTTTGTATAATCTATCAAAATGATCTGAGCAAAATGCTGTTATTATGTGAAGGAATAAAGGTAGAGAGACAAAGGATTCACTGGTGAATACACAATGCACATGAATGCAAAAGCACAGAATACTCTTTTTTTTAGCTAACTCTGAATATCCTTGTTTGTACAGGAGCCCATTCCTTTCCTTCTGACATAAAAGAAAGTGCTGGTCAACTGCCAATTCTGGCACAAATTATTCTTTAAAGAAGATGTTGTAGATAAAGGAGTAAAAATCCCTTTTGATTTTAGCTTCAGCCAATCCTAGGTTTAGACATGTTATTAGTTTTGGTTTGTCCTGTTGAATTTGTTTCCTGACTAATTCTATCTTGTGGTAAGTAAAGTAAATTCTTTTTTCCCATTTGTTTTTCTAAGGCCTCTTTTTTATGTTGCTTTATCCAATACTGAACCTAATTCAGCTGGTGCTCAGTACCAGAAGTTTAGGAAAAAAAAAATTAATATTACAACAAGATAAAAATCCAGGGATAACTAGGACTCCAACCAGGACTAGGTCATTCATCTGTCAAAAAGAAACTTCTTTCTCTCAATGAACTAGTTTTGGAAGTCTGAATTCTTTTGTTCCCTCCAGCCCCAATTGATGGGGAGTCTTGGGAAATGATGATGGAAATACGACAACAAAGAGAGGAAAGGAGACTAAAACACCTGGAAAAAGATTTGTCTTTATCCAGTCCCCTACCTAGAAATAGGTTGTCCTTCAGTGCTCCACAGGCCTCAGGAATCCTTTTCAGAACATCAGTTTTCCCTTATTTCTCCCATCACTAGTTTACAATTCTGGTTTTCCTCGAAGAATTTATCAAAGGATTGGTCCAATTTATTTGTAGGCAATTCTGGTGCCTCTCAGTTTGGGAAGAAGAGCTTATTTTTGAGTAAAATGCTCAGTTCTGGCCATTATTTACCTCCAAGGGTTAGTATTTCTAGAACATTCACAGATGAAGCTTTTGGAGCTAGAATTACATGGCATTACACAGAAATGGCATCCAGGTGTGTTAAATTCTAAAACTTCTTTTGTGAGACAACATTTACTTCTTGGTAAAAATCTGCTAATTTTTTACTCCTCATTGGCTGAAATAGTGTGGAATAGGGGAGGGATTTTATTAAAAGTGGAATTATCATCTGATAATAACACTGCTGGTTTTGAGTGAGCTTCCCTCTTTTTTAGTTGATTGTGGGTTTGGGCACAAAGCATTTCATTCTCTACTGCAGGAGTTATTCAGATGAGTTTGGAAAAATACTTTGCTATGATACGTCTACAAACTGGAAGAAATAACAAACTGAGAGGAGGGCATGGAAAAAAAAATGCTCTCTAGAAAGGAAATATCGTCCTATTGGCATCAGATAGAGAGTTGGACACCAGCTTTCTTGAACAGATTTTAAAGAAGCGCCAAGAAACAACATTTCACATTTTTGGCTGAACCAAAGGCGGATAAACTGGACACATCAGCACCAAATTAACTCTGTGGGTCCTGTTCTCCTGCTGTCTGACCTAGAACTCCTCACTTTATCAGCTGCTGTAAGTTGGTTATAAAAATGGCCACGCTGGATCAAAATCAAAGTCTTTTCTCCTCTTGGATCCTGTGCTCCACGTGACCAAACTGATGCCTGAGGAAGCTGCAGGGTAAGTGTGAGCCCCAAGGGATTCCTGAGCCAAAAGAGGACTGTGTAAAGTTCCATGGAGAGGGAGTGTCTGCTCCTTTAAGGGCATCAAAGACCTCTTTCAGTGTAAAAAGGGACACTGAGAAAAGGAAAAAAGCCACCAACAAAACACCCCAGGGGCACAAACATGGCCCAAGTGATAGGGAGGCAGAACAATCTTGGTCAATCGCTGTAATTGAGGAGGATGGGAGGAGGAGGCTTATTCCAGTGAGTTCATCTGCTCAGAGATGTTGTCACTGGGGAAACAGGAACAGAGGGATGGACCTGACAGAACAACATTGGAGACACCCCCCAGGTTTCATCAGTCCCACTGAGGGGCCACTGAGGTGTCACAGTCAGTGTCCCCTGGGGGGATGTGCTTCCATCTGTGGGGTCAAACCTGGCAAGTGGAACTGTGTCCCTCAGCCCGTCCCCACACCACTCATCCTCCTGTCCCGTTTCTCTTGGGATGTGCTGAAAACCACAGATGCCAGCAGCCATCGCCCTGAACTGCAAAACCCGACCTGCTGTTTGATTCTCTTTGTGATGGGCCTTATCTTCTCATCCAGCTCCTCCATGACTGACACTGTAAGGGATTCAAAACCCTTTAATGAGAGATCTTGCTTGCAGAGAAACCTTGGAAATCCTGGGAGGCTGTTTCACTTCAGTCTCCTCCATCCAGAGCTTTTTGTTTTATTCATTAGACTCAGCCAACCATTTCAGTTCCACAGACTCTTTGAAATCCCACTTTTTCTGTGACGAGTCAGAGAACTATGAAAAGGTTTGGCTGGTGTTAGAAGAAAATAATCACAGGACCAGAAAATTCTTGCCTTTCTGTTTATGCTGTGTGAAACTCCAGAGCTGCCTGGTTTTGATAAAGTGTTGTTGGTAGAGCTCAGTTATTTTCTCTCTCTTCATCTTTTCAGAATTAAAAGTGACCTTATTTTAATCATTGTAATACACCCATTATAATTATAATTATATAAAATAATTATAATCCCACCTAATAGGACCTCCTTATCTTTTTAGGGATATCTTTTCTAAGGTGTCCAAGTTAAGAATTTTCTGTCACATGGCTGAGCTTCTCCAAGCTACTTTTGTATTGATGGGTTTGAAATGTCATCTTTCTTAAGTGAGTTATTTTTCAGTATATTTACATTTTGGCACATTTTAGGTAAATGACACAGAAGTTCTTAAATTACTCCTCCTTTGAAGACCCATCTCCAGCAAACTCTTTAAAAATACAAATGTTAAATGTCTCTGAAACTGTTGTAGCTACGTACAAACAGAGTATTTCTTGTTCTACACAATACTGGCTTGATTTTTTATTTCATACATTTATTTTTGACAGTCACATAAGGTCTACTAGAAAAATCGTGGAACATAGAACAAACCCCACACAGAAAAATGCAAGAAGAAAAGCAGATGTACATTATTTAGTTTAGAACATTATAACATAAGAAGAATGTTTTTGGGAGCTGAAGCTGGACTTTTGAAATTCTGTGCTCTAGGCTATTTCATTTGACTTGGAGCATCATTCATAGGGAACAGTTAATATTAATATCTACATCTAATGTCAAAATTCAGACAGTGAAAATTGGTACCTTGGGAAATTTTCGTTATGGATAAGATTGCAATATAGATCTGCTTTGGGTTTGTATTTTATATAAAATCCCTGCATTTTATGCCAAACTGATGAGGCTTGTAAGGATTTCTGATTATTGATGCTTCTTAAAAGCGCTGTGCAGGTGCCGTTAAATTGCAAGAGCTCATACAAAGTTTCTCCATTTTCAAATCCATTAATAAAATTTTAAATTGGGAAATTAATTGACAGCTTCATCTTTGGAGAGAAGAATTTCATGGATTAGTTCTTCCCTGTTTAGAGTGCAGCCAGATGTTAGATAAAAATGTTCAGTACACCCCTCACGGGAAACTCCTTCAGTGTATTTTAATTTAATTTTCAGACTGAAAAGGAATTCTGTCTGTTCCCTGGTACTGCTCCTACAATGGAAATGTGGATCCACACAATTTCATGTTGTGTCCAGTAAAATTCTGTGTAAATGCAACCCCTACCATAAGGAAGGCTAAAAGTTTTCATTCATTAACCTATGAGATCTGAAGGAATCCTATTCCTTCTGGAAGAGAATTAAGTCTGGGCTGTGTTCTGGCCCTCCTACTTTTACCTCTCCTGTTCACAACCCTCAGCTCCCTGCATCATTGGATAAAGCTCTTCCCACAGGTGAGATCCTGCCACTTTTCCCAACATAATCAATGGAAGTGTGTCACTGTTGAGCGCTAGCCGAGTGCAAGAACCAAACTGGATCGGGTGAGGCGGAATTCTGATTTTATTATTTAATTCTAAAACTTATACAGACTTTTAAAAGTTTCTCCGGATTGGGTCAATTCAAAACCTCCCCCTAGGCCCATAGGCCAGGTAGAACTGCCCATCTTTCCAGAGACAGTTTCCATAACATCCAAACCTTATCTTTACTTATAGAACACAGGGAGAAGAAGAGAAAAATTCCNCTGCATCATTTGATAAAGCTCTTCCCACAGGCGAGATCCTGCCACTTTTCCCAGCATTTCCCATCAGTGGAATGTGCCTGGGGGACATCATAGTTCCAAACGAGCTGGCAGAGCTNCTTTACTTATAGAACACAGGGAGAAGAAGAGAAAAATTCCCATGGGAAAGAATCTGTGCTACCACAGAAGTGTGCCTGGGGGACATCACAGTTCCAAACGAGCTGGCAGAGCTGGCCCCAGGAAAATGAAAACGTTAGACAATGAATTCAGGAAGACATTCGAAGAACAGAGGGTGTTTTCAAACATGCCCTGAGTGAGCAATCTTTTTCCCTGAGCAGCTCCAAAGTAACTCTAAAAGTCAGAGCTCTCAGACCTTCTCCACGCCCCAGGAGCTCGGAGCTCCACAATGAGGATAAAGCAGCCTCCATGATTTTATCCAGCTATTTGCTGAAGCAGCATTTGGCCAAACAGAGCCATGACTGCCCCCCAGCCCCTGTCTCCTCCATCTCCAGGCTATACATCCCCTGCTGGAAATCTGTTCCCTCTGTAGAGTCTCCTGCCTGAAAGAAATGGATTCTTACCAAATTAAAATAAGTAAATTCATTGGCAGAACAACAGAAAGAAGCAATTAAGGTTCCTGGTGGCTGATTGGCCTAGCCTTATGGAGGAGGACCCACCCCACGCTGGGCGCCTGACCAGGGCCAGTGGGTCAGAGACCAGGATCTCTAGGGGAGCCACCTTTTATAGCCCTGCCAGGAGCACCACTCCCCGCTCCTGAGAGCCCTTCCCTTGGAGATCACTTGGTTGGTGTCCTTTAGGTGTCCTTTAGCTCATTGTCTGGGTGATTGGAGCATCCCAATGAGTGGTGTTGGGACGTCGAGTGGTTGGTGGATCCAATCCAATCCGTGTCCTTGATTTATCCCTTTATGATAATCCCAGATGACATCTTTCCCTTCCAGAAGATTCTCCCTTCTCTGTCAACCAGCCCCTGAGACACTCTGGTTTCCCTTCTCTCTGGAAGGTGCTGCAGAAGCTTTGTGGGGATGCCCGGGGTGGCTGTTCTGGAGGAAGCCAATAACATAAAGTGAGAAAAAAAGTGTTTCCTTCAGTGTGGCAGCTTCTGACACCTGGACAGGCAACACTCATTGGGGTCAGAATCCCAGAATCCCAGAGTTAAAGGTTGGGAAAGCCCTCCCAGATGACTGAGTCCAAGCTGTGCCCGATGCCCACCTTGTCCCCAGCCCGGAGCTCTGAGTGCCACCTCCAGGAATTCCTTGGACACCTCCAGGGATGGGGACTCCAACCCTCCCTGGGCAGCCCCTGCCAAGGCCTGACCACCCTTTCCATGGAGAAATTCCTGCTGATGTCCAACCTGAGCCTCCCCTGGCCCAGCCTGAGGCCGTTCCCTCTCCTCCTGTCCCTATTCCCTGGGAGAAATCGTTCCAAATGGAACAGTTTAAAATTATTTCTCCCCAGTAAAATCCTTTTCTGTTTGCCTGAAGTAATTGAACAGAGGGAGCAGATATTGCCTTCTTTAATTATTATCTCTGCCAGACTAGCTTCCATGGGGCAGGCTAATTATGGGAGCTTAAAGCCTCATTGTTATTGACTTTTCCTTTTGTGTCAGGCTTGTTTATGTCTTCTTATATTTGAGATATTTAAGAATATACTGAAAACCTGCAAACTTAGAGAAGTGTAGGGAAAATCAGATGAGATTTGAAGTGTTTTATCATTTTTTTTCATCATATGTGACATATGAACATTAAAAGAAGACAACAAAATCTTTCTGTGAGGGAACACGAATGAGTAGAGTTAGTGCTGGTTCACACGTGTTGTAAACTGCACCCTGCATTTGTTTATAGCCATGTTAGGTGGGTTTAATGTGTTAAAATTTGTGTTTTCTGATTTTGAATGAGAGTGAACTGTATGAAATGAGATAGCTGCAAAGGCTGGGAAAGAACAGCTACCTGGAAAAGAAGTAACTTCTGAAAATATTCCTAAAATTTGGAGAGTTCCAGATCCTAATCTTAAAAAATGGATAATACAATTTTTGTTCTCCTGTATTGATAATCATCTGTTAAAAAAAAGAAAAGAAGATCCTAATTTTATTTCTTCTCCATAAGAACAAAAAAAAGTGGGACAGAATTATAGATATTTTCATTCTATAATGCTGGGGTAGAGTTTTCAGAAATGATAAGACATAAAAATGTTAGCACATTATAAAATACCAAAGGGATTCATTCTTTTCTGCATAGGTTTATTATGCTCATAAACAGAAACAATTCCAAAGAATAATTTCATGTGGGCAAACCAATCATAATAATCACCCTTTTACTCATAACTTTTAACCCCCAAGAAATCTAATGTCAGGAATTCTCACACCTCTGAGTAAGCAATCCTGTACTTCTTGTGATAAATCTTCATTACAAAACCCAGCTCCTGTCCCAGAGTTCTTCTGTGATTTTGAGAAATTCCACAGTTGCTGAATGGGAAAATAAATAAATAAAATAAAGACAGATAAATAAATAAACAAACAAATAAATAAAGATAGATAAATAAATAAATAAACAAATAAATAAAAATAGATAAATAAATAAATTAATAACAAGGAAACCCCAAACCAACCAAACCAAAAAAAAACCCAACCCAACCCAATTTGGTTATCTGCTGTGGTGCTTTTAAAGTTCATCACAGCCTGAGCCCTCTCAAGGTTAATTAGAAGGGGATTTAACTCTAATCTCTCACACAGACTCAGTTATGTGACCATTTCCACACTGTGTATACTCCTTATTCCAAAATTTTGCCACCTGCAGATTCACAAGCCAGCTCCATGTCTGGGATTTGTCTGGGATTTGCTTACCAGGGACGGAAAACACACACAAGCAGTCCCTTGATAGAGGATGCTTTGATTTCTTCTGTAGTAATTCTTCATCCTACAAATACATGTTGAGCCAGCAAGTTAATTCATTAATATTTAAATAACTCTTGTTTAGGGTGGCTATAAATAAGGATAAATTGTGGTTGCTGATGAAATAACTACAAGAGGCAGATTTCTAAATACATGTAAATACTGACTGCCATACTCAGGCTTCAGTTCAGCTGCTCACCTTGCTGGGGGAAAAATGTGGGGAATGGGAAGCTCTCCTGGAGAAGTAGCTGCTTTCTAACATGAAAACTGAAAATCTGTTTGTTTAAGCAATAAATGATTGCAGAGTTAAGATGGCTCCAAGTGAACCTGACTGCTCACAAACTATCTTGGATAAAACCTGAAGTTACAGTCACGGGGAAAAACATATTTTGTGTGTGTTGATTGCTTGCAAAAACAACAATAAATGCACTTGAATAATTTTAAGATAATTTTGAAAGCAGGAAAATTTCAGTGAAGAGGGAAGGAAAGGGTAAAGAATAAATGGGAGGGAATTAATTTAAGTTAGTGTAGGTGAATGTGTCTGCATCATGGGGAGATGTTAGGGATCATCCCATTAGAGAAAAGAAATATGTCAAATTGATCAGTAATTGAATTTGGAAAATAATATGTGAAATGCTCATTTTAAATTTTAAGGGTGCAAGCAAACTATATAAAATATTTATGCATATAAAGGGTTACATTTTATCCCTTAGAATGAAAAGGGAAAAACCCATATCTCCTTATGCATTAAAAGAGAATATAAGTTGCAGAAATTCGAAGTGCACTTGTTAACATGAAACTGTCCCTGTTTTCCATCAGCTATTCTTGATCCGTGGCAGATGCCTCACACAATTCAATGTCAGCACTAAGCCAGTGCAGAATAAAAGGCTCAAGCAAAGTAGGACAGGTACAAAAATGAGCCCTGGTGTCGCTTCCAGGCCCAGAATCGCTGCCATGCTCTCAGAATATCCCATGGCTGCAGGGGATTTGCTGAAATCTCGGTTTCCTGAGCAGCAGAGTTTCTGATAGCCTTCTTTCCCTGCCATCCCTGTAGTCTGTGCACAGGAAGCTTCAGCAGAAGGGCATCTCTGGAGGTCAACCCACGATTATGTGCTTCCTGCAGAAAACCGACCCTTTTGATTCCACGTCTTTGCTGCATTGCCTGGGACTGCAGCTCAGCTCAGAAGGAAGAAGCTCTCCAAAGTGATTCCAGTTCTGCAAGGTCAGCCCTGCCCTCACCACAGCTCACTGCAGTCAGCCTTCCCACCTGGATCCCTGGAAGTGTCCAAGGCCAGGTTGGATGGGGCTTGGAGCAGCCTGGGCTAGTGGAAGGTGTCCCTGCTCATGGCAGGGGGTGGCACTGGGTGGGCTTTAGGGTCTCTTCAAATTGTTGTGGGATTCCACGGCCATGCTGTCCTCTGCACTGTGCCTCCTGCTCCTGAAGGATCAGCATTTGGATGTTTGTTTGTCCTTTTTGGAAAAAGGCAAAGTGAAAAATTCATGTCTCCTTTCTGAAAGACAAATGCCAGGGAACTTGGGAGCAAAAGCTCAGAGGTTTCATAGAACCACAGAGTCACAGGATGGTTTGGTTTGAAAGGGACATCAAAGCCCACCCTGTGCCACCCCCTGCCATGGGCAGGGACACCTAGCCCAGGGTGCTCCAAGCCCCATCCAAACCGACCTTGGGCACTTCCAGGGATCCAGGGGCAGCCACAGCTTCACCCTGTGCTCCTGAGGAGCTGATACAGAAAATTTTCAGCAGTGACCAAATGGCAGCACAAATAAATAAATATACAAAAAACTGCCACCAGTCTCAATGACAATTTGAGGAGAAAAACTTCCCAGATGGTGAAGCTCAGCAATAAAATGTGCCGTCAGTACTGTGATATTAAGAAGCAATTGCTTTGTGTGATATCATGGCAACAACCTGTTTACCAGAATCCAGAGCTATCAGGGGGAAAAAAATAAGATAATTTTGATATTTTACTATTTCTGGTGTTGCTTGCAACATGCATGGAGTGGGAGATCCAGCCCCCTGCCTGCTCTGTATCCTTTCCCATCTCACAGGGAAAAGAAATGATATTTAGCTATTATTTGTCTTCATAACCATGGGGAAAATACAGTTGGTCGTGTGGGATCAGACGGAATTCTGAGTTCCCATTACTTGTCTGTAGAATCACAGAAAGTGTATTTTAAACTAGCCCTTGATATTTTTGCACAGAAGTTTATTATGGAGTTCTAACTATTGTGTCATCCCTTGAAACAAAACAAACCGTCATAAATCAAATTGCAAAAGTTAGGAAAGCAAAATTCATAATTTCCAAGCTTTCATCTCCTGTGAGTTACGATGGCCCACTTTGTCACTGAGCAACTGTTGCCAAAAAAATCTGCATCTTAATCCACAATTCCAAGAAAGATGACACCTTCTTTCTGTAAATGATCAAGGTTATAATGTATATTTCAAATCTTTTTGCTTCCTCTGGCTGAAAAATAACCCCAATAAATTTTTAGGATCTTTTGTACACTTCTTTTTTCATTACCAATCACAAATAGATCACCCAGAAATTAGGTGTTTAAGGATGCTGTCTGCAAGCTGCTGATGTTTCTTTGTGAAAGTGAAAAAACAGGCAGCACTTAAAAAAAGGAAAGTGTCAACAATTCACACTCGCTTTCTTATACTTTGGCAAGTTTTCCAGCACTTCTCTGGATTACTCCCAACACAAGACAATTGTACTCTGTGTATTTTCAGGACCTTTTTTACTTATTTATTTTACTTCCCCGATTCCAGGGAAAATATACAACACATAAAATTTGGGTTTACTCGTGTTTCAAGATGTTTTCTACGAGGTTTTCACCAAAATTAAGGAGAGCTTGTAGCACGCACCATGTTACAGCCACACAGTAATCTGCAAATTTAGGGGATTTATGGAGTTGTGCTCTTCATATTCTCTTTTGTCGCTGTTGAGCGCTAGCCGAGTGCAAGAACCAGACTGGATCGGGTGAGGCGGAATTCTGATTTTATTATTTAATTCTGAAACTTATATAGACTTTTAAAAGTTTCTCCGGATTGAGTCAATTCAAAACCTCCCCCTAGGCCCATAGGCCAGGTAGAACTGCCCATCTTTCCAGAGACAGTTTCAATAACATCCAAACCTTATCTTTATTTATAGAACACAGGGAGAAGAAGAGAAAAATTCCCATGGGAAAGAATCTGTGCTACCACACTCTTTAGTCCTTAAGTGCAATTTTGATAAACAACAGAGGAAATATTTGAGCTGCTGGATGCTTTTTCCCAACCCATGCAACCCAATTCCTGAGCCTGTTGCACTTCCCACTCGCCCATTGCTGCCATGGGGTGGCAGATCCGATGGAAAACCTTTGGAAAATCAATGCCCTTCTAAAGTGAGGAATAACAGAAAGCTGGGATGCCTGAAGACACTCCAAGGAAAACTTGAGCTCCTTCTGAGAGTGGTGTGGTTATACATACATGAAATTAATTACATGTCAGGCGTTGCTGGATTGAGGTCTCGAGACAAAAAGCCATCTGGTCGATTTTCATTACTTATCATAACATCCTTGCTGAAAAAAAGCATAAAAACTCATTACAGGGTACAGGCTGTAATATTAAAATCTAAATTGCAGAAAACACAAGAAATTAAAAAGTGTAATGAATATAGCACATTGTGCAGTTTAAGATTAAATTAAATTCAAATCAGTTGTTAAAATGACTAAGTAATGGAGCACATGGTTGCATTTAATTTTGGGGATAAAAGCTGCTGTAGAAATCATTGTGCTAACCATATAATTATCTATAGATTGGACAAGTAGTGAAAATAATCAAAGTTTAATACTCTATATCGCAGATGTACACAGTAGAATAACAAAACTATTCTGCAATGATCTACAAAAATATCCTAGTGAGGTTACTTACAATTTTTTACAGTTACTTTTAAGAACTTTCCACTAGATCCCCAATCATTTATTAAAAAAAACCACCTGTTGCTTGAGAAATCAGGCTAAAAAAATATTTCTTGCAGTAATGGACTAATTTTTCATAATTTCTATACTCTGTGTACAAAACCCCAAAGAAACAAATAATAAAGAATTGCCAGGTTAATTAATTCTATAAGAAGATCAGCAACAAAAACATCGGTAATTTTTAATTTGTGCATCATTTATTTGTGTTCAAGGGGTTGTTCATATAAATTATTTGAATTTGGACAGAGGTTAATTGCTAATTCCGTAAATTTTGAATTCTCCTGCTGTCTTTAGAAGATGAATCTTCTTATTGTCTCATCAGTGTCTGTGTATAATAATAGTTAATATGGGAGAATACATTTCATCTTGTAAAATGTTACTGGGACTTCACCCTTATCCATGCTTAGATATTCCCTGTTTTCATTTTCCATTCCCCTGATAACATTCCATTGGGTACTATCAACCACACTATATTAGTTTTGGAAAACACATGATCTAATCCTACAGGTTTAAGTTAAAAAGACCTGAATGTAGAAAATGAAAATGTAATCTTGAAGGATAAAATTATCAATGATATTTTCAGAGTATTAAAATCCAGCCTCAGAGGTTAATCAGGCAATTGAGAGTTGCAGATTTCTCTTTTTATGATGAGAAAAGCTCTTGTATTTTGTGAAGTAGTGAAGATTAAGAATAAAAGTAAATGGTTCCTGTGAGGAAATCTTGAAGGAGCTGAAAATCATTTCTCAGGTTTTGTGCACTTTGATGGAAGATTCTGGAAGGAAGGAAAATAAAAAAGAGTCAAGTTACAATACTGTACTTTCCTTATTGTTATTTCCATTTATATTTTCTAAGCGAGCAAAAGAGCAATAAAATGATGAAATTCTTTTGCTAAGAGCCATAAATAGTAACATTTTAGAAAGCTTCCTGAACCGCAAATGTGAACATCTCCATGGAATCCCAGAATCCCAGAATGGTTTGGGATGGAAGGGATCTAAAAGCCCATCCTGTGCCACCCCCTGCCATGGGCAGGGACACCTTCCACTAGCCCAGGCTGCTCCAAGCCCCATCCAACCTGGCCTTGGACACTTCCAGGGATCCAGGGGCAGCCACAGCTTCTCTGGGCACCCTGTGCCAGTACATGCTCCAATGCATATTAATATCTTTTAAAATTCCTGTACATGTTTACATCTATACTGAAACAGAAAAGTGTACAGCACTTTAAACACGAATTTTACCATAGAAAATAAACAGAGCACTGCTTATGGTATTGGGGAATTAAACTCAAATTAGCTTCCCCCTGAGACCACTGATATCTTGGCTTGAACAGTGCTAAAGAAGATCCATTTCTCCAGAAGTGCAATTCCCTGGACATCAAGAAATCCATCATGTGTCATCAGGACAGCTACTGAATGTCCCAAGCCTGATCTGCAAACAGACCAAATGTCACAGTCAGACAGGCAGGCTCCCAGGAAATATTGATTTATGGCTGGAAAAGGCACAAGAAGTGCAGGGATTAGCAGCATTCCAAGCACAGCTCAGTGTCGTTAAAAGTTTGATCTTTATCCTGCTGTGCCAGGGGAGGTTTAGATTGAAGCTCAGGGAAAATTGCATCACAGAAAGAGTTGTCAGCACTGGGCACAAGTGCCCATGGCAGGGGTGGAGTCCCCATCCCTGGGAGGATTTAAAAGACGTGTAGGTGTGACACTTGGAGACATGGGTTGATGGTGGCTTTGGCAGTGCTGAGGGAATGGTTGGTCTTGGAGGGCTTTTCCCACCTAAAATATTCTGTGATTGTGATTCTGTGATTGTGATGCTGTGATTGTGATTCTGTGACTCTGTGTTGAAGGCACCATTTCTGAGGGAAGATGTTCTTGCAGCTGCCAGTCAGCATTTTGCTCAGAAATGATTACCTGCCNCATTTCTGAGGGAATATATTCTTGCAGCTGCCAGTCAGCAGTTTGTTCAGAAATGATTACCTGCCTGCGTTGACACTGTCCAGGTGATTAATTTGGTACTAATTTGAGCGAAGTGTTGACAGAGCTTATTTCAAAATAAGCAAAAAAACTTCGGTGGTGTGGATCAGATTTATCTCCAACCGAAAATCAAATGGACTCACCAAGAAATATTAATTTTGAAAGCTTGGCCCTTAGAAAACCCACATGGAGCTGTGTCATATCAAAGAATTTGGATCATTAATTCACAGAATCACTGAGGTTGGAAAAGCCCTCCAAGGCCATTGAGTGACTGATCCCCACCTTGTCACCAGCCCAGAGCTCTGAGTGCCACATCCAGGCCTTCCTTGGACACCTCCAGGGATGGGGACTCCAAACCTCCCTGGGCAGCCCCTGCCAATCCTAAGCAGCACCTTCCCTGGTGTTGGGGATAAATTCAGATGCTCAATGTGCCTTATTGCAAGTAATTTGTGTAAGCCCTGCTTTGGAGATCCTCTCTTACCTTCTAGGCANAATGAAAATGTAATCTTGAAGGATAAAATTATCAATGATATTTTCAGAGTATTAAAATCCAGCCTCAGAGGTTAATCAGGCAATTGAGAGTTGCAGATTTCTCTTTTTATGATGAGAAAAGCTCTTGTATTTTGTGAAGTAGTGAAGATTAAGAATAAAAGTAAATGGTTCCTGTGAGGAAATCTTGAAGGAGCTGAAAATCATTTCTCAGGTTTTGTGCACTTTGATGGAAGATTCTGGAAGGAAGGAAAATAAAAAAGAGTCAAGTTACAATACTGTACTTTCCTTATTGTTATTTCCATTTATATTTTCTAAGCGAGCAAAAGAGCAATAAAATGATGAAATTCTTTTGCTAAGAGCCATAAATAGTAACATTTTGGAAAGCTTCCTGAACTGCAAATGTGAACATCTCCATGGAATCCCAGAATCCCAGAATGGTTTGGGATGGAAGGGATCTTAAAGCCCATCCAGTGCCACCCCCTGCCATGGGCAGGGACACCTTCCACTAGCCCAGGTTGCTCCAAGCCCCATCCAGCCTGGCCTTGGGCACTTCCAGGGATCCAGGGGCAGCCACAGCTTCTCTGGGCACCCTGTGCCAGTACATGTTCCAATGCATATTAATATCTTTTAAAATTCCTGTACATGTTTACATCTATACTGAAACAGAAAAGTGTACAGCACTTTAAACACGAATTTTACCATAGAAAATAAACAGAGCACTGCTTATGGTATTGGGGAATTAAACTCAAATTAGCTTCCCCCTGAGACCACTGATATCTTGGCTTGAACAGTGCTAAAGAAGATCCATTTCTCCAGAAGTGCAATTCCCTGGACATCAAGAAATCCATCATGTGTCATCAGGACAGTTACTGAATGTCCCAAGCCTGATCTGCAAACAGACCAAATGTCACAGTCAGACAGGCAGGCTCCCAGGAAATATTGATTTATGGCTGGAAAAGGCACAAGAAGTGCAGGGATTAGCAGCATTCCAAGCACAGCTCAGTGTCGTTAAAAGTTTGATCTTTATCCTGCTGTGCCAGGGGAGGTTTAGATTGAAGCTCAGGGAAAATTGCATCACAGAAAGAGTTGTCAGCACTGGGCACAAGTGCCCATGGCAGGGGTGGAGTCCCCATCCCTGGGAGGATTTAAAAGACGTGTAGGTGTGACACTTGGAGACATGGGTTGATGGTGGCTTTGGCAGTGCTGAGGGAATGGTTGGTCTTGGAGGGCTTTTCCCACCTAAAATATTCTGTGATTGTGATTCTGTGATTGTGATTCTGTGATTGTGATTCTGTGACTCTGTGTTGAAGGCACCATTTCTGAGGGAAGATNTTTCTTGCAGTAATGGACTAATTTTTCATAATTTCTATACTCTGTGTACAAAACCCCAAAGAAACAAATAATAAAGAATTGCCAGGTTAATTAATTCTATAAGAAGATCAGCGACAATGACATCAGTGATTTTTAATTTGTGCATCATTTATTTGTGTTCAAGGGGTTGTTCATATAAATTATTTGAATTTGGACAGAGGTTAATTGCTAATTCCGTAAATTTTGAATTCTCCTGC
This sequence comes from Aleadryas rufinucha, assembly GCA_013397815.1. Taxonomy (NCBI): domain Eukaryota; kingdom Metazoa; phylum Chordata; class Aves; order Passeriformes; genus Aleadryas; species Aleadryas rufinucha. The sequence continues at coordinate 85,948 of VZTH01000804.1, forward strand.
TGTCTTTAGAAGATGAATCTTCTTATTGTCTCATCAGTGTCTGTGTATAATAATAGTTAATATGGGAGAATACATTTCATCTTGTAAAATGTTACTGGGACTTCACCCTTATCCATGCTTAGATATTCCCTGTTTTCATTTTCCATTCCCCTGATAACATTCCATTGGGTACTATCAACCACACTATATTAGTTTTGGAAAACACATGATCTAATCCTACAGGTTTAAGTTAAAAAGACCTGAATGTAGAAAATGAAAATGTAATCTTGAAGGATAAAATTATCAATGATATTTTCAGAGTATTAAAATCCAGCCTCAGAGGTTAATCAGGCAATTGAGAGTTGCAGATTTCTCTTTTTATGATGAGAAAAGCTCTTGTATTTTGTGAAGTAGTGAAGATTAAGAATAAAAGTAAATGGTTCCTGTGAGGAAATCTTGAAGGAGCTGAAAATCATTTCTCAGGTTTTGTGCACTTTGATGGAAGATTCTGGAAGGAAGGAAAATAAAAAAGAGTCAAGTTACAATACTGTACTTTCCTTATTGTTATTTCCATTTATATTTTCTAAGCGAGCAAAAGAGCAATAAAATGATGAAATTCTTTTGCTAAGAGCCATAAATAGTAACATTTTGGAAAGCTTCCTGAACTGCAAATGTGAACATCTCCATGGAATCCCAGAATCCCAGAATGGTTTGGGATGGAAGGGATCTTAAAGCCCATCCAGTGCCACCCCCTGCCATGGGCAGGGACACCTTCCACTAGCCCAGGTTGCTCCAAGCCCCATCCAGCCTGGCCTTGGGCACTTCCAGGGATCCAGGGGCAGCCACAGCTTCTCTGGGCACCCTGTGCCAGTACATGTTCCAATGCATATTAATATCTTTTAAAATTCCTGTACATGTTTACATCTATACTGAAACAGAAAAGTGTACAGCACTTTAAACACGAATTTTACCATAGAAAATAAACAGAGCACTGCTTATGGTATTGGGGAATTAAACTCAAATTAGCTTCCCCCTGAGACCACTGATATCTTGGCTTGAACAGTGCTAAAGAAGATCCATTTCTCCAGAAGTGCAATTCCCTGGACATCAAGAAATCCATCATGTGTCATCAGGACAGTTACTGAATGTCCCAAGCCTGATCTGCAAACAGACCAAATGTCACAGTCAGACAGGCAGGCTCCCAGGAAATATTGATTTATGGCTGGAAAAGGCACAAGAAGTGCAGGGATTAGCAGCATTCCAAGCACAGCTCAGTGTCGTTAAAAGTTTGATCTTTATCCTGCTGTGCCAGGGGAGGTTTAGATTGAAGCTCAGGGAAAATTGCATCACAGAAAGAGTTGTCAGCACTGGGCACAAGTGCCCATGGCAGGGGTGGAGTCCCCATCCCTGGGAGGATTTAAAAGACGTGTAGGTGTGACACTTGGAGACATGGGTTGATGGTGGCTTTGGCAGTGCTGAGGGAATGGTTGGTCTTGGAGGGCTTTTCCCACCTAAAATATTCTGTGATTGTGATTCTGTGATTGTGATTCTGTGATTGTGATTCTGTGACTCTGTGTTGAAGGCACCATTTCTGAGGGAAGATATTCTTGCAGCTGCCAGTCAGCAGTTTGTTCAGAAATGATTACCTGCCTGCGTTGACGCTGTCCAGGTGATTAATTTGGTACTAATTTGAGCGAAGTGTTGACAGAGCTTATTTCAAAATAAGCAAAAAAACTTCGGTGGTGTGGATCAGATTTATCTCCAACCGAAAATCAAATGGACTCACCAAGAAATATTAATTTTGAAAGCTTGGCCCTTAGAAAACCCACATGGAGCTGTGTCATATCAAAGAATTTGGATCATTAATTCACAGAATCACTGAGGTTGGAAAAGCCCTCCAAGGCCATTGAGTGACTGATCCCCACCTTGTCACCAGCCCAGAGCTCTGAGTGCCACATCCAGGCCTTCCTTGGACACCTCCAGGGATGGGGACTCCAAACCTCCCTGGGCAGCCCCTGCCAATCCTAAGCAGCACCTTCCCTGGTGTTGGGGATAAATTCAGATGCTCAATGTGCCTATTGCAAATAATTTGTGTAAGGCCTGCTTTGGAGATCCTCTCTTACCTTCTAGGCATGTCCTTAGATATTCGGTTATCTTTTGAAATTATAGATGGTTCAAACCTAGGAACAGCTCCTGAAATGTGTTTAGCTGTGCAGCTTCTCCAGGTAGCAGATAATCCTTTACAACAATATCCACAGCTCTCTGCAGGCCACGCAAACCCTCCTGGAGGAGGCTGCAGGGAAAGGTAACTTTTCACTACTGACTTTAAATCAAGTTTTCGGAACAGCAGCAGAACTCAAAGCTATTTTATCAGGCACCTCCCATCCATAAAGATCCCAATGTGCTCCATAAAGGAATTACCTCAGCTCCAAGTAGAATATGGAATCTTTTTAAAGGTGGGCCTCAACACCAAACTCAAAGGGAAGGGAATAAACCTCATTCAAAGGATTTAAGATATCCTAAGTAAGCCAAATATATTTGCTTGAAATGGAATATGGTTGAAATTTAGACTTACATCTCTTTCTCTTGGAAAAACAATTATGGGTCTTTAATGACGGGGGATAGCCAAAATGGAACGGCTTCAGCGAGAGCATTTGCCTGCAGTGAAGGAATCTTTCAAAATGATTCTCTTTCCTTTTCCCTGGTTTTAGCTCTGCCAATATTTTCAGGGAATGCAGAAAACCTGAAGAAGTGTTAACAGAAATCCTACAGTGAATTGCATGTGCCATCTACTGCAGAAATGTAGTTAATAAACCACCGCAAGGAACGCAGGGGAAAAGAATCTATTCAGTGTGAGTAGTTAAAAAGGGCAGTGGGTACCAGTGTGCCAAAGTAGTACCAGATAGAAAAGGTTGTTAAAATTATACTCCTCTGGAAAAGAGAAGGGAATAGCTGTTGAAGGAAATAAACCAGTGTGGGATGAGGATAAAAGACGCAAAACCACGCACAGGATGAGAAAATTGCAGCAGATTGTTCACCTGGCACAGGGAAAGTGTTTGTTGTGAAAAATAACCCAGGCAGGCGCCAAGGAAGAAAACATGAGGAGAAACAACTGCAAGGTGCAGTTTGTGTAGGGATCAGGAGAAGGTTTTGCTGTGGCATCAAGCACTCATCAAATCCTGAGGCACAAAGAAGGAAGGCTCAGGCAGAACAGAAAGGTGCTGAAATTCTCAACAATTTTGCAGAATAGTTAAAAGGATAAAACTGTTTCTATATTAAATCCAAGGAAAGTGTTACAGAAAAAAAATGCATAAATTATTGATTATTTAAGTAATAGATGTGCTGAAAGGACTGGTGCAAGTAATTAATTAATTCAATGATCAGACTAAGAAGATCATTTTCTCTCTCCCTCTGTTCTTTCCACATTTTTTGCACATTTGGCTGTAGATAAGTGGCAATGATAAATATTCTACCGAAAACAGTGAAGTCAAGGGAATGGATAGTTGGAGAAGAATTCAGCATTCTTTTTTTTCTGTGACTTTGAGTTGAGCAGTGTGAAAAGATTTAGACTTGAAAGGGAAATTGTGTGGGTCTAATTTTTCCTGAAATTATCCTTGTGCCTCCTACAAAGTATTAGTGTGAGGATGCAGCTTTTACAAAAGAAATGTTAACCACTAATAGAGAAAAAACAACTCTCCTTCTGCTCTTAAGAGGACAAGTCAGAGTTCATACAAGCTGTTCAAAAGGCATAATGTGACTATTGTATTTTTTCCCCACGTTTTTATTAAAAATCTAATTCCCTCTTTTATGTGTATTGGCTTTGTCAAAAATGTCACTTCTGGTGGATCAAATTATTTGCTAATTCATGTTCAAGTCACCAAATTGCTTTAACAACAAAATAGTACAGAAAGCAAAAATCAGTTTGCTTGTTTTGACGTTGACATAATGTCCTACTAGAATTTCTACAAACATCATTAAACTTAAAGTGGATTTTAAGCAACAAAATGATTCAATTTTTGTTCTGTAAGAATCATTCAAACTGTTGTTTTCTGATTGAACTGAAAAATCAAATGTTTGGGCAGATCCAAAGAGGAGTTGTTGGTATCTTTTAAACTAGTTCCTAGGCCCCTGATTCATCTTCCATATTCCTGTGTCCAGTTGGCTTAAGATGATCCATAAAATTGTCTCATCCCCCCTGTCTTCACCCTCCATAGGAGACGGTCTCAAGTTGTGCCAGCAATTTGAGGGTCAGATAAGTATTAGGGAAAATTTCCTCACAGAAAGGTTTGCCAAGCTTTGGACCAGGCTGCCCAGGGCAGTGGTGGAATCCCTGGAAGTGTTCAAAACCCGTGTGGATGTGGCACAGAGGACAGGGTTTAGTGGTGACCGTGGTGGTGGTGTTGGTTGATGGTTGGACTTGGTGATCCCAGAGGGGCTTTTCCAGCCTCAGGACTCTGTGATTCCCTTGCTTGGACTGTTACTGGGCAGCACAGGGAGCCCCGGAGTGGACAGAGCCCCTGCTGTGGACAGCATGGACGGCTCAGGTTCTCAGGTTGGTCTCTGTGCAGGACTCTTGACCTGAGCAGTTTCTCCATGACCAAACCCTCTGCCCTCCAGCACTGAGGTTGGTGTTTAGCCATCATCTCCATTCCCAGCTTTCTGAGCCGTGCTGGGTCATATCAGCACACGTCCCTGTAACCTCTGATAGGCTCCTGGGTGATGACTGCCTCATCCATTTCTTATTTTGTCTTTTTTTCTGATCCTGAAGAAGTGACAAGTCTGGAGATGTCTTCGTGCACAACATACCCCAAAGTGACAGCTCCACTCTCGCTTGGACTGTCTGTACAGCCCCGTCCTGGGAACTGTGGGATGAACTAAAAGTGATGCTGGCTGCAGAGGAATGTGTGCTTATCCTTCCCTCAGCTTCCTGATGGGAACATCCTGATGATTTGTGTGCTGCTGGAATATCCTAAATCTGCTTTCTCCAGCTCAAACCAGCACTAAGTGAGAGCAGCTGTCAAGAGAAGCTTCAGCCAGATCTGAACCTTCTGCCCTTTCTCCCTGCACTGTGACCCTGGGTAATGAAAGGTTTTGTCTCTTCTGGACAAGTATAAGTCTTAGAATCACCAGATTACTGAAACATGGAATCATTAAGGCTGGAAAAGAACTCTAAGATCACCAAGATCTACCATCAAGCCAGCACCACCACCATACTTCCAATACACATATCTTCCATTTTAATTCACTTAAAATTAATACTACTACGAATAATTAATAAGTAGCAGCTGCATTTGAGGTGTCTTTAGCACCTTTGAAACTATTTTGGACTGTAATTGTGTACTTTGGCTGGGATAAATAACAATTAAATCTGTCACTGCTAAATGATTTTTGTCGTACATATTTTCCAGTTGAGCATCAATTAATTGGTTTAAAGTTGTTTACATTAAAAGCTGTGAATTTACAGTGATCTATGTACATGTTATGATATCAATATAATTCAATTAATGTATCAGTGTAATTAATTATCTTAATGTATCAACTGATGCATTAATAACAAGCTTTTCTATTAATATATTTCATAGGATAAACAAACCCACTAGTAAATGTTCATATATTACTGACCTTAACAAATTAGTAGAGAAAACATATTTAAAGCCTTGAAAGAATCTGAAAGAATTTTAAAGGAACCTTGAAATGTTTCTAACAAGTTCCTCTCCACTGCTTAATGCCATTTTTGAGAAGATATAGAGATGGCTTTTTTCAGCAGAGTCAACTTGCCACATGTCCCAGTGATAAAATAATTTGTTCTACTTGTCATTGTGTCTGATTTCCTGCACGAATAAAAAACAGCCAAACAACAGAGATTTTAACTGACTGACAATTACAAAGAAATAATGAGAAATAAGATTGTTTTCCTGAGATATGCCTAATTATCTTCTCAAACCAGGACGTTACAGGTAGTGGTTGTCCTTCAAGGAAATCTTGGTGAGTGGATGATGTGAAAGCTTCAATTTTTATGGGAGATATGAAAATTATATTTTTAAGTCGAAGAAACAGAAAGTACTAAATGCTAAATATTCCTCTGTGTAGTGTGAACCTCTCCAAATCATTCCAATTCTTATATCAAATTTCACCTGTGCATTTTAATTAAGCATTTCTACTGTTCAAGCAGTGCAAGTACCCAGATTTTAACCAATCTAATTGTGGTTCTTCCTTTCAGAGGCACAGAGAGAGAATATTTTTCTCGCACATTTTCCTCCCTGGAATGTAGACAACAATTACATGTTTCCAAACTGTGCAGCCATTTCAAAGGCAAATCAAGCCACAACAAAGGAGAGCAAAATGATAATTTGAAAACAAAATTGAAACACTGTCAACAAAATAATAAACCCCACATTAACTCCATTGGTGTCTGTCAAGAGTTGTTTATGTTTCAGACATTATTCTGGAAAATACCCGAACCAAAACAAAGAAAAACCTTTCATATTGTGCCTTTCACTTTCTTTTAGATCATTCAGGTAGCTGGTAAGAAGCATTTATTATTTTTTCACCTTCCTTCTGAATTGCATTTCAAATTACTTTGAGTTGTTAGGAAATATTGAAATCTTGTTCAATAATCTTGACTGCATTACCTGCGACATCCTGAAGAGAACAGTGAGCTCTTGGTGGCATAACAAACGTAGGAAATAAAGGAACATGATTTTTTCAAGAGCTTCACAACAAGTGCTCACTAGAAGTCAAAGTGCAGCCCATGAATGGCACGGTTACTTCTCGGTGCCCTTGCGGATTTCAATACTCGATTGCTGTTATCGAAAAGCAAAATAGAAAACCTCTGAGAAGGGATTGATAATTTTGCTTGAACCGCAGGTCAGCTTTTCAATAAAAGCTAATTTGATTGCCTATAAATTGTCTATTCCATTTGTTTAAGCGAGGAGGTTTAGCGAGCTCGACATTGAAAGCAGCTCTTATATCTGTAACGCACACATTTACACACAGTTACCTGCACAGAGCTCTCAGGAGACCCTGCCTGGAATGCAGCGCCCAGGTCTGGTGCTCCCAATGCAAGAAGGACATGGAACTGCTGGAGCNGGACATGATTTACTGGTGAACATGGGGGTGGTGCTGGCTTGATGGCTGGGCTTGATGATCTTAAAGGTCTTTTCCACCCTTAACTATTCTATGATTCCTTGACCTCATATCATCCCAAGGTGTTGTACGACAGGTGTCTGTGTAAAACCTTTTCAGCCTTCTAAGACATCATCCTTCTCTCTCTTGCAGCAATTTTCCACCCCTGTGGCAGCATTGGCTTTGCCTGAGTGTTAGCTAAATTTTTCCAAGTCCTGGGCTAGTAAAGAGATAAACATAAGATTGTGAAAAACCTCGCAATGAAGGTTTTTAATATGAATTCAAGACAAGCAGTAGCTATCAAAACAGCTACAAATCCACAAGTGCTGATTTTGTCCTGGATTTCTTTTGCATTTCCTCTTATTTCTTCTTTTTTTAAATGGTATTTCATTACCTCCTCATTTTTGAAATGAACTTCTGCATGCACTCAGTGTGGAAAGCAGACAGAAAGACAAAAAATGTTCACAGCAAAAATTCAGCATAGACAAGACTTCTTTCATTTATTAATACCATACACTATAAATGCAATTTGGAGGAGGAAAGAGGAGCTGGAAAGAAAAATTCCAGTTTATATCAGCCTTCCTCATTCTGGATATAGCCCACAGGATTTAGCAGCCTATCTGTTGGTTTGCAGAAATGTGCAGGGAAAATGCATCTCTCAGTAAATGAGATCCTCACTCAGAAAAAGAGATGGCTGAGCTGCAGATATGAGATGTGGGGGGGTGAATTTTAATTTGAGCTCTTTCTGGTGCTGTGCATCCTCTGCATGAGTTACAAAGCGAAAAATATTTGTTACTGCTGGAGCAACACCTGAAGATGTGATCTCTATCTCCTAGCTACCATTTTTATCCTCATTACATGTTCCTGAGTTCTGTATCCTATTAAAAAAAACCAACTACTTAGTGCATAATATAAAATCCCAATATTTTGCCTCCTTTCCATGTTACAGTCAAATTTACTGTTGTCATTTGGCAAAATGCAGCATGTGCTGATTAGGATTAAGGAATAGGAAAAGTCCAAGTGGGGTGTAACTGCTGTGCTATTAACGTGTTATTAAACAAATTAAATCTTTAAATCATGCAGATTCACTGGAATTCCCTTTGATCAATGTCAGCATTAGGAAGCTGCTTTTCTCGTTGCTGTACATTGGGACACCTTCCTGACATGAAAACCCTGAGGACTGGAAATGGGCATTAAATCTGCTCTCAGATCCGGAATTTCAGATGAACCGTGGTTAAAGTAGGCCAGGATTAAATGAGCTCCACGTTTCCTTTTATTGCTTCACCCATGCTACTTCCATTCTGTGGAAATCTTTTAATAAATTATTTCCAGTATATCAAAAGAGAGCTGCTTAAAAGTGCAGGATTCATTTCGGGAGAAACTGTGTGTGTACCTTTCCTGGAAATATCTTTTAGTGGGTAGAGAGCAGAAATGTCTTTCTGGAGTCAGCCTGATTTTTCACAGGTAGATAAAACACCATTTTAACTACGGTTAAATTTGCTATTTAGAAAATAAAAACAAAGAAAACCAAGAAACCTTTTTGATTTTGTTTAAGTATTAAAGCACCTGTGCTCATATGCACTGAAATATTTATCAAAATGTCTGTCACAAGGTGCTCTTTTCTACCTGCAGCATGCAATCACTAAAGATAAACAATAATGTCCTAGTTATTAGTGGCAGGAGTTTATTTTGAAGTTTTCTTTAATTCCTGGTCCCATTGCCACACTTTAAACCGTATCATTGTGGCTTGTAATGACACTGAACTATAAAAATACAGAACATTCTTAAATAAATGTCTTTAAAAAAAAAAGAAAAAGGCCCACAGACTAGAAACATCTAATTTTCTGATAATGAAAACCTGACATTCTAATTAGAAAAATGTGTGTTTTCTATCAGGTGCCTCTGCAATATCTGACTTTCTCCTCCTCCTTGACTCAATCTGCATTGTAAGATAAAATGAGAGGGTGACAACTGCACAAGAACTTTGAGTTGCTTCCCATTCTGATGGATGCAGACTGACAAGGATGTGCTGCCTGGATGACAGCCAGGAGGAGGGATTCCAGGGATTTTCTGAAGCAGGGCTTTAGTAAGTAAGACCAGGCTGTGTGTAGTTAGAATAAAAGAAAATAAACAAAAATCTCTAGTAACCCCCCAAGGTTTTAATTTATGATCAAATGTATGAAATCTAAAAAATATATGACTATTGAGCAGCAAAATCAGGGTCAACTAAGTACTAAGATGTTATTTTGTGAGGTCTTTTCATCCTTCCCAGTGAAATCTGGATTAGGAAGAATTCTTTCACAGAATAAATGCTGTCTGAGAATGATGGTCCTACAGGGTGGCATTGTAAAGGTCTGTACACAGCAGGGAAAGCTGCATAAAAAGTGTTTTAAGAGGTCTTTTATTATCTGCCTCTTCTTCCAGGAAAGAGTTGCTATTTATCCCTGTGGCTTGGTAAGGAATTCAGTTTGGGAACTGCATTTCACTGCTCATCACCAGACTTAGAGCTGTGCCTTTTTTCCAGCTGACAGGGAAACATTTAAAGCATGAGCACTGAAGTGATTGCTCTTCCAGCTTTTCCTGCTTTAGAGTTTCCAGGTTTTCTGTGCCAGCTTGACCCCTCTCTGCTTGTTTGAGGGCACTGAGGAACTTTCCATCAGAGTCTGAACTGGGCAGATCTGGTATAATAATAAACCTTGGACTTCCTTCTGAAATTTCCTAAGTGGATTAAACCATTTTTTGCCAGTTTTGCATGTTCAGGCTCAGCATGACTCTGCAAAGGGCTCTGCTGTAGGAAAACCAGGGAGTTCAGTGGTTTGAGTTCACAGTGATGAGTTGAGAGCTCCAGACATAACTCAGTGAGCTTTCCTTTCAGAAAATGGATACTGCACAGCTCAAGAGCCTGATACCCTGCCTGTGACTAAGTCAGTTCACCTCCTCATGCTGCAGGCCCCTCACATTCCTGTCAGGAAGAAGCAGTGAGTTTTCTTTTCAAGGAAAAGACTGAGCTGAGATTGGGATTCTTAAAAATACATCACTAAGATAATTCTTTCTGCATTCCACTGTGGAGTGGGATGATCCTTTTCTTCAGGACTGCTGCCTATCATTTTGATATGTGCTTTCTGGAGACAGCTTGTTACAGGCACTGAAAACATCCAAAAAACCCCAGCAGCAGAGCCCATTCCACAAACACCCTGTAAAAGTGTTCACCACTGCAACAGTAACAACAACAACAAAAGCGATTCCATTTCTTAGACCAACTCTTTTTTTGTTTGCAATAAATGTCTCTTCTCATCAAAAATACAGTTTGGAATCACACTATGCAGAAATCCCTGCCATGAATTAAAACAATATATCTGTGTCTTTCCATCAGGCTGCAGGAAGTGCTAATGCCACCTTTGCTTTGGAGGGCTGTAATTTCAGTGTTTGGCTCTAGTGCAGCTTGAATAAGGTCCATGATTAACTCTTATTGTTGAATGTATTCACTCTGCTAAAAGCTTTGCTTGCAGAAGTTCAGCAAATATTAGCTTTTCTGGAGAGGCCCTCCAGTAAACATTCAAGCTGTTGGAGCAGTGTGTACATCCATCAGATGCTTCTCTTTCCAATTAAAAGCACTTTAGAGCTTCTTTTGTGAAAAAGACACTCCGTGCAGCGCAAGGGAAGGGCCAAGAATAATTGACATTCACCCTGTGGAGAGCACATCAGCTGCTCCAAGGAACAGAAAGCTAAAAAAAGCATCACAGACAGGAGCGTTCTCTCCAGCTTGTGAGGAAAGAAAAGCCCTGGGGGAAGCTGACATTCAGCTCTGTGCTGGGAGCAGTGACTTTCAACAGCAGCTTGGTAAAGTGACTCCCATTCACCACGAATGGCTGGAGGGCAACCATAAAACACCAGGTAGGAGCCCTTGAAGAGTCAGCCAGGACAGAATGGGGGCGATTTGGGTTGATTTTGGTGGATGGGGAGAAACTGCAGACAAAGTAGGATGCCAGTGATGGTCTGAAGCAGGTATTTGGCCTCCTGAGTGAGCTTGGGAGGGCACGGCTTTTCCACAGCCCCATGGCTATTTATAACGATTCCAAAACTTTGCTCCTCTGTGCTGCAGAGCCTGGCCTGGTGTTTGGCATCTCTGGCCTGCAAACACACACACACCTGATATCAACACTGGCCTCTCAGGAGCCCCCCTGGCTGATAAGTGGCCCAAACTGCATGAACACAGCAGAAAAATCTGACTGCACATCAACCTCTTTATAAATACCTGCAGCCCTCAGGGCCCATTGAGGTTCTCCTCCAAAAGCAGCTGCCCCTGAGCAGGGACACCTCTCGAGGCCACCCCTCACCCCAGACATCGACAGGTTGGTGACATTTTGGCACACATGTGACATTTCAGATACACACCCTGAGCTCCCGTGGCAATCTTTGTACCCTGTACTAACTTCAGGTGTATTAAATGGTTGAGTATTCACCACCAACCCACCTGTTCTTACTAATTCAGTATTTTACATACCTAAATTGACTGGTAAGTATGGATGCTAAAAAACTTCAGCAGAGAAACTTTCCAGCTTTCTGCAGTATTTTGTGAGACTGTAACATTTTGTGAGAGCTCTGTCTTTCATATACAAGTTATTCAAAACAATATGATGGTTTTCTGTAAAATATTCTTTTCTATCTTGCACCTGTGGGTTGTTATGATACTGACTAGAGAAATATTTTGGAATGGGTGTTGGGAGAACTGACCAATCACTTCAGGAGGTGGATGGCCTAAGGTCCAATGACCTTACACCATGCTAGAATACTAATGTATAAAATAGGCTGAATATAATTAAATAAAGACACTTTTTCACCTGTTCTTCCTGGACCAAATCTGTGTTGGTTTTCTCTCCGTGCTTGCTACTACAGCAACAGGTAAGAGCTCAATAATCTATCGATTTGATCACATTTATCTGAGTGATCTCTGACTACACCATCCTGAACTGCTTTGTCCAGAGTGTGTCCCACCCTTGGCAACACCCCCTTAGCCTGGGAGGTAGCCCAGAGAGCTTCTCCCCATGGCTCATGGGGGTGGGTGTGCCCAGGAACCCCGGGGTCATGGATCTGCCAGGAGGGAGGGACCCTGGGAGGGACCAGGACAAGGTGCTTGTTCCTCCAGAATCTTTGTTTGGAGCCCCACCTCCACTGTGCATCCCTGAGCTCCACTGCATGGATTGGCCTCTGAAGGCTGCATTTGGGCTCATCCCCTCTTGGAGCTTCCTGGGGACATGCAGAGGAGCTTTATCACCTCTAAACATACCACCACATGACATCACCTCCAGAACATGTGGGAGAATAGAGCCCCTGTTCATGGGGCTTCAGTGACAGGGACTCTAAACCCACAGTGATTTATTCATGCAGGACACCACGTCTGGAAGGCTTTGATTTACTCTTTTCTCCCCTAAGCTGAGCAGTTTATGGAGTGAGGTAAGATTAGCTGCCTACAGCCTTTTGCTTCAGCTTTCTCAAGCCCAGCTGTAAATGTACCCTTCAAACCTCCTGCTGGCACCTTGAACAACAAGTGTACATGGGAATGGTAATACATAGAAAGAAATGCCATTTATACTTGGAATAGCTTAGATAAAAGAGGGAGTGGCTGAAGGTGAGTTATCAAGCCAATTAGTCCAGTAGCCTATCTCCAGGAGTCACAATTAACATCTCTCTGTTATCAGTTGTAGCATTTCAGTTAGTTTTTTCCCGATTCTCTTGCCTGTTGGGATACAAATTTTGGTTTCAGGAGGAGTGTGACACAAGCCTTTATGTTGTTTAATGCCCTTGAGATGACCCCCGTGCAGAAATCCACTGACAGGGACTATCACAGGAACGGTTTGAAGGATGAGGGAAAGAATCTGTGCTAGGAGCCTCGATAAAACTGTTGAGGACTTCAAGTTTATTTATAAACCTGGAAATGTGAAACTCTTAGCTACTTCCAATATTTTTAAGTCACTAAATTGGATAGTCCTGTTGCTGGCATATTTATATTTTGAATAAAAACACATTTACTGATTAATCTTTTCACTGCAGACTTAACCGAAGGTGCAGTGGGGGTGGAACAAGATGGTCTGCAAGTTCCCTTCCCACCCAGATCCTTCTGGGATTCTGTGATTGTATCAATAGTCACAGATGGCTCTTGCTTGCAATGTAAAGTTGTTTTCCACGCATTTCTAGTTAGGCTGTACCAAGAAGGTTGTTAATAGTGTAGAATCATTTCAACATGTGAATACAAAAGGAAAAATAAAAGCAAAACAAAAAGCTGAAGGGAATGGAAATATTTTCTAGGATAGGAGGCAAGAAACACACAGGATAGTCAAAATCTCTTCCTAAAAGCAGTAGAAAGTTATGACACAATCAGAATAATGTTAAATCACTGAGGAGAGGTCTTGAAACAAAACACATGACCAAAGATATTTTAAAAAATCATCTACTGATTTTTTTTTTTGGTGTGATTAGCTAATTTTAACAAATTACAACATTCTTTGCAAGACATCCAGTGTGGGATACTGCTCGCTGATTTTGGCCTTCATGCTTGCTCCCAGTGTTCTCTGCTGCATATGTGAATTACCAAAATAAATGTTCTGCCTTATCTGCTGACAGTACTCCATAAAAATGCAGCTGTGTTATCGGCGTGGTTATTAGGGACATGAATTGTGTCTGCCTGAATAAACTGCACACACAATTTTCCATGTATGTGTGAACAGGGTGCCAGATCCTTGGCAGTTTTGCAGGGCTGGACAACCAGTCTGTGGGAAGAGGGAACAGAACCTCGTGCTGACAAGAGAGGAGATGCTGGGAGCTGATTCCTGCAAGCCAGGTGAACTCTGTGAAAAACCCTCGCTTGTTTTGGTTTGGGTGGTTTTTTGGCTGTTTGTTTCTCTCATTAAGCATTAGTTGGTTTCCTTCCCCTCTAAAACTACAACAAATGGGGTTCTCTGCCCTGTTTATACTGCAGAGACACGACACCAGATGGGGCACCCAAGCCCAGAGCCGGGGGAAAGTCTGTTCCAGATGGCAAAGTGAAATATTGCTAAATATGCCCGCAAGGTATTTGAGCACAGCGTGACAGACAGCCAGAACAAACAGAGATGGGGGAAAAGCAGGATAAACAACAGCTGAGGAAAGGCTGCCTTTTTGTGGATGCTCCAGCCTGTGTCTAAGGAGGAGCATGGAGATGTTGCTTAGAGCAGGGAACAAGACAAAGAGGTTGTAAGGCAGCTCTGGAGATGGGCACTGCAGCTCAGTTCCAACTGGAACAGTTCTGCCATCAGGCTCTTCTTCAAAGAACATGGAAATTTGGTTAAAACACCTTTGGGGATTTTGGTTTTTATGGAAGGCAGCACATTTCTAGAGAGATTGCCCTGGGTGTTGCTAAAAGCACTCTTTCATTGAGTTACCTCTCTAATTCATTTTGGCTCTGGTTGTGCAGTGAGCACAGGTTATGAGGAAGGCCCAGAAAACACCAAGATCTGTCTCCTTTCAGATGCATCCCCTTGGATTCAGATGGATCCCCTGTGCCCAGCCCTTGCAAAGCTTGTTAATTTCTGGGAAGAGCTATACCCTTGACAGTTTTCAATTCTTTGTTTGAGCTTTTCTGGTTTTCAATGCCTTGATGCTTCAGCAAGGCTTCTCTACTGGCTTTTTCCTGGTGTGTTTCCAAGTCATAGAAAATCTCAGGTCTCTCACCCTTTAGATGAGGATATTAAGCATGGAAAAGAGTGTGTATGAGTTGTGAAATTCCTAAGCCCAGATTAGAACTCTGTTGTTGACTGAAAAAATCAAGAAAGTTTATTATAAAATGAAAAAAAGCCCAAGGGCTGAACTAAAAGATGATTTTTTTTTCTTTTCATAGAGCAATAGTAAAATACAGAATCATAAAAACATGAAATAGTTTGTGTTTGAAGAGAGCTTAAAGATCCCCCCCTGCCCCCCCTGCCATGGGCAGGGACACCTTCCACCAGCCCAGGGTGCTCCAAGCCCTGTCCAACCTGGCCTTGGACACTCCCAGAGATCCAGGGGCAGCCACAGCTTCTCTGGGCACCCTGTGCCAGGGCCTGACATCTAGAGAGTTTTATTGCCAGTATTTTAGGGGTTATGGAATCTTTTACAGGAAATACTTTATTTCTATAGGAAAATAATTTCTTGCCACCTTTTGTCTAGCTGCTTTTCTCTTATAAGTCTCTTTCTCCAAACTGAGGCTTATTTTCTTGTGTTCAAGGTAAAGTCCACCACTTTCAGTGAACAGATTGGAGGAAGGGGTGGAGAAATGTGGTGCTGTATCATCAAGTATTGTGTGACACAGAACAGCCCTGACAGCAGAGCCAAGGTGAAGAGGGACCATATCACAGCTTTAGATATTGTCCTGTTTTTATAAAAGCCTCTCTGAGGCTTTCAGAAAGTGCACAAGAGCATTGGCTGCTTTGGGAGATAAATTTTCTCATCTACCTGAGGGAATGAACGCCACCATCCCCACCCTGAGTGCATAAAGTCACAGGCATTAAGTTTTTTGGGAGAGCAGTGTTGCTGTCAGCAGCTGTGCTGCCATGTAGTGAAAGATTAATGTGATCCATGAGAAAAAGACAAGGAATATAACACAACCCAGAGGCAAGAGTGCTTGTGATGCTGTGCTGGTCTTCACTCTGAGACTGTTTCTGTAGTTTTTATTAAACTTTGATTAGCTGGCAGTGCATCCTAAGGACCACACCGAGCTGCTCAGTTTTCTGGAGGGCAGAGTGTTTCTAAAGCTCTCTGGAAGCAGAGATCCGGGCTCACTGGGGATGCTCAAAAACAAACTGGGAAGCAGTTGGAGTTGGTTATTGCCTAACCTTGGGGTTAGTTAGGAGAGACTGTGCTGAACTCTGCTCCAGACTTCAGCAAAGCAGAATTTATGAAGTAATATTGGGTGCCACGGAGTGGGGGAGAGTGTCAGGGTTGGAATGGCAGCAATAACAGGACTGGGGGGGTGGGTGGAAAAACAAAGGCAGCTCATTTCCAGGATGGAAGGATTGTGGCATAATGCAGCTGTGGAAATTGCATCTTGGACTGTCCAAATTCTCCACCAGCACTTGGATACAAAAATTAAAGAGAGCTTTGCCCTTGAGGCAAAATCCAGATGAAAAACCACGTGAGCTTAAGAGATGCAGTTCCCATGCTAAGACTAGAATTTCCAAGTTTCCATGAAGTCCTTTATGTTTAGTCCAGGAATGGTTATTAGTTCTTTCACAGTGACAGGAACATTTACAATTCCACCATTTTCTCTGCTTTTGTTCACTCCTGTTACCTGTTCCTCAGGGCCCTGAGGTCATGGGGAGCAGTTTCCTGGGGATAAGGGAGGGGTGGGGGTGCAGCAAGCAGTCCCAAGGCTTTCCTAAGCCCAGCACGTTGATATTTGGGACTTCCTCCTGTTCCTGCTGAGTCTGGCCGAGGTCACTCTTGTCTGAGTGCCAAGGTGTGCTGCCTGCTCCTTATGCCCCAAATTTACTACCCATTTTACATATTTTACGCATGCAAGCACTTGTGATTTATCTTTACAGCCCCCGGACCATGGCATCATGCTGTGCTCCGACTTTAAATCATCAGCTTGTCTCTTGTGTTGGCATTTTTGGGAGCCTTTGTAGCGTTCCTGTTTGGTTTGGTTGCAGGTTTTATCAAGGTGGGTTTTAATACTGACCTCTGTAGTTGCAGAGATTTGCTGATCACCTAAGTAATGTTTTGTTTACACAGCCTAATCATGTAGATGTCCTTCTTGTAGGATTGTTAACAGCTCATCCTGGAGAAATAATGACCTCCTAGAAGGCACACAGGACACAATGCTTTGGGAACTAATTGCCATTCCCACCACACCAGTCAAATCAGGGGTACAGGCACTATTATTTCACGTCACTTTCACTGTGCTTAGAATTTCTGCTCAGTAATAAATACACGGAGTACAAATGTGCCCAAGTTTTGGGAAGATTTACCCTAAACATTTCCAAGAGGAAAAAATACCTGACATTAAATATAACAGCTAAATAAAATACAATTAAAACTGTGTCTATAGTTTAGTTGCTTGCAAATTTTGATCAATCATGACACTTTACTGTGCCTTGTTATACCTCCCTGGCTGGGGGAGAGCTTCTAGAGTCCTTGCCAGAAGTCCAAGAGACGAATGGGACCTTCAGCGTTCTCTGCTTTCAGATAGTTGTTTATGAAGTCTTATCAGAGAAACAGAGTCACTGACGTGACCCAGACACAGCACAAAGCAGAGAGTGCAAGAGAAAGCCAAATTATCAAGATTACACAGTCTTTTAAAGGTAAATCACCCAATGAAAACTTAAAATGAAAGATATTTTCACTTTTCCACCAATGTTCAATAAATCACTTTGTCACATAGACAGGAACTGTGGAATTCTTTATCCAATCACCCTAAACTACTTCCACTGCAGAATATGGAGTAGCAGAAGGAGAAGAAGAAGGTCTGGAGAACAATAAGAGTCCTCCAATTTGAAGTTTTTGCTTTTTATCTANAGTAGCAGAAGAAGAAGAAGAAGAAGAAGATCTGGAGAACAACAAGAATCCTCCATTTTGAAGTTTTTGCTTTTTATCTATTTACTACATTAACAAACGCAAAGACCCTAAATTTTTCACCCTGTGACAATCTGACATAATATTCTACACCTAGTTCACACTGGTGTAGATTCTAATTCTCCCCAGAGGGTGGGCAATTTTCCCCATGGACGAAGGTCAAAGGCAGCCCTGTCCAGGGGGGTAGAACCCTTCAAAACAGGCAGAGAAATATTCTCTGCACTCTGGATTCCAACAAATCATATGAGGTCAGATCAGAGCTATTTAAGCTTTTTTTCCCAAATTATCCAACATGACAAAGCCCATGGTGAATTACAGGCAAAATGTCACAGAGTACTTCAGATCTTTCTTTGACTATAAAAGTGGTTTTTAGGGAAACATGTCAAATTGATCAATATTAAATATGAGAATGATTTATACGAAGACAACAGTTAAAAGAGCACAGCTCTGCCACCCTGGGATGTCTCTTCAAGCCCTGCAGTGTACATAAATTCTGTTTTGGTTCGTTCCATGCTGTTTGCACAGCACATTTTAAATGGGAAGAAGGCAACCCATAGTATTCCTAACTCTCTTACTGTTCACTGCTCTTGCACTCTGGCCAGCACACTGTAGGAATTTGGAGGTGCACAAAAATTTTCCACCTCCCTACACAAAGGAAAAGTCATAGGAACATCTCACACTAAACCTTTCATTATAGGAAATATAGATATGTGCTTGACTTTATGGAGAAATGTCTGCTCCTTTCTCCAAATATAAAGTTCTGGGAGCAAAGCTCTGGATCTGATTTACAGGAAGGCTGGTGATACAAGGCCACAGTTTAAAAGATGGGGACACCCTCGGTGTTTTGAGGTTTTTCTTGTATTCTGAAGATGAGCAGAAATTCTTGAAAAAGTCCAGAGGAGTTAATGGGAGCAGACCAGAGGTTATCTCATTACCTTGGGGGCCAGGAAGGGAGGATTTGAAACAGCAGTGCAGATGCTGATTAATGTGAAAGGTTAATAAAGGGCAGGATACACAGAATTATCTCATAATAAGGGCATTCAACTTAAGGAATTAAAAGCCTCAGTAAGAAAATTATTCACAATTATTTACATTCACTGATTCTGGTGAATATGCAGCTGTGTTTTAAAGTGCCCAGAAAAACAAGAAACGCTTGTTTCAAAGCAAAATTAATCAGACTTAATAAAAGTAAAAGGCTGAGGATGCATGGTCAGCCACCTGCTGCTATTTGCTTTGTTCATGGAAAAATATTTTGTTAGAACTTTGTTTTATTTTCATTTTTACTTTTTAATTATTATTATCATTTTCCCTAATTTGTCACCTTCCTTACACAGGTCTTCCACTTTCTGAAATGCATTGAAATCCACAAGTTAAAGAAAGCCAACAGAAAGATGTAGACAAGATTGAAAAGATGTTCATAAGGAAGCAAACTGCCAAAATTACCTATAACTATGCCATTTTAATTTATTAAACCCATTCCAGCCTTGGAGGCATTTTATTCTTCTCATTGATCTTTGGATGCAGTAAATGCTGTCTCCCATGGAGTGGGCAGAACAGCTAATCCCATAATTTCTTCCACCTGGAGCGTTTCACTGCTTCGACCACACAACAAGGGGTAGGAAGAGGGGGAATGGCCTCAAGTTGTGCCAAGGGAGGTTGGATATGAGGAAAAATTTCTTCACTGATGGTCAAGCACTGGACTAGGCTGCCCAGGGCAGTGGTGGAGTCACCATCCTTGAAGTGCTCAAAAAACAAGTGGATGTGGTAATTTGGGACGTGGTTTAGTGACAGGGTGGGTTTTAGTCAAAGGTTTGATGGCCTTGTGTCGCTGTTATCGTGAG